>OZ024747.1:53604075-53619075 GCA_964016885.1 Eledone cirrhosa
AACTGTTAACCTTGATGGAAGCTGATGATTCATATGGCACTAAATTTCTATCGTTTCTTGTAATTCTTTACAAGTCCTGCTTCATCGATCTTGCTTCTGCTTTTCTCCCCTCCTCTCTTCTTCTCTTCGCTCTCTCTATAACCCTCTCATTTCTCATCTCATGCTTTAGACTCTCTTTCTTCCTTTCACTCCCACTCTCTGTTCTATATGAGGTTCTATTTTAACCCAACTTTTTGCTATACATATAGTATCCAGCTGTTTATGAACACCGTTCGTGCTGAAAATACTACAATTTTACAAAAACTCACTCACACACACATATATATATATATGCAGCTGGCTTCTAGATTCTTTCCTCCTAAATGTACACACAAAGCATTGGACATCCCAAAGGTATAAGAATAGAAGGCACATATTCAAGGTACCATATGTGTCTCATAACACTTTTATAAAAATAAATTCCATAATTGTAAATACACATTGTAAATACATAAACCATTCATAAAACTGATTTATTGTATTTATTGCTAATGTTGTTATTGTTGTTATTATCCTTATTTTTGTTGTTATTCATTTTCCATTGAAGACAAATCCGTTTTGTTGTTGTTCACCTGGCAATTCAGGGACACTGTGAGATGGCTGAAATTGTGATAGACCACCTTTGGGTATTTACAATCCATATATATTATGTTAGTCAGAAAGCTATCGCTGTTGTTCAGATTTTTATTGACTTGGGTTTTTTCACATTAGGAATACTTTACAAGTAAAAATAATTGCCATCATTTGTGATTACCATCAGCCATCATTTAGGAAGGCACACAATTCCATCCCTGTAGAGTTCTTCTGGCTTCAATGGAAAGAATTCTGTCAGCCAGTGATTTAACTGGTCTTCATTGGTGAAGGTTTTTGACTACATTGCATTGCTCATTCAGGGAAAAGGGTGAGAGTCTTACAGCAGGTGGGGCAGAACCTCCCAATCAAGCTCCAGCAGCTTCTCATGCCTCATGCCTGATGTATGTGGCTGAGTATTATCATGAAGGAATCAAACAGGACCAGGCTGCTAATCTGTCAAGTTCTTGGCAATAGAAGTGAGAGACTATGCTAGAGTTTGGTAGGAGCAGCTTTCCTGACACACCAGATGCTCAGAAGGGCCTTACAAGGGTGGAGGACAGACTATGCTTGCCATTGTGCAACACACTTTATCAGCACTTGATCACTTGCACTTGACATTAATGTAGAGACACAATTTTTAATCAAAAGTTACAATGGAACATAACCAGTTGGTTTGTGATGGTAGGAGAGCAGAGAATACACAGCTGCCGTCTGATATTCACAATTATGGTCCGTCTGATTGGGGGGAATCCATTGCTCCAGCTTGGACACTTTCCCAAGAGCATGCAATTGATTAAGGATGGTTGTTTTCGATGTCCCTAGCTCATTGGAGAATTAATGTAATGTCTGGCATGGGTCAGCTTTTACCAGTTCATGCAGATGCTCGTCATTGAAATTGGATGGGCGTCCTACAAGAGGTTGGTCTTAACAGAGCAGAAGCATGGGAACCAGTCTCTGGCACGATATTCAGATGTGGTGTTTGAGCCAAATGCATTGTTTATGTGATGACTTGGCCAGATTTGAGGTCATAAAGTAAACTGCCATGAATCATGAATTTGGTAGATCATGCTGCTTCCCTTTTGGTGGCATAACAGAAAATGAGAAATGCACATAGTACGTACCAATGTCAGTTCTTATATATGTGCACATGTGCAACTTTCCACATTTTCAGAAAACTTTACCAAAATACCTCTTTTTAAAAAATGGTAGGAACTTCCTATCCAATCCAATATATATGTAGAGGTGTCTGTTACACACACACATACAGAACAGGTTCCTGTTTACCAAATATCACTAATAAAGCATTGGTCACCCCAAGGTTATAATTTAGTCAATGTGCCATGCAATGGGATCAAATACAAAGCTGAATGTTTGCAGAACAAACCTCATAGCTACACAACCATGCTTGTGTATGTCTCATAATGCATTATTTCATATATATATATATATATATCTTATTTTTTTTTTCAAAATAAATTTTATATGGAAATTACATCATAAAACCATAATTCTTTGAAACAACCAATTGTTGTTATTTTTGTTATTTTGTTATTTTTTAATATATTTTATTCTATTCTTTTTTTTTTTCATTTTCCTATGAAAACAAACATGGTTTTGTTGTTTTTCACTTGGCAAGTGAGTCATCATTGTAATTGATGAGTGGTGTTTAGTGGAATAAACTACTAAATGTTATTGCCAATAGCAATTAAAATATTACATGACACTTGCTTAACTTTCCATTATATGTTACATCTGTTTTCATGGCAACACTCTTACTGTTTAACTGCTTATACATATATATGTTACTTGATGTCAATGGAGACTGAGGAAAATATGAAAGAAATTATGACATATACTATGTTGGATATATATATATATATATATATATATATATATATATATATATATATATATATATATATATATATACATATATATATACTTATATATATATACATACACACACACACACATATATACTTATATATATAAATATATATATATAGAAGATGAAGGAAGCTCAGTCACAGAAAATAACTATAATACAATTACAGTCAGTTGCTATGAAATAGCTTATAAAAGTCTAGTATCTGGGAGATATGGAGTTCAAATCATTGTAGCAGCTGCTGTATATCATTTTCCGACTCTAGGGTTTTTTACCCAATTTTTATAAGCTATTATATAGTAACTAACTGTAACTGCAATTATTTTCAGTGTCTGATTTCCTACATCTTCTTATTTATCTATTTCCACAGTGCTTAGTGATTTTGAATATTTGAGCTTCATACACAATGTTTATATATATAAGACTGTCTGCTATCAATATAACACCATACTAGCAGTTTGTCCCTGAATCAAATTTTTTATTTTCTATCTTTTATTTTTTCTATCTTCTATTTTTTCTATCTCCTATCCTCTATTCTATGTTTGGATTCAACGCAAGCCTGTTACATAATTCTGAAAATAACACCTCATGAAATCACCTAGTCTTGCACCAGAATTAATGATGGAGCTGGGCCATCAAAAATGTATAGTACTTTCGCAGAATTAAAATTCTAAAGTAAATTTTCCAGTCTAGTCTTCTGTTGTTGTTTATATATATATATATATGTGTGTGTGTATATATATATATATATATATATATATATATATATATATATATATATATATATATATATATATATATATATATATATATTATATATGTGTGTGTGTGTGTATATATATATATATATATATTATATATAAATGAAAATAGAGAAATTAATGTGAGCAAGAAGCCAACAGTATTTTATAATATATAAGTGACTATAACGTTAAAATGGAAAATATTTAACGTAAGATATGGGAAAATAATTCAAACTCAATTAAAAAAAAAATCAAGACACAGATTTTATCCACAGATTTTGTGAAATCCAGGGAAAAAACCAATAGAGTCTTAACTCAGAATAAAAAGTTTAAATACTCATCCTTCAATTTGGAAAAACTACAAATGCTCTATATAGTCTTAAAAAGACTATTTCACGAAACTTTCCAGTGGGGTTAGTCACGGTTGGAACCGTTCATCAGTAGAGCTCAACACGATAACCAAAACCCACTCCTAAAAATTGCCAGAAAGGGAATTATGTGCAGAATTATGAAAATTAAACACACATGGAGAACATGGCTGGTGATGTCAAAATGAGACGAATGTCTGTTTACAAGAAACAGCAGTCAAAACATTCCGTATATATATATATATATATATGTATATATATATATATATATAAATTTTATATATACTGTAAAACTTATTCTTTGATGTACTCATTGAATCTTGTTTAACTCTTTAATATATATATATATATATATATATATATATATATATATATATATATATATATATATATACATACATATATATGTATGTATGTCTTAGCTATGATAATATAATTTTACCCTAATGCCTGAAATTGTATTTCCAGGGGTGGCTGAAGGAAAGTATAGACATTTGCATTCACTTGTCACTTATGTTCATTTGTCCATGTGTGTATATATATATATATTGACAGCAGGGAAAATAATGCATAAAATGTATTGGAAATTTGAACAAAATATATCCAGAAGAATAAATTTAGTTGGATTATTTAAATTAAACTTGACTGATGACTTCTGGATTTGTGTTTTTAATTTGATATTCTGATAAGAATAGAAACACATATTCCATGGTTCACCTCCAATATGATTGGGGTTATGATGATGTTAGTGATGGTAATGGTGATGGTGTTAGTGATGGTGATGGTGATGGTGTTGGTGATGATAGTGGTGATGGTAATGGTGATGGTGTTAGTGATGGTAATGGTGATGGTGTTAGTGATGGTGATGGTGATGGTGTTGGTGATGATAGTGGTGATGGTAATGGTGATGGTAATGGTGATGGTAGTGATGATGGTAGTGGTGATGGTGTTAGTGATGGTGTTAGTGATGGTGATGTTGATGGTGTTGGTGATGATAGTGGTGATGGTAATGGTGATGGTGTTAGTGATGGTAATGGTGATGGTAATGGTGATGGTGTTAGTGATGGTGTTGGTGTTAGTGATGGTAATGGTGATGGTATTAGTGATGGTAATGGTGATGGTGTTGGTGATGATGTTGTTGATGATGTTAGTGATGGTAATGGTGATGGTAATGTTGATGGTGTTGGTGATGATATTGTTGATGATAGTGGTGATGGTAATGGTGATGGTAATGGTGATGGTGATGGTGATGATAGTGGTGATGGTAATGGTGATGGTGATGATAGTGGTGATGGTAATGGTATTGTTGATGATAATGGTGATGATGTTAGTGATGGTAATGGTGATGGTGTTGGTAATGGTGATGGTAATGGTGATGGTGATGGTGATGGTGATGGTAATGGTGATAGTGATGGTAATGGTAATGGTGATGGTGATGGTAATGGTGATGGTGATGGTAATGGTGATGGTGATGGTAATGGTGATGGTAATGGTGATGGTGATGGTAATGGTGATGGTGATGGTAATGGTGATGATAATGTTAGTGATGGTAATGGTGATGATGTTAGTGAGAGTAATGGTGAAGATATTGATGATGTTAGTGATGGTAATCATTAAGATAGTAGTGGTGGCAGTGATGATAATGATGGTGTTGTGATAATAATACTGATAATGAAGATTATTGTGTACAATGCTCAGGTGCACTACAACTTGTCAAAGGTGCATGTATAGTACATAGAATAATGTACAAATGTCAGGAAAGGGAACAATGTATGAGCCATGATATACACACAGATACATGCGTGCATGTGTATGGAGGAGGTATATTAGGTGTAATGTTGGCGAATTTCAGGAAACATGGAAGTTTTGAAGGATGCAGTGTCCTGACAGCCATCAACTGATGCAGTATATGTGTGTATGTGTTTGTATACATTAATCTGTGTATGTGTGTGTTTTTGTGAAGTAGTTAGTATATGTATGTGTGTATATATGTTAATATATGAGTATCTTCATCTGTTACTGTATGTTTTTCTATAGTTTTATTTTTTGTGCATGTAGGTATGTGTGTGTACTAATAAAACAGAGACTGTATTTGTATATATATATATATATATATATATATATATATATATATATATATATATATATATATACGTGAACGGCAAAGCATAAACGAACTAAGGAAAAAATTAGAAATAAGAGGGATCAGATGTTGTTTACTCGAGAGAAGGCTACGTTGGTATGGTCATGTGATGCGCATGAAAGACGACAGCTGTATAACAAAGTGCAGGGCAATAAAGATAGATGGTAGCCACGGAGTAGGCAGACCCAGGAAAACCTGGGACGAGCTGATAAATTCCGACCTCACACACTTACACCTCTCCAAGACAATGTCACTGGACCGAGACCTTTGGCGGTACTCAGTAACAGAGAAGACCCGCCTCACCTAAATACAAAGTAAAACCTACTAGTCAGTAGGCATCTCTAACAAAATACACCCCCGTCCCACCCCATCCACACCGCCCCCTTCAATGTAAAGTTATGTTGGTGCCACAACATTCAGGCCGAAACAAACGAGATCGTGTAGGTGTCACGACAAAAAAACACACAGTCCACGCTGTAATGTGACCGTGTAGGCAACACGGTAAAAACCTCCCAGTCCCACACTGTAAATGTGGTTGGTGTTAGGAAGGGCATCCAGCTGTAGAAAACACGCCAGACAGTCCATGCTGTAATGTGGCCGTGTAGGCAACACGGTAAAAACCTCCCAGCCCCACACTGTAAATGTGGTTGGTGTTAGGAAGGGCATCCAGCTGTAGAAAACCCGCCAGACAGTCCTATGCGAGCAAGACAACCACTCTTGCCTCAAGTGGGAAAACCCCCGTCCAAACCCATGCAAGCGTAGAACAGGGACGTTAAACCATGATGATGATGATGATGATGATGATACATATATATATCATCATCATCATTTTACGTCCGCTTATCCCTGCTTGCACAGGTGGGACGGGAACTGATTCTGGCTTGATTTCTACAGCTGGATGCCTTTCCTAACACCAACCTCATTTACAGTGAGAGCTGGGTGTTTTTTTCCATGGTGTCTACACGTCCACTTTACAGTGTGGGCTGGGTGCTCTTTGGCCGTGGCACCTCCACAACCACTTTGCAGTGGAATGATAGGGACCCCAGTCCCTATAATCTCATTTCTACAACTGAGTAAACTGGAGCAATGTGAAATAAAGTGTCTTGCTCAAGGAAACAAAACATCACCCGGTCTGAGAATTGAACTCACAACTTTTCGATTGCAAGGTCAATGCTCTAACCACTAAGCCATGTGCCTCCATATATATATATAAAGAGAGAGAGAGAGAGAGATTTGAGTGTGACTAGCTTGATAGGAGACAGGACAGTGTGAAACTAGCTACAAAAATAATGGAGGATTTAGGGAGATTCTACAAGAGAAAAAGATTAAATCTAACAAAACAAAACAACAGAAACAAAATAAAATAAGATAACATAAATTAAATGGTTTCCAGAGTTTACTGATTTGATTTTAAACCATTACCATATTCTGTTTCAGTGATAACAATTTTTAAATGAATTAAAATAAAAAAGAAATTTATAAAATATCAATTTGTTTCATTTGGGTATTTATATCCAGCTAAACGTGTTAGTTTACGCAGTAAATTTAATTTAAACGCGATGGTTAAAAAGTTAAATAACTTGACGAATTCAAGGTTTTTAATTGGATTAAATAGCAGGGAAGTTTTTTTTTGTGGTATGTGATTGGTGGAAGGAGTTCAATAGCTGGTGGTGTATTTGGTGGTTGGTTGTGTAGTTGGTGGTAGATGGTTGGTGGCTGGTGGTGGTGGTGTTGGTGGTAGATGGTTGGTGTCTGGTTGTGTAGTTGGTGATTATGTATTGGTGGTGGTCTTAGCATTGTTAGAGAGAAATTAATTTACTATGGAAGCAAAATAAAACAGTAAATTTTATATAGAATTTGAGGAAAAGTGTTGTTAAAATGATTATTGATTGTGTAACATAGCCGTTGTAATTAGCAATGTGGTGGGAGAATGATTGAGTTGGAAAATGATGGTGATGGTGATGATGATGATGATGATGATGATGGTGATGGTGATGCTGCTGCTGCTGCTGTTGGTAATGATGATGATGATGATGATGATGATGATGATGGTGATGATGATGATGATGATGATGATGATTATAATAGCAGCAATAATGAAAATAATAAAGTATATGAAGTAAACAGTTCGATGTTGATCATCTAGAATAAGTGAGATAAATTTAAAGTTTTCCTGAATTTGTTTTTTTGTGCCTTTTTTTTTTGTATTTCCTTAAAAAATATATTCCTATAGGAATCACACCAACATATGAGTCATGTATGTATATATGTGTGTGTATATATGTGTATGTAGGGTGTATATATGTATATGTAGGGTGTATGTGTATGTAGGTGTATATATGTGTATGTAGGTGTATATATGTGTATGTAGCGTGTATATATGTATATGTAGGGTGTATGTGTATGTAGGTGTATATATGTAGGTGTATATATGTGTATGTAGGTGTATATATGTGTATGTAGGTGTATATATGTGTATGTAAGTGTATATATGTGTATATAATTGTATATATGTGTATGTAGGTGTATATATGTGTATGTAGGTGTATATATGTGTATGTAGGTGTATATATGTGTATGTAGGTGTATATATGTGTACATAGGTCTATATATGTGTATGTGGGTGTATATATGTGTACGTAGGTGTATATATGTGTATGTGGGTGTATATATGTGTATGCAGCTGTATATATGCATGAGTGGGGAGACGCAAGATGACCTGGGATGAGGTGATAAAAGCCGACCTTACCCAATTACACCTCTCAAAGGCGATGACACACGACCGTGACCTCTGGCGTCATGCAGTAATACAGAGTACCCGACCTCCCATGGGTACAAGCTGAAGCATATAGACAATATGCCCCCACACCACCCACTCCAAGGTGGTCGTGGAGGTGCCACGGCAAAAAAGCACCCAGCCCACACTGTAAAGTGGACGTGTAGGTGCCACGAAAAAGCACCCAGCACTCACTGTAAATGAGGTTGGTGTTAGGAAGGGCATCCAGCTGTAGAAATCAAGCCAGAATCCATTCCCGTCCCACCCGTGCAAGCAGGAAAAAGTAGATGTAAAATGATGATGATGATGATGATCTATATATATATATATATCATCATCATCATCATCATCATCGTTTAACGTCCGTGTTCCACGCTTGCATGGGTTTGGACGGAGGGTTTTCCCACTTGAGGCAAGAGTGGTTATCTTGCTCGCATAGGACTATCTGGCGGGTTTTCTACAGCTGGATGCCCTTCCTAACACCAACCACATTTACAGTGTGGGGCTGGGAGGTTTTTACCGTGTTGCCTACATGGCCACATTACAGCGTGAACTGTGTGTTTTTTTTACGTGACACCTACACGATCTCATTTGTTTCGGCCTGGATGTTGTGGCACCAACATATATATATATATATATATATATATATTTATGTTATGTAATAAACAGCATGAGATAATTATTTCATTTACCAGTGGTTTCTTGAAAGCAGATATTTATATCTGTCTTCAGTCATCAGAATGAATAAATAACATGGTGTTTTTATTAAATATGGATTAAATGTGGAAAATCCATATTTAATAAAAACACCATGTTATTTATTCATTCTGATGACTGAAGACAGATATAAATATCTGCCTTCAAGAAACCACTGGTAAATGAAATAATTATCTGATGCTGATTATTACATAACTAATAAGCTCTGTAGCCTACATAGAGCACTCTCTTTTCCTGTACCTTTCCTACGGAAATACTTCATTTATATATATATATATATATATATATATATATATATATATATACGTATATATATATATAACCCATGCTAGCGTGGAAAATGGATGTTAAATGAAGATGATGATGACGATGATATATCAGCTTCATGATCATCATAATTATCATTACCATTTAATGTCCATTTTTCCACGCTGGCATGGGTTAGATGAGTTATCCTGTTGTGAGCAATGCCATGTCAGGTGACCATGTCTTGATCATACAGAACCGATTTTATAATAATGAAATTATTGTGTACAGTGCTCAGGTGCACTGCAATTTTGGCTTGGTTCCTACAGCTCGATGCCCTTCCTAGCACCAACCTCATTTACAGTGAGTACTGGGTGCTTTTTGTCGTGATACACAACCACTTTACAGTGTGGGCTGGATGCTTTTTGTTGTGACACCTACTCGATCACTTTACAGTGTGGGCTGGATGCTTTTTGTTGTGACACCTACTTGATCACTTTACAGTGTGGGCTGGGTGCTTTTTGTCATGTTGCCATCACAACCACTTTATAGTGTGGGCTGGGCGCTTTTTGCTGTGTCACCATCCCGATCCCCATCATCTCTATTTTACTTCCATTTTCCATGTCAGCATGAACTTGATAAGTCACCATGGTTCTAGATGAGACTGGTCAGAAAACCATGTCTTGCTCCTATGCTCCATATTTGTTAATTCATGCTTCAAACTCCAATTAATACTAAGATTATTTTCAAAATTATTCAAAGATGTTAGGTAGTGTCTTTCATTAGACATATAGCAATGTAGGGGTTAAATATAACTGCATTCAAAGTTACAAACAATATTGAAAAAGAAAAGCAACAAACAAACTTATGTATCAGTCATTGGCTGAAGCCAAAATATTAGAAGCATATATATGACTATATACATATATTTACATGTATGTATGTGTGTATATATATATATATGTGTGTGTGTGTGTGTGTGTGTGTGTGCGTGTGTGAAGGAAGTATGTGATTGAGTATATATATGTATATACTATGACATATATATATATGTGAAATTCTTGCTAGCAAGGAAGATGCATGTTAAATGATGATGATGAAGTTGATGTGAGATATATTTATCTAAATGTGCATGCAATGTGTAGGTGTTGGTGTATGTGATATGTCACAGATACACCAGAAGCCAGAACCATATATTAGACAAAAGAAAAAAAAACAAGAAAAAAAAACATCATCATGCCATACGCCACTACCAACACACATCGCTACCAACACACACCACTACCAACAACATTACCACTACCAACACACACCACTACCAACATACACCACTACCAACACACACCACTACCAACACACACCACTACCAACACACACCACTACCAACAACATTACCACTACCAACACACAACACTACCAACACACACCACTACCAACATACACCACTACCAACACACACCACTACCAACACACACCACTACCAACAACATTACCACTACCAACACACAACACTACCAACACACAACACTACCAACACACACCACTACCAACAACATTACCACTACCAACACACAACACTACCAACACACAACACTACCAACAATCACCACCACCACCAACATCACTATCAACTATGACACAACAAACACCACCAAAGACACCACTACTACCAACTACAACAACATAACAAACTCCATCAACAACAACATCACTGCTAACACCACCACCACCACCACCACAACCAACAACAACACCGCCACCACCACCACCACCACCATCACTATCAACAACAACCCCATCACCACCACCAACATCACCAACAACACCACCACCAACAACACCATCACCATCACTACCATCACCACCACCACCAACATCAACAACAACACCATCACCAACATCAACATCACCACCACCACCAACAACACTACCACGATGACCACCATATATCACTGTGACCATCACCAACAACAACAACATCACAACCACCATCACCATCACCAACAAAAACAACAATAACAACAAGACCAATGTGACGACCATATATCATTGCGACCACCACTACCAACATCACCACCACCACCAACACCACCAACACCACCGCCACCATCACCACCACCAATAACAACAACACCAATATGACCACCATATATCATTGCGACCACCACCACCACCACCACCACCATTACCACCAACACCATCACTACCACCACCACCACCACCACCACCACCACCACCAATAACAACAACACCAATATAACCACCATATATCATTGCGACCACCACAATCACCACCGTCACCACTACCACCAACACCACCACCACCACCACCACCACCACCACCACCACCACCACCATCACCACTACCACCAACACCACCACCACCACCACCACCATCACCACTACCACCATCACCATCACTACCACCACCACCATCAATAACAACAACACCAATATGACCACCATATATCATTGCGACGACCACCACCACCACCACCATCACCACTACCACCAACACCACCACCACCAGACCACCACCACCACCACCGCCACTACCACCACCACTACCACCAACACCACCACCACCACCACCACCATCACCACTACCACCATCACCATCACTACCACCATCACCATCACTAACAACAACACCAATATGACCACCATATATCATTGCTCTTCCTTTTTGCTTCTATTTTTTAAAGATTTTCTTTCTGTCCTCCCCCCGAACCTCCCATTCCTTCTTTTTCTCCTACCACTCTAACTATGACATTTATGACCAACATAGAACCACAATATACAGTGTCCAGTTACGGCCAGTTACACCAAATATATATTTCTTGACCATATTTCATCACTTCATTCTTTACAATAAACAATCAGAAAATATTGCTAACTTGCCATAGAAATCAGTCATTCCTTATGTTTCTCTGTATATATATAAATATATATAAATAAATATATATATATATATATATATATATATATATATATATATATATATATATATATAGAGAGAGAGAGAGAGAGAGAGAGAGAGATATGTTTCTTTATTAGCCACAGGGGCACAAAAGAAGGGGACAAATACAAAGGTGGAAGTTTACATACAATAAAAAAAAAAAATAGATAGATAGATAGATAGATAGATTTTCCCCACAGCAATACATTATGTATTTTGCGGTGGATTGGCAGTATCGGTAGAGGGTCGGACGCCATGCTTTCCAGCATAGTTACGTCCCTTTACGATCTGAGTTCAAATCCCGCCGAGGTTAACTTTGCCTTTCATCCTTACGGGGTCGATAAAATAAAGTACCAGTAATGCACTGGGTACTTGCTGGCCTTGTGCCTAAAGTAGAAACAATTATGTATTTTAGTATTCTCATTTTCTTTGATTCTGTTCAGTCTATTTTTCTTTGTTTTGTTTTATTGTGATTTTTTAGAAGAGGTTGTTGTTGTCTAACCCCTTTTCTCCATCCCATATTGCCTGCAATGGATACATCCCGGTTAAGAGGTTTTCTCCACAATCATAAGGTCTGGGTTCAATCTCTATATGTGACATATTAGTTAAGTTAAAGACTGTCTCAAGCCCGAAGACTCATGATTCTGGTACTTATCCCAGTTTGTGTTGTGAAGCAACTGACAGTACAAGACTTCCTCCTGGCATGGACAGGACAGCAATCCATCACAGGGCTAAACCTCCAGCTATTGCTGATACTCATTTTCATCTGAGTACGCTGGCATAATGTGAAATGAAGTGTTTTGCTGAAGAACACAACACACAACTCTGCCCAGGAATCAAACCCATGACACTATGGTCATAAGTCGAAATCCTTCCCATTAGAAGCAAGTGTCATTTATCATATCCACAGATTGACCAATGCCTTGTGAAAGACATGGAGTGGATGAAACCTATGAAGTGGTCTGTACTTGTTATTTAAATATCCAGCAATGTTGCACACTGTCATGCTGAATCTCCCTGAGAATCCCATTATGCGTATATATGTGTGAAGAATCCTCTGCCACTTATGTCATACAATGGGGACGACTGTACCAGTAATACAAATGTCTAGCCTTGTCACTCACTGTGTGATGCTGAATCTCCCTGAGAATCACATTATGTGTATATATGTGTGAAGAATCCTCTGCCACTTATGTCATGCAATGGGGACGACTGTACCAGTAATACAAATGTCTAGCCTTGTCACTCACTGTGTGATGCTGAATCTCCCTGAGAATCCCATTATGTGTATATATGTGTGAAGAATCCTCTGCCACTTATGTCATACAATGGGGACGACTGTACCAGTAATACAAATGTCTAGCCTTGTCACTCACTGTGTGATGCTGAATCTCCCTGAGAATCACATTATGTGTATATATCTGTGAAGAATCCTCTGCCACTTATGTCATACAATGGGGACGACTTTACCAGTAATACAAATGTCTAGCCTTGTCACTCACTGAGCCACACTGAATCTCCCTGAGAATTATGTTAACTGTACATATCTCTGTGGAGTACACAACCATATATATGTTAATTTTATGATTTAGCTGTTGTATTGAGCTATTTTAAGCCCATCCTTAAAATTTGTGATGTACTACATTATGTTATAAACTTATTAAACTGACCAATCCAATTTAAGCCAGCGTGGTAAAGTGGACATAGAAAAGATGATGATGATGATAATATCATTATGAGTTCAAATCCCGCCGAGGGGGAACTTTGTCTTTCATCTTTACGGGGTCGATAAAATAAAGTACCAGAAATACTCTGGGTAATTGCTGGCCTTGTGCCAAAAATAGAAACAATTATTATTTTTGTTGTTGTTGTCAAAGGTATAGATAAGGCAGCAGGCTACAAGATTAAATAGTTTACAATAATTCTCAACTTCATCGATCTAGATTTTAAATCAAGACAGTAACAATCCACAAATAAATTACAGTTATTGTCATCACACCATCACTATTATTATTGTCTTCATCCCTCCCATCACCACCATTATTATTATTGTCATTGGATTGGCAGTATCGGTAGAGGGTCGGATGCCATGCTTTGACGCATAGAGTTACGGCCCTTGCCATTCTGAGTTCAAATCCCGCTGAGGTTAACTTTGCCTTTCATCCTTATGGGGTCGATAAAACAAAGTACCAGTAATGCACTGAGGTCAATTTAATTGACTTTCCCCTCCCCAAAAATTGTTGGCCTTGTGCCTAAATCAGAAACCATTATTTCCTTTTTGTTGTGCTCAGATTTTTTTTCATTCTGATTCAATATCAATCCTGGGAGGGCCGTGGAGATAGGGTCCTCAGACACTCCTTCCAACGGGTCTTGTCAGAAGCAACTGTCTCCCACTGATCCAGCTGGGTCCCCAAGCTCATGGATGGTATTCAACCATCTTGCTTGGTGTCTACTCCTGGGTCTCCTTGTCAGTTGCTTTTGCCCATAAAAATCTGTCCAGCAATTTTTTCCTAAGACATTCTAATGACTCATAGTATTGGAGCTGTGACCT
>OZ024747.1:53624075-53626575 GCA_964016885.1 Eledone cirrhosa
CTTCTTCTCCTCCCCCCTTCCTTTCCTCCTCCACAACTTTTTGTATGTATATTTGTGTGTATGTGTAAAGATTTCAAATGATAAAGGATTTCTCAAGAAGAATATAAATATTAAAGGAAACACAACAACAACAATAACAGCAACAGCAATAATAACAAAAAGTAAAGAAAAGAACACACACACACATATACATGTGTAAATATATATATATACACACACATACGATTGATATATATATATATATATATATATATATATATATACTCATATATATAAAAATATATATATACACACATACGATATATATATATATATATATATACATATATATACTCATATATATATAAATATATATATACACACATACGATATATATATATATATATATATATATATATATATATATATATAGGCAAACAAAAAAATATAAAGAAAAGAAGCCGTATGGCAAATATGGAAGTAAAATAAATACATAAAAATGGTAATGTCCATTCCATGGCCACAGCTTTTCCATGACACTTAAAGAAATAGGAACCCTGCCCTGCCCTGCTCTGCTTTGCTTTGTCCTCCCCCCTTTCAGTCCCTACTGCCTACTCTACTACTCACCTTACACATTTCTTGTTTCATCAGCCCGCCCGCCCACCCCCACCACTTATCCTGCTTTATTTCTCTAATATTAATGTAAAATCTACAAAGATAGCCATAAAATATTTCTCTTCCCCAACCGTCATCCCTCCTTGCTCCTAGCTCCTTGTTATAGTCTTACACTGTGTGTGTATGTGTGTGCGTGTGCATGTGTATGTGCATATGTGGGTGTGTGTGTGTAAGTATGTGTATGAGCATGTATATGTGTGTGTGTGAGTGTATATGTGTGAGTGTGTGAGTGTGTGTGGGAAGCAGAGATGATGAAAATTGTGTGGACATGATATATATATGTATACACATGCATATGTGTGTATGCCTGTGTGTGATTGTATGCGGAGATTATGAATGTGTGGACATGATATATATGTGTGTGTGTGTGTGTCACACTGTATGTGTATGTGTGTGTATATATATATATAATTTAGTTACTGATATATATATATATATATATATATATATACAAATATAACTATATACTACATTATACACATACATTTGACATTTTATACACACATATATATATATATACATATGTTTACATGTATGTATGTTTTGATGTGTTTGGCCACAGACTGGCTGAATGGTTAAACTCTTCTCTTTGCAATCATCAGATTTTCTGTTCAATCCCAATATAAGGCATATTAGACAAGTGTCATTTACCATAGCACTTCTTTGACCAAATCTCTATGTGATATTGGGCAGGCAGAAACTGTCTAGAAGATTCTTAGATAGATTGTATTTGATAATGATTGTGATGAGATAACGGTTTCTGATTTAGGCACAAGGCCAGCAATTTTAAGGGAGGGGAAAGTTGATTAAATCAACACCAGTGCATTACTGGTACTTAATTTTATCGATCCCTGTAAGATTGAAAGACAAATAAAAATTGCAGTGATGGAAACAACAACAATAACATTAATAATTGTTTCTATTTTTGGCACAAGGCCAGCAATTACCCAGTACATTACTGGTACTTTATTTTATCGACCCCGTAAGGATGAAAGGAAAAGTTGACCTCGGCGGGATTTGAACTCAGATCATAAAGGGACGTAACTCTATGCTTCAAAGCATGGTGTCCAACTCTCTACCGATACTGCCAATCCACATATTGTTTCTACTATAGACACAAGGCTAGCAATTTAAAGAACAACTGGGAGCCTCTATATATTCATTTGACATACTAGAAATAGCAGCAAAATCTTTCTCAAAATACACCTACTCTTTCATAAAACATTGTATGATGTGATCCTTGGTTTACACTAGTTAACATAACATTATCAAAGCTACTGTAAAGGGCCGTAACTCTATACTATGAAGCAGGATGTCTGACGCCCTACAGATATTGCCCTTGATGGTGATGACAATTATGTGAATGATAATATTTACTTTAAAAAAAATTCAATCATAAATTTATTTAAGAGCCTCTGTTAAGTTATATTTGATATGCATGCATGGTCCCTTAATTTCTGATGGAGTAGTAGGGGCACTGTAGGGGCATTTTGGGGGCATTTTAAGCCTGGCAGAGCCGATTCCTCTCCAGGTCTTCCACAGAAGGATAGTGAGTGAGAGAAAGGAAGTGAGAAAGAGATATAGAGGCAGAATCGGCCTCCAATACTAGTCTGGTATATTTTTTTATCAACCTCGTAAGGATGAAAGGCAAAGTTGACCTCGGCGGGATTTGAACTCGGAAAGCAGAGATCCGGAACAGATACTGCGGAACATTCTATCGGATGTTCTAACAACTCTGCCAATTCACATATTATGTTCCATATAGCAGTTTGATAATGAGAAAATTAACTTCATTACTGAATTCCTCCAAATTCTTGATTATTTGAAAGACAAAGATAGTGTGTTT
>OZ024747.1:53636575-53644075 GCA_964016885.1 Eledone cirrhosa
GTAGGAGGTTTATCGTGAAGGAATTTGACCAAAGACTTCTAGAACTTTATGGGGTCGGTTTCTGCTTTAATGTGTTTTGGTGTAATGTTAAAGAGAGTGGGGCCAATTGAGGCAAAATAATTGTACCGTATGCGAGATGTGAGTGTGATTTTTGTTGTGGGTGGATAGCACGTTGGTCAAGCCTTGGGTGAACCTTAAAGGTGATGCCTACATCCTTTGGGCAATGCTGATGGAATATTTTCCACATCATGCAGATGATGTAGCACTCACAGCGACTTTGGAGAGAATAAAGTTTGAGCTTTTCTAGTCGACCTTAATAGCACTGACATGCCATCTATCTTTTTCATGATTGACCTTTGAGGAGCTTCTACTTTCATGATACTTTGCTTCGGGTGGGGGAGACCACAGTGGACATCAGTATTCAAGGTGGAGTCAGGCTAAAGTGGAGAAGAGAAGGATAACAGTGTAGATATCTCTTGACTGGAAAGTTCTGAGAATCCAGGAACACATTCTGCAGGCCATTTGCTGTTTATATGAGTGGCCCAGCTTACGTTGTTGTGCACAATTACTCCCAAGTCTCTCATGTTGTTGGATGCCATGAGAGTTTCACCTGAAGGAAGAGAGAATGGGAGTTTCAGGCCATCCTCTTTTCTAAAGTGGATTAACTCGAATTTATCCTCCTTCAGCAGCATATTGTTCTTTTCCGCCCGTTGGATAACAGCCAGTAGGTCTGACTGAAGGCATGTCCGGTCACCCACTTCATTGATGACCTTCTGGAGCTTGGAATCATCTGCAAAGATTTTTATTTTGCTGTGCTTGATAATATCAGTAATTTCATTAATGTAGATGATGAAAAAAAGTGGGCCCAACACAATGCCTTGTGGAACGCCACTACTGACTTTGGCTGGGCTTGACTTTACTCATTCGACTACAACATGTTGGGCTCTGTCTGTTAAGAAACACGTGATCCATTGCAGTAACTTTCCAGAGATACCAATGTTGGATAGTTTTTTTTCAATAGAATCTTGTGATCAACGCTGTCAAAGGCCTTGTTGAATTCAAGGTAGATGACATCAGTGCTGGGGCCCTCTCACAAAGCTCTCAAAATGTCATCAAATTGATGCAGGAGCTCCATTAGGAAGTGTCTTCTATTATGGAATCCCTGTTGTTTGGAGTTCAGCACTCTGTTGCTTTCAAGAAAGTGGGTTATACGTGATCTCACCACCTCCTCAAATACTTTGATGATACGAGAGGTGAGTGAGATTGGAAGGTAGTTATTTGCAAGGGACTTGTTTCCCTTTTTGAAAACTGTGACAACAGACTGGAACAGAAAGTTTTCAGGAATATACCCAGCATCTAGTGAGTTTCTCCACAGATTAACAATAGGAGATGCAAGTTGGTGTCGATACACCTTCAGGACACAAGCAGGGAACCTATCGGGTCTACTGCTGAATTGTGTTTAATTTTGTTTATTGCTGCTAAGACATCAGGGGTGCCAAACATTATGTCTGATATAGAACAGATAGAGACATTTAACGTAGAAGAGAACTGGGAGTTCCTAAAAAATAACTTACTAGAGGCGACGGATGAGGTTTGTGGCTGGAGTAAGACCTCAAGCAGGAGGAGAGTGACTTGGTGGTGGAACAATAAGGTAGATGAAGCAGTCAAGGCCAAGAGACAGGCATGGAAAGAATGGAAGAACGGGGGGAGCAGGGTACATTACATAGAGACCAAGAGGGAAGCTAGGCGACAAGTATACTTAGCTAGGAGGGAAGCAGAGGATAGAAAATTCAAGCATGTTTTACAACGTGAGGACCAGAAACAGGAGGTATTCAAGATTGCGAGGCAGTGTGTCAGAGATAGTTGTGATGTCATTGGAGAGAAGTGTATCCGGAATGATAAAGGTGAGCTTGCCCTCACAAGTGCTGAGAAGAAAGATGCATGGAAGAGTCATTATGATAGATTACTAAATGAGGAGAATGCATGGGAAGAAGAGACCCTACCCCACGTAGACCCTATAGAGGGACCAGCAGTACAAGTCAGCGGCAGCGTAGTAAGTAAGGCAATCAGAGATATGAAGATAGGGAAGGCAACCGGTCCATCGGGTATAGCTGCCGAGATGCTGAAGGCATCTGGGTCTGTAGGTCACACTATAACCACACGTATCGTTAACCAGGTAATACTAGAGGGGGCCATACCAAAAGATTGGTGCAGTAGCATCATTGTCAACTGCTACAAAGGTAAAGGCGATGCACTAGATAGAGGAAACTATAGAGGTATAAAGTTGATGGACCAGGTCATGAAAGTAACAGAAAGAGTTATAGCACAGCTGATTAGGGACCGGGTGAATATAGACGAGATGCAATTTGGGTTTGTACCAGGGAAAGGCACCACTGATGCGCTCTTCCTTGTGAGGCAATTACAGGAAAAGTACCTAGCTAAAAGTAAGCCACTCTACTTGGCATTTGTCGACCTTGAGAAAGCCTTTGACAGAGTTCCACGTGCAGTAATCTGGTGGGCTCTTAGAAAACTAGGAGTAGATGAATGGCTTGTGAAAGCGGTACAAGCCATGTATAGGGGAGCAGTCAGCAAAGTTAGGATTGGCAATGAGTATAGCGAGGAATTTAGCGTACAGGTTGGGGTCCATCAGGGCTCTGTTCTTAGCCCTCTCCTGTTCATCATAGTCCTGCAGGCAATAACGGAGGAGTTTAAGACCGGATGCCCATGGGAACTCCTGTATGCTGATGACCTCGCACTCATAGCTGAATCTATGGTAGAACTAGAGAATAAATTCCAAACCTGGAAGCAGGGACTAGAGAGAAAGGGCCTCAAAGTCAACATGACAAAGACTAAGGTCCTTATAAGTAGACGAGAAAACAGAACCCAGATCCCCTCAGGGAAATGGCCTTGCTCAGTATGTAGGAAAGGTGTAGGTAGGAACTCCATTCTTTGCCCCAAATGCAAACAATGGGTACACAAGAGATGTAGCGGGATCTCAGGAAGCTTAATTAAGAATGTAGGATTCACATGCAGCAGCTGTGCTGAAACAGCAAGCAAACAGCCACAGGAAACAAGTACCACCAATCTCTGGGAGGGCCCTGTAGAAACAGTAGACAGCTTCTGCTACCTAGGTGACCGAATTAGCAACGGAGGTGGGTGCTCAGAAAGTACAATAACTAGGGTAAGAACGGGATGGAAGAAGTTTAGGGAACTACTACCACTGCTAGCTGCAAAAGGCTTCTCCCTCAGAATGAAAGGCAGACTGTATGATGCGTGTATCCGAACAGCGATGTTGCATGGTAGTGAGACCTGGGCGCTGAAGGTGGAAGACTTACGTAGATTAGAGAGAAACGAAGCCTGCATGCTCCGATGGATGTGTAACAGTAATATACGTGAACGACAAAGCATAAATGAATTGAGAGAGAGACTGAGCATAAGAGGAATCAAATGCTGCGTGCAGGAGAGGCGGTTACGCTGGTATGGACATGTGATGCGTATGAAGGATGACAGCTGCATAAAAAGGTGCAGAGCACTAGAAGTTGATGGAAACCGCGGAGTGGGGAGACCCAAGATGACTTGGGATGAGGTGATAAAAGCCGACCTTACCCAACTACACCTCTCAAAGTCAATGACACACGACCGTGACTTCTGGCGTCACGCAGTAATACAGGGTACCCGACCTCCCATGGGTACATGCTGAAGCATATAAATAATATGCCCCCCCCACCGCAAGGTGGTCGTGGAGGTGCCACGGCAAAAAAGCACCCAGCCCACACTGTAAAGTGGACGTGTAGGCGCCACGAAAAAGCACCCAGCACTCACTGTAAATGAGGTTGGTGTTAGGAAGGGCATCCAGCTGTAGAAATCAAGCCAGATCAGTTCCTGTATGAGCAAGGCATGGTCAGCCGACCAGACACTGCCCACAACAGGACAACCCGTCTAACCCATGCTAGCGTGGAAGAACGGACGTAAAACCGTGATGATGATGATGATAGTGTGTTGGGGATTAACATCACTGATACGGCCCAGATCGGCCATATGAGGATTGCTTAAAACAGAGCAGTATTGTTTCTGCACTATCTCGCCCATGGTTTTGGCATTATCTTGGAGTGTGCCATTTTTATCAATTTGAGGGACAACAGTGGAGACAGTGACCTTGTGTTTTTTCGCAAATGAAAAGATCACTTTGGGGTTGAGTTTGATTTTCTTAATGGCCCATTTCTCCTCAGCTATTCTTTGATTATTGATGATGGTCTTCCTGCATTGCTGGAGGTTATATTTTTTTTTATTCAAGCACTGTGATAGCTGTCAAATGAGTGTGTTGCTGTTGGTAGTATTTTAGTTTGTTAATTTTTTTGTTTGTTCTTTTTATTTTCCTGATAATAGTTTTTCTGTTTTGGGGGATCCTGCACTTAGTTTTGTTCACAGGTCTTGGTGGAGTGTGTTTTGCAAATATATTTGTGACAGTGTCTACAAAGATCTGCCAAGATGTTTTGATGTTGGTGGTGATGTGTGCATGCGTAAAAGACCAGTCAACATGTGATAGCTCGTTCATGATTGCATCCTACTTGGCGTGGGCTGAAGAGAGGTCACTAGGATTAGCTTTCGGCTGGTGGAATCTGAGGTTATAGAGAACCATGTCATGGTATGAAAGAAGAGGTTTTTCCACTGTAATATTATGTATAGTGTTAGTGTGATTACTAAACACTAGGTCTAAAATGTTCTTCTGATATCTTGTTGGAGCAAGTACAAGTTGGGACAAGAAAAGCTCATTCATAAAGTCGAGAAGTGACTCGACTGCTTCTTTTTCTGCGGTTGAGGTGGGAGTCCCTGGTTTCAACCTGTTTGAAGACCAATCAACACAGGGTAGATTAAAGTTTCCCATCATAAGTATGTTACTAGAATAGCACTGCTGAATAAAGTACATAATGCTATTAAGGCATTCTTCAAAGCGCAGTATGGATGTTTGGGTGGTCTATAGAGCCCAACTACTAACAGGTCATTGGTTTTGTTGTGCACAGTGACTGATTCACAGTAGCTATTTGAGAATGTGACATTTCCATCTGGTGTAAAGGAAACATGCAGGAAAATGGCAGTTACACCCTTCCTTCTGTCAACATGATATGCATGGATGGTGGTGCAATTCCCCACTTTCATTTTGGCTTCCAACAGAGAGTTGTCAAGGTGGGTCTCAGTAAGAATGAAGAAAGAGATGTGTTGTGGATGGTTACCAACCCAATCCTCAATGAAATGTACCTTACATTTTTGTGCATTGATGGAAACGCTGACTGTGGCTGCTGGTTTTGACTGTTGCAGGGGACTTGTTTTGTGATGTATATATATATATATATATTCCGACATCACACACTTACACCTCTCCAAGACAATGTCACTGGACCGAGACCTTTGGCGGTACTCAGTAACAGAGAAGAGCCGCCCTACCTAAATATATAGTAAAACCTACTCCAGCCAGTAGGCATCTCTAACAAAATACACCCCGTCCCACCACCACCACCCCCACCCCATCCACACCACCCCGTTCTATGTAAAGTTATGTTGGTGCCGCGCCATCGAGGCCGAAACAAATGAGATCGTGTAGGTGTCACGACAAAAAAACACACAGTCCACGCTGTAATGTGGCCGTGTAGGCAACACGGTAAAAACCTCCCAGACCCACACTGTAAATGTGGTTGGTGTTAGGAAGGGCATCCAACTGTAGAAAACCTGCCAGACAGTCCTATGCGAGCAAGACAATCACTCTTGCCTCAAGTGGGACTACCCCCGTCCAAACCCATGCAAGCGTGGAACACGGACGTTAAACGTTGATGATGATGATGATGATGATATATATATATATATATATACACATAAATATATATCTATATACATATAAATACGCATATACATATATATGTATACACACATATATATATACATATAGATATACATATAGATACACATAAATATGTACATATACATATATATACACATAAATATACACATATACATTTATATACACATATATATATATATACACATAAATATATATATACAGGGTGTATAATATATATTTATTTGCAAGATCACTGTCTAGGAGAAAGTAACACAGTTGTTTTATTTTTAAGATATATTTATCAAACTTGGGTCAGTTTGTCTTCATGACGTGTTCTTTCGATCTCACTCGATAAACCCGCCATCGGCTTTGATGACGGCCTCAAGGCGGCCTCGGAACCGGCTACAGGCCTTCGTCACTGTCCCCCGACTTAGGCCCCTAAAGGTACATGTGATCCTGGCCTTCAGATCGTCTTTCGTATTGCAGCTAGATCTGTTGGTGTCTAATTCCACTGTGCCCCACACAAAGAAGTCGAGGGGGTTGCAGTCAGGCGAGCTGGGAGGCCAGATGTCAGGTGAAGTGTGGTTGACGAAGTTCTCTGACAGCCAGGATTGGGTCTTTCGGCTGGTATGGCAGGGCGCTGAGTCTTGCTGCCACACGTACGGCCTACCTGCAGCTACCTGGTCGATCCAGGGCTTTACTACCTCACTTATAACGTGGATGTAGCCATCGGTGTTCAGCTTGAGGCCCTCAGGGAAGAAGTGAGGTGGCATGATGTCACCTTGACTGCTGACGACACTTAAGACCAATGTTGTCGCTGGAAACTTTGTCTGCATGACTCTGGGCACGTCTTTGGATGAGACAGCGAGCCACTTGTTGTTCTGGGAGTTGATCTTCCGGTCCTTATTTGTCCTCCCGGCGCGGATTCCAAGAAGAACTCTGTGTCTCTTCCACAAATTTGGAGGTTCAAAATTATTCATAATCAATTATTCTGAAAATAAATAATGGCAATATAGTCACTGTTTTTATGAAGACAAGAGTGACAACGGAAGTAAAAAAATTTGCATAAAATTAGGAGTTGAAAATTGCGAACAAAGTCAGTAGGCACCTCTAACAAAATACACCCCCGTCCCACTACCCCCACCCCATCTACACCACCCCTTTCAATGTAAAGTTATGTTGGTACCACAACATCCAGGCCGAAACAAATGAGGTTGTGTAGGTGTCATGAGAAAAAAACACACAGTCCACGCTGCAATGTGGCCGTGTAGGTAACACGGTAAAAACCTCCCAGTTCCACACTGTAAATGTGGTTGGTGTTAGGAAGGGCATCCAGCCGTAGAAAACCCGCCAGACAGCTCTATGCGAGCAAGACAACCACTCTTGCCTCAAGTGGGAAAACTCCCGTCCAAACCCATGCAAGCGTGGAATAAGGACGTTAAACGATGATGATGATGATGATGATGATGATGATGGTAGTTGACGATATATTTAATCGATTTCCACGTGCTATTGAAATGCTGGGTAAATATTATATAGCTGTTGATCGTGAATAGATGGCTGTCATTTATTTATTTATTATTTATTCATAGCTGCCTTTCAATCTTATAGCGTGGTTTAATTGTTTTATTGTGTGCTTGATTATGCTAATTGAGAGAGGAAATGGA
>OZ024747.1:53649075-53686575 GCA_964016885.1 Eledone cirrhosa
CATATATATATATATATATATATATATATAGGAACGAGTAGGACCCCGACGGCTGAGCTCAAGCCATTTCGACAGCTAATTCTGAGTCCAGAATTAGCCGTCGAAACGGCTTGAGCTCTGCCGTCGGGGTCCTACTCGTTCCTATTACCCACTCTACTACCCTAAGTATTGAGTACTTTGGTGTGTTATGGTCCATCTGGTTCCTTACCACATTTCCTTCGTTTTATATATATATATATATATATATATATATATATATAGAGAGAGAGAGAGAGGGGGGGGGAGAAAGACAAGACCAGCATCGAATTTCTGGGAGTTAGATGGAAAGCTTCTAATCTAGTTTAGAAGAAGCAGATGATACTACTCATAGATAGTAAAGTTGATTATCATAATTTAGTTTCCATCTCTCACAATTTTTTCCACATAAATTCACTTCTACCCTCCTACCACCCCTGATAGCGAATATATGAGTATCTATATGTAAATATATGAGTGTCTCTGTGTGTGTGTGTGTATGTTTATAATTCTCTGCATTGAGGATTAATTTTTTTTATATGTACGTAATATAAATGTGTGGTTGTAGATGTTGCTATGTAAAATATATCCAGATATGTACACATAAATGAATTATATGGAGTATCTTCAGTGCAAAGAAAGGGAAGATCACAAATCATGGTAGTACTAAATGTATGGTGAAATGAGTATAGTGAAGATGTAAAATCCAGACCATGAATCGTAGTTTCAGCTTGTTAACTCAGGCTGTTCATTAACTCTGAGATGGTTCGTCATAACAATAGCAGCAAATTGACGGGCTTTTCTCTGAATCAAGTCTATCTTCTGTTTATGTTTGCTGTAATACTGTTATTGATTACATAAATTTTGCAATCTACACCTGATGACATTGCCAAAGTCTTACAACATGATCTGATGCTGTAAACAGACCATAGAAATAAGTATTGTAATTTTGAAACATTCAAATAATATTTCGAGTCTGACTTTCTGTTGTCTTTTAAATAAATATTTAACTCCATCCCTGCACCAATCAAGAGATACTACGACAATGATGAATGATTTGCATAACGTTGAGTGCTTAAATTTATTACATCATTATTTGCTAATAGGAATGACCAGATCTACACATTAGTAAGCCATACAAAATAAATAGTATATGTGGTAATGAAAGGATTCATGTGGGTTCTGTGTTAGGATATAGGTGGAGAGGATCATCTACTATTGATATAATACCATATTTACAGGCTGTCCCCAAATCGAATTTTCTATTTTCTATCTTCTATTTTTTCTATCTCCTATCCTCTATTCTATGTTTGGGTTCAACATAATCCTGTTACATAATTCTGGAAATAACACCTGATGAGATCGCCTAGTCTTACATCATAATTGGATGATGGAGCTGGGCCATCGAAATATGTATAATGCTTTCATAGGATTAATATTCTAAAGTAAATTTTCCAGTCCTGCCTTCTGTTGTTTTAATATATATATACTAGCAGAATGGGCCGGCGTTGCCCAAGATTTGCTCTAGGATTCTTATATATTTGATATATATTTATCCTTATCGAGTCTCATGAAATAAATACGTTTGTTTATATTTTGTTATTGTGTATGCAAAAATATCTGTACACGAATATATAATTATTATATATATATATATATATATATATATATATATATATATATATATTAAAATAACAGATTAAAGTTTAAGCAAAGAATCGTTGCTTTTACCCTTAACGGGATCTTCTGAAACTAAAAAATATCAATCTGTGAACGCAGAAGTAAATATATTGAAAAACGTTACACACTATATATATACACACTATATATATATATATATATATATATATATATATATATATACATATATATATATACACACACACTATATATACATATATACATACACACACAGGTAGCGTCATAATGTTGTAATGCAGACAGCCAGACATACAGACAGATATTATAAGGGCGCGACGTTATATCTATGTATCTATCTAAAAAGAAAGACTAAGGATTATAGAGAGAGATCGCTAAATCGCCTAATGCGGTCTCTAGGGCATTGAAAATTTGAAATATTTTTTCTCAAAACATTCACAGGACCATAAGTATTACATGTGTAAAGTTTGAAAACAATCAGTTGGGTGGTTCTTGAGTTTTAGGGAGTCAGACAGACAGACATACTCTGTTTTAGATATATTAATAATAATAATAATAATAATAATAATAATTTTCAGCAATGATATAGTATGCAATTTGGTATTAGTAAGTGTGGAGTCCTAGTGATGAAGAGGGGTAAATTGAGCAGAAGCAACGGAATCCAGGTACCAACAGGTGAGATGATAAAGGAAATTGACACTGAAGAAGGATACAAATATTTAGGTGTTCTGGAGGCAGATGACATCAAGAACAAAAAAATGAAGGAATTGATAAGATCTGAGTACATTCGGAGAGTAAGGAGCGTATTAAAGTCACATCTGAACAGTAGGAATGCCATAGGTTCAGTAAATTCCCGAGCTGTGTCTATTATTAGGTACAGTGCGGGAATTCTGAGAAGGAATGTTGCTGAACAAAAAGAAATGGATAGGAAGACTAGGAAGCTATTGACTATCTACAACATGTTTTACAAGAGGAGTGATGTCGATAGACTCTACTTAAGGAGATCTAAAGGTGGAAGAGGTCTTATCAGCATAGAGGACTGTGTTGAGATGGAGAAAAACAATCTGCACAAATACGTGACTGATAGTAAGGAACCAATGCTCAGAATTGTACTGAAGAAGAGGTCGATAGACCAGAGGATGACCAAGGAGGAAATAACTGTTTCTACTTTTGGCACAAGGCCAGCAATTATCCCAGTGCATTACTGGTACTTTATTTTATCGACTCCGTAAGGATGAAAGACAAAGTTAACCTAGGCGGGATTTGAACTCAGAATGGCAAGGGCCGTAACTCTATGCATCAAAGCATGGCGTCCAACCCTCTACCGATACTGCCAATAGGAGGAAATAACAACAAGGAGGAAGAGCAACCTTCATGAAAAGTCCCTTCATAGTACCTTCTTTGAGAAAACTGAATTTAGAGATCCACAGACATGGAACTGGTTGAAAAGAGGAAACCTTAAAAAGGCTACAGAAGGAATGCTAATGGCTGTGCAAGATGAGGCCCTCAAAACGAAGTGGCTGAAACACCATATTTACAAGGAGGAGGCTAGCCCACTGTATAGGATCTGTGGAGAGAAAGAGGAGACTGTGGCTCACATTGTATCCGAGTGTCAACACCTAGCCCAGAATCACTATAAAGGCTGGAGACATGGTGTGATGGGCAGGGTGATCCACTGGCATCTATGTAAAGTAAACAATTTACCACATTCTGAGAAGTAGTATAAGCATAAGCCGGAGTCGGTGATAGAAAAAGATCAGGTGAAGGTGCTGTGGGATTTTAGGATACAGACGGACAAGAAACTGGAACACAATAGACCTGACCTGGTGGTTTTGGACAAGGAAAAAAGATTGTGCCTGATTGTAGATGTAGCCTGCCCATTCGACACGTGAGTGCAAGAGAAGGAGAGGGAGAAAATTAACTGATACCAGGACTTAAAGTGGGAGGTAAAAAGGATTTGGAACTGCCATGAAGTCAAAGTGGTCCCGATTGTCATAGGCGTACTAGGTACTATCTCAAAGAGTTTCCAAGGATGGTTAAAGAAAATTAGTCCAGCCCTGCTTTTTGGAACACTTCAAAAGGCATGTTTGCTGGGAACAGCAAGAACCCTCCGATACGTCCTGAATAACTGAGGCTGCAGGTAGTGGCTTGATATTCATTTCAACAAACTTTCCAGTTAAATAACATCAATTACTGAGACTCAAAGAACAATAATAATAATAATCATCGTTTAACTTCCATTTTCCACTCTAGTATGGATAGGATGAGCTGTCCCTTTGTGAGAGATCTGGTTGGAGGACAGTATTTTGCTCATGCAGGGCTCATTTTGGCATGATTTCTACGGCTGGATGCGCATCCATAGAAACCAAGCAAATATATATGTATATGTGGCACATGGCTTAGTGGTTAGAGCATTGGCCTTGCAATCGAAAGTTTGTGAATTCAATTCTCAGACCGGGTGATGTGTTGTTTCCTTGAGCAAGACACTTTATTTCACATTGCTCCAGTTTACTCAGCTGTAGAAATGAGATGATAGGGACTGGGGTCCCTATCATTCCACTGCAAAGTGGTCGTGGAGGTGCCACGGCAAAAAAAGCACCCAGCCCACACTGTAACGTGGCCGTGTAGGCGCCACAGAAAAAAAAGCACCCAGCACTCACTGTAAATCAAGTTGGTGTTAGGAAGGGCATCCAGCTGTAGAAATTAAGCCAGAATCAGTTCCCGTCCCACCCTCACAAGCAGGGAAAAGCGGACGTAAAATGATGATGATGATGATGATGATACACATATAACCATCTTTCTCAATACAGAATCATGTATAAAATCTTGCTTATCTTCCAAATGTATCCATGTCTTCTATTTCAATGAAATTTCAAGAATTGTCTCTGAATCTTCAAACCATTCCACCCACACCATTTCTCACATATCCTCCAAATTTCATCTCAATATCATAATAGTTTTTTTTTTATTTAATTAGATATTTCATATTTGTTTTATTTATGTATGTGTGTATGTTGGGTTGTGGCAGGTGGGAGGAGAGTCTTCCTAGCCTTAACACACTGTGTAGTCTGGTGTGTGCATTGTTATTAGTAAGTATATATATATAGGCATATATTTATGAGAATATGTGTTTATATAACTATGTATATGTGTATATGTGTCTATGTGTTTATATATATATATATATATATGTCGAAATGTATGCATGTGCATATGTGTATATATATATATATGGAATGACTCTCTTTATATATATATGGTGTTGTGTTGTCTTTAATACAATACAATATCACACTTTTGAATATCAATGATAAGGATCTGAAGGACATTTTTACATTTCACCGGCTGTAATGCCATATATATATATATATATATATATATATACATGAAGATGGTGATGATGATGATGATATGTACATGTGTGTGTACACGATATGTATATGTGTGGACACACATATAGGCAAGTGTGCAGATTTGGGTTCTTAAATTTATCTATCTATGTCTCTCTCTCTCTCTATATATATATATACATATGATATAAGAGTCATTTTTTTTTCTTCACATTCGTCTCCCCCCCCCCCCCCCCCCCCACCCCTAGGAAATTGTACCTAAAATAAAACTCAGAGAAAGATAAACCAGAGATGATATAATAGATTAAAGTAATACTAATAATATTAATATATATATATAAAGTTTTTTTGTCATTGCTCAATTTTTTCTTCATCATCGTTTGGGGTGTTAATTTAATCAACCTACATTTTTCAATTCTATACACCAGAGTGAGCTAGCTAGCTTTCTAAGGAGGATATTTAATTTTATACATCTCACCATCCTCTGTATTTCAGACAAGGGAAGTAGTGATGCAATGTTCTGTCATTTTTGTAGAAAAAATAAAGATAATTTTTTTTCTGTAAAATCTTTTATGTGGATTTCTGATTATTTCTTCTTAAGTTCTGTATATTTTTTGGTTTTGTATTATATGTGTTTGTGTGCAAGTATGTGTAGGTGTCGTCCCTGTTGTTGTTTCACTCTCATATGGTCTTCATATATATATTTGTAGTAATTCTTTCTTCATTTTATTTATCCTATCTCTCAATTTATTGTCTTACCTATCTGTCTGTCTATCTATTTATTTATCTATCTATCTATATGTCTGTCTATATATCTACCTATCTATCTACCTATCTGCCTATCTATCTATCTAGTCATCCATCTATCTAAACTGATATCTGATATGGCTCTGTGTATTCTGAGTCCAAATTTCGCCTCTTCCTGCAAGTAAATATCGCCTCTTCCAGCCAATATCTATCCATCTATCTATCTATCTAGGCCAACAGTGGAACTAAATCCACCATCCGGTCTTTGCGAGACCTGGATGGACGGGCGATTCTTGAGCCTAAGCAGATGTGTGAGGCCTTTCAAAGGCACTTTGCCCGACTGTTCGGGAGGGGCGGGGAGCCGGTTGGGAACGTGGACTTCGGTCCATACCTCGACGGCCTGCCGCGCCTCTCGGACAGGGAGGCGAAGTCCTGCGAGGAGCCGATTTCGGCCGCTGAGATAGAGGACGTGCTGAGCCAATGCGGCAAACGCAAATCCCCGGGTCTCGATGGTCTTCCTTACGAATTATATCTAGCTATGCCGGACTTGTTCCCCGATCTCCTCGAGGCGGTCTACTGCAACTGGCAACAGAACGGGAGAATTCCCTGTACTGTGACCAAGGGCGTAGTCACGCTAGTGAGGAAGGACGAGAACAAGGGGGACGAAATAAGTAACTTCAGGCCCATAACTCTGCTAAATACAGAGTTACAGATTTTGGCCAAGGTGCTAGCAAAGAGGTTGGCGCTTGTCGTGGGCAACCTGGTGGGAGATACGCAGACATGCGCTATCCCGTCCAGGTCCATCCATGACAACCTCCACTTCATGCGATCCATCATAGAGAGGGTTGGGAACGAACCCGGCTTTGGTGGGGCTCTGATCAACTTGGATCAATCTAAGGCGTTCGATAGGGTCGACCATGGTTACCTGGATGCGGTGCTAACGGCGGCAGGCTTCGGACCCGTTTTCAGGGGCTGGATCACTGCTATGCACAGCGGCCGCATCTGCTCTAGGGTCAAGGTGAACGGCTACCTCTCGGAGCCGTTCAAAATCGCGCGGTCCATCCGACAAGGGTGCCCTCTCTCCTCCCTTCTGTATGTGTTGACTCTCGAGCCACTACTGCGGAAGTTGGAGTTGTTGCAGGGCATCCCTTTGGAACCGGGATTGCGGAAAGCGGTGTCGGCCTACGCCGATGACGTGACAGTAATGGTGTCGACGGCCTCCGAAATCGAGGCGGTCGGCACCTTACTGGAGGAGTACGAAAAGTTCACAGGGGCTAAGCTGAACCGGGACAAGTCGATCGGTTTGCAACTCGGCACGTGGAGGGGCAGACCGATGCCCTCCGATGGCGTCGTCGGATGCTGGACGGAGGGCCCGGTGAAGTTGCTCGGGGTCTGGTTCGGACCAGACCTCCAGGTGGAGAAAAACTGGGCGGAGGTTACGAACAGGGTGTTTGCACTGACCCAGAAGTGGGCCAGTTGCAAACTATCCCTGAAAGGTCGGGCGGAGGTGGCGAACACCTACATAGCGTCCGTCATCTACTACCGCCTGACCGTAGTGCCCTGCCCAAGGGAAACCCTCACCAAGCTGGAGCGTGCGCTCTTCCAATTCCTTTGGAAGAGGCGGGCTCCTATGGTGAGGAGATCCATCTGCTGTCAACACCCTTCGAAAGGAGGGCTGGGGATGCCATGGCTAATGATGCGTAAACACGCATTAAGGCTACGGCACCTCTACGTATTCCTCACCGGACAACCGGTGTGGGCCTCGTTTGTGAGACGAACCTTTCCCAGACTCGTCTCACTCACCGAGCTGCAATCTTGGGCCAAGCAAAGACCGAGAAAACTGGGCACCTGGCACACTGAGTGTGCCCAGGCGCTCACCGCCCTCTGGCAGGCGGATCCGGTTATCAGTGGAGACTCCACCGCAACATTCTATAGAGGGCTGGTACGCAGCAGGTGCGACGACGTCCTCGGAGAAGCCCTAGACATGGAGGAGGACGAACTGGCTAGCCTGTTCGGTAGGACATTCAGCCCGGGACCTATGGACAACTTCCAGAATTCCCTGGCCTGGCAGTGCTACCGAGGGGCTTTACCCGTTCGAGAAAGGCTCTACAGACACGGGCGCCCGGGTAGGGACCCCGCCAAAAAGATCTGTCCCAGATGCGTGTGGGACGAGGAAACCGTTGCACACGCATTGGTACACTGCTCGGGCATAGCCGATCTGTGGGGCTATGTCGAACAACTGCTGTCAAGGGTGGGACCGATCCGGTTGACCACCGAGTCTATTGTAATGATCAAGCCGCCTCCCCCCTTCAAAGATGAAGCAGAGGCGGTGTTTCTGTGCGTAATAGCCATGGCGAAAGAGGTTGTATGGTGGACGCGTCTGAAAGGACTGAGGTCAGGCACCTTTCTCTCTGGCCAACAACTGGTCCGTTTCTTCCGATATCATTTCGGAAGAAGGATCAGGATGGAGAGAGAGGTGCTGCACCCCAGCCGTTTCTATGAAAGATGGGTGAAAGTGGCGAGAATGGCCCGTGTGAATGGGCCTTCACTCTACATCAGACTATAGGTGAGGAAGATGAAAGACCAAGGGAGCACCCCTTCTCTGTGCTCCTGAGGAGAAGGGTTGCACACTTTTTTCGGGGGTGTGTGCGACACCCCAAGGCGCCTCCTCTCTATTGAGGATTTTGTTATAAATTTTATTTTTTGTTATATCTTATTTTATTTTTATATTTTGTTATTGCCTCCTCCTTATTGAGGACGCCTTTTTGTGTAAACTCCCCCCTTTGTACTTGTCCCACTTTTGATGCCCTAGTGGCAAATAAAAGAAACATATCTATCTATCTGTCTGTCAGAAAACCTGTCAATATCTATCTATCTATCTATCTATCTATCTGTCTGTCTGTCCCTCCACCTGTCCATTTGTCCGTTTACAATGATATCTGATTCACCTCTGTGCAATGTGTATTTAAACCCCCCCCCCCCTTCTGCCAGGAGTTTTGACCAGCAGATTGTATCAGCAATGGATAGCATAATGGAAACATTGTTTCTGTGATCTGATCTAATGATCAACTTCTTTCTTTTCTCATATATAAAATTTGAAACAGTTCATGGCCTGCAGAGCCTACCTGGATCCTTTCATTACCATATTTTTAATGGAAGATGCTGCCTCTTTTTTCCAAATTATTTTGGGGGAAATGATTTTAAAAACTTGTAAGACTACACAGGAATAAATTTCACATTTTTAAGGTGGTATTTGGAACAACACAACAAAAGTTCTGACATAGATTTATGATTATAGGTTTTAAAGATAAAAACAAAATTAGAATTTAGTTTTTGCTCTAACATAGCAGATACGTAAATGCATTCGTTAGTTTTATATTGAATAATAATTGTTTCTAATTTTGGCACAAGGCAAGCAATCACCCAGTGCATTACTGGTACTTTATTTTATCGACCCCGTAAGGATGAAAGGCAAAGTTAACCTCAGCGGGATTTGAACTCAGAATGGCAAGGGCCGTAACTCTATGCTGCAAAGCATGGTGTCTGACTTTGATTAGTTTACAAGCAAACTGCATGATTTCGCTATGATTTTTAGATGATCATCGTCTCCTTTTGTTCTAGTGGTGACTGTCACCACTAGAAGAAAGGGATGGCAATGGTCATGTAAAAATAGCTTTATGAGGCTGTTTTCTCACAAACAAATTCAATATAATTATTATCTATATATATAAAACTGAGGATGTGTGTGTGTGTGTGTGTGTGTGTGTGTGTGTGTGTGTGTGTGTGTGTGTGTCTGTGAGTTTGTATCCCTAAAACTCGAGAAGTACCCAACCGATTTTTATCAAACTTTACATGTGTATTACTTATGTTTCAGGCAGTGTTATGCACATAAAAATTCAACTTTTTGATCCCCTAGGGCCCGCATTAGGTGAAAAACTGCACTTTTTCAGCTTTTTGGGGGTTTTTTGAGGTGTTACATCAGACCAATTTCCTTGTAATTGTAACTATGTATCAGTCAGTCTCTTCTACATACCGTAAAAATCCAACTTTTTTTATGGCCCCATGGCCTGAATTAAGTGAAAAACTTCATTTTTTTCAGCTTTTTAGGGCTTTTTTGAGGCATTACATCTAGCTGATTTTCCCGAAATTTCATGGCATATTATGCACATAAAAAAAAATCATTTTCTTCATCCCCTAGGGCCCGCATTAGGTAAAAACCTGCATTTTTCTTGCTTCATTGAGGAAAATCTTAAAGATTATCCAGCCATCAAAGTATCTGGTTTATTTTCTTTACATATTGTCCAGGCATGCAGTTTTTCCACGATTAGATCTGTTGGTGGCCCGCATTCCAAAATATCTTATCCCGTGCAACGCCGGGTACCACTGCTTGTTCAATATAAAACTCACATTTTAAAGATACATTTAAACACTTCAAAACAGATTGTTTTCTGCCATAGAACGAGGAGCAATTTCAGGATGAGGGTGGGTGGTAGGGATGATATCTGAAGGGTTAATGACATTCTGGTAGCCTGGAACACATTGATTGCTGGACCCTTATTTATATGAATCCCTATAATGTGAGGAAAGTCATCATTGTTACTGGGGTGAGATTAGAACTCAATAGTTTAAGAAATACTGCCAAATCCTACATGACATTTTCTGCTTACCTATAAATACATAATTTTACACCACCCTTATGTAGGGGGTGGAGAAGTTAAGGAAGGGTGGGTTTGATGGAGGTAGGGCAGTGGTACATATTTTAATTTAAGAAATGCAACAAATCCCAAGATGATGATAATGAATATGATGATGGTGGTGTTGATGTTGATGGTGGTGTTGATGTTGAAGATGGTGTTGGGATGATGGTCGTGACAATGGTGATGGTAATGATGGTTGTGATGATGGCGGTGGTGATGATGATAATGGTGGTGGTGATGATGGATGGTGGTGGTGGTGGTGGTGGTGATGATGATGATGGTGTTGATGTTGATGGTGGTGTTGATGTTGAAGATGGTGTTGGGATGATGGTCGTGACAATGGTGATGGTAATGATGGTTGTGATGATGGCGGTGGTGATGATGATGGTGGTGGTGATGATGGATGGTGGTGGTGGTGGTGGTGGTGGTGATGATGATGATGGTGGTGTTGATGTTGATGGTGGTGTTGATGTTGAAGATGGTGGGGGATGATGGTCGTCACAATGGTGACGGTAATGATGGTTGTGATGATGGCGGTGGTGATGATGATGGTGGTGGTGATGATGGATGGTGGTGGTGGTGGTGGTGGTGATGATGATGATGGTGGTGTTGATGTTGATGGTGGTGTTGATGTTGAAGATGGTGGGGGATGATGGTCGTCACAATGGTGATGGTAATGATGGTTGTGATGATGGCGGTGGTGATGATGATGGTGGTGGTGATGGTGATGATGATGATGGTGGTGTTGATGTTGATGGTGGTGTTGATGTTGAAGATGGTGTTGATGTTGAAGGTCGTGACAATGGTGACGGTAATGATGGTTGTGATGATGGCGGCGGTGGTGATGATGATGGTGGTGGTGGTGGTGATGATGCTGTTGAGGACGGTGGTGGTGGTAATGATTTTGAGGATGGTGATAGCGACGATGGTGATGGTGATAGCGATGGTGATGGCTGTGATCATGATGGTGGTGGTGGTGATGATGATGATGATGATGGCAATGATGATGTTTATGGATGGTGATGAAAACAATGATGATGATGATGATGATTATGATGATATTATTACTGACAATAGAGAGGATGATGAATAGTAATGATGATAATTGTGATGCTGATGCTGAGAATGCTAATGATACTACTGTTGTTAATGCTGATGATATGATGATGATGATGATAATAAGAGGGTTTAAAAGTAAAGTATGCCAATGAGAGACAGTCACTGTTCTCCCACCCCACCACTAGGCCATAAAAGTTCCTCATTACACTCACTGACCAGCAATAAGGACCTAGCACTGCATTCATCCCTCTTTCCTATCCTCTTTCTTCATGGGAACTCTTTCAACATTATACCATCGTGTGAGTATATATATATATATATATATATATATATATATATGTTTACATTCAATATGTGTAAAAATGTGTGCATGTTTGTATTTAGTAGTATGTATGTGTGTGTTTGTGTTTGTATATAATAGTGTAAATATATATGTGTGTTTGTATATAGTACTATGTATATATGTATGTTTGCATTTGATACAGTATATGTGTGTATGTGTTTGTATACATTAATCTGTGTATGTGTGTGTTTTTGTAAAGTAGTTAGTATATGTATGTGTGTATATATGTTTATATATGAGTATTCTTCATCTGTTACTGTATGTTTTTCTATAGTTTTATTTTTTGTGCATGTAGGTATGTGTGTGTACTAATAAAACAGAGACTGTGTATATATATATATATATATATATATATATATATATATATATATATACGTGAACGGCAAAGCATAAATGAACTAAGGGAAAAATTAGAAATAAGAGGGATCAGATGTTGTTTACTGGAGAGAAGACTACATTGGTATGGTCACGTGATGCGCATGAAAGACGACAGCTGTATAAAAAAGTGCAGGGCAATAAAAATAGACGGTAGCCACGGAATAGGCAGACCCAGAAAAACCTGGGACGACCTGATAAATTCCGACCTCACACACTTACACCTCTCCAAGACAATGTCACTGGACCGAGATCTTTGGTGCTACACAGTAATACAGAAGACCCGCCTTACCTAAGTACGAAGTGAAACCTACTACAGTCAGTAGGCACCTCTAACAAAAATACACCCCATCCCACTACCCCCACCCCATCCCACTACCCCCACCCCATCCACACCACCCCCACCCCATCCACACCACCTCTTTCGATGTAAATTTATGTTGGTACCACAACATCCAGTCCGAAACAAATGAGGTTGTGTAGGTGTCACAACAAAAAAACACACAGTCCACGCTGTAATGTGGCCGTGTAGGTAACACGGTAAAAACCTCCCAGTCCACACTGTAAACGTGGTTTGTGTTAGGAAGGGCATCCAGCTGTAGAAAACCCGCCAGACAGTCCTATGCGAGCAAGACAACCACTCTTGCCTCAAGTGGGAAAACTCCCGTCCAAACCCATGCAAACGTGGAAGATGGATGTTGATGATGATATATGTGTGTGTGTATGTATGCAGGTGTGTATATATGTATGCATGTATATATGTATATATGAATGTGTATGTATGTGTATGTATCCATGCATGTATGAGTGTGCATGTATGTATGTATGCGTGTGTGTATATATATATATATATATCTACATGTATGCATGTAAGCATACATGTATGTAAATATATATGTATGTAAATATGTATGTACGTGTGTAAGTATATAGATTATATGTACTTGTGCATTTGTGTATATATGCATGTATATATATGTTTATATGTGTGTTTACATGTATGTATGTATGCATGTATGTATGTAAATATATAAGCACATATGTATGTAAATATGTATATATGTTTGTATGTTTGTAAATATGTATGTATGCATGTTCTTCTGGTTTGATAATTTTATAAACTTTTACCAATAGAGAGAGAGTCGGTTTCTAACAGAGATACAAGACTCTCTCATTGGAATTTACACAACATCAACTAGTTAGATATGTATGTATGTCTGCATGCATGCATGTGTGCAGGTATGGATGTTATTGTATGTGCATATTTTGAGTTATATATGTGCATGTGCATATGCTTCACATCTGTACATGTGCACATGCAGTTATTAGATGCAGAATTTTTGAAATGTTTTACATATTTTTATTGTTCCATTATTGGATTGTACTTGTAATTTCCTAACTAGTCATGATCATTCTATTTCTGTGAAGCCCAGCTTCTTAAGATTTGTACTGAAGCAGTTACTAACATATCCCAGTGCCCCTGCATAGATATTCCCCTTTTTGCTAATCTTTAATATTATATTGGTATCTGCTGGGCAGCTAACTTCCACTACTGTGCATACCTTCTTTCCCTGTCCAATATCATTATATCTGGTCTGTTATGCCTGCATTTTATTGGGGTTTTGGCTGGAACATTCCACCATTACTCTTTCATATTATGTATATGTATGTCTTCCACATTGCTGTAGCTTTTAATGTGTTTATTGTCGGGGCTATATTTTCTACGGATTGCATTATACAGTGTTTTGTCCACTTCATCATGCCTCATGTATGTATGCGTTTAAGTATATATATATGTGTGTATATATGTATATATGTACATAATTAGATATGTGTGTGTGTAAGTATATATCATCATCATCATCATCATCATCATCATCGTTTAACGTCCATCTTCCACGCTTGCATGGGATTGGACGGGAGTTTTCCCACTTGAGGCAAGATTGGTTGTCTTGCTTGTGTAGCACTGTCTGGCGGGTTTTCTACGGCTGGATGCCATTCCTAACACCAACCACATTTACAGTGTGGACTGGGAGGTTTTTACCATGTTACCTACACGGCCACATTACAGCGTGTGGACTGTGTGTGTTTTTTTTTTCGTGACACCGACACGACCTCATTTATTTCGGACTGGATGTTGTGGTACCAACATAACTTTACATTGAAACGGGGGTGTATTTTTGTTAGAGGTGCCTACTGACTGTAGGTTTCGCTTTGTACTTAGGCAAGGCGGGTCTTCTGTATTACTGTGTAGCGCCAAAGATCTCGGTCCAGTGACACTGTCTTGGAGAGGTGTAAGTATGTGAGGTCAGAATTTATCAAGCCCTCCCAGGTTTTTCTGGGTTTGCCTACTCCGTGGCTACCGTCTATTTTTATCGCCCTGCACTTTTTTATAAAGCTGTCGTCTTTCATGCGCATCACGTGACCATACCAACGTAGTCTTCTCTCGAGTAAACAACATCTGATTCCTCTTATTCCTAATTTCTCCCTTAGTTCATTTATGCTTTGCCGTTCACGTATATTACTATTACCCGTTCACATATATATATATATATATATATATATATATATATATATATATATATACCAAAGGTATATATTGAGTTAGAAACTCAAAATAGTCTCTTGCAATAAAATAACTCTAGGAAAGAGATTTTTCCAAGCCGTATATTATAACTGAATATAAAAGAAAAATAAACACAGACATATATATATATATGTGTTCAAATCGTAAGGGACCAGATTCGCTAAGATGAAAAGAATACTAACTATAGACAATAGGGTTTGCCAGACCCAATTTAAGAATAAATCAAGAAAGTAAATACAAACCGGAATTGTGGTAACTACCAATCACCCAGACAGCTTTTAGTAATGCTGTTTCACAATATTAATTGTGAAGAGGAATACCAATTCTTGCTCATCAGCGGGTGAAGAATTATTAGTATCCTGGTCACTTCTAAGTATATTAAAAAACTGAATAGTGTGCGTATATATAACAATGCACATGGTATCCGAACTTAGCGTGTCTCACAAACTCACACCACTAAAAATAGCAGCCAGGTTTACTCGACATTTGAATTAGCTCAACAAATTAACGGAGCTGAATATATCAAAGGTATATATTCAGTTAGAAACTCAAAATAGTCTCTTACAATAAAATAGATTTTTCCAAGTTGTATATTATAACTGAATATAAAAGAAAAACGAACACAGACTTATACATATATAAACAAATACACACAGAAATATATATATATATATTTCTGTGTGTATTTGTTTATATATGTATGCAACAGTGTATGTAGAATAAATTACTGACACACCAACAGTGTTTATTTTTGATTCTATAATGCATTATAAGAGAAGCCTATATATCTCAGTCATTACGGTATGTGTAAACTAATTAAAATTAATTAGATTCATTAGACATTTGTAAGTAGCTGTTCTTTTGTTTACAGAACTCCACGTGAACAGAAATAGGGGGATCAACATGACTCTAGTTTCAAATATTATGTTCTCATCCATAATTACTTAGTCTTGCTTTTAACTGACCACTGTGAATTACTTTAAAGCTATAATTCAGGCAAACCATCTCATGAAAGGAAGTAAGAGCTCTTAACCCCTGATTGAGTCATAAAGAGAATTTCTTGTCACATGGTTTGTCTTCGACATTTTAAACCTGGCATATCTCATCCTTCTCCAGGTCTGAATACAGCCAGTTTTTTTTCTTGGGATAGAGAAAGATATGTACTTTATTTATCAGCCTTGGAAATTTCTTCTTCTTCTTCGGCCACTTATTCCTGAGAGGGTCGTGGGGGCAGAATCCTCAAACACTCCTGCTAGCAGGTTCTGTCAGAAGCAGCCTTCTCCAAGCAAAACCAGCCAAGCTCATGGATGTTATCCAACCATCTTGCTTGGGGTCTACCCCTGGGTCTATTTCCAGTTGGTTTTGCCAGTAAAATCTGTCCATTGATTCTTTCCATATTTCCATAATATCGCAGCTGTGATCTCTCAATTTAGAGAAGAAGCGGCTCTACCTGGAGTGATTCTCTGATCTCCGAGTTATGCACTTTATCAAGTAATGTTACTTCAAAGGCCCTGTTTCAAGGTCAGAAAGACAACATTTATTTTGGTTGCATTTGAACTCAGAACCCAGTTAGTCAGAACAAATACCAAATGATTTAATCTTATGCTCTAATGATGTTCTCCACCATAATCCTCTTATACACAGTGAAGTTTTATAAACAAAATGACAGCCATTAACATATCTCTTCAATGTTTACGATTGCCTCAGATCTGACTAAGCCTAGTGAGTATAATTGGGGAGGTAAAAACTATGAGAAAGTCCTTTGAATGGATTCTGTTTGCAATTCCAAGGTATAGCCTTAACATATACTGTATCCCATTAATTATAACTGAAGATTACATTCACTATATATGTAAAGGAATACTCAACCAGTTTTATTATAATAAAATATAGCTTGTATCTGTAATTCAAATGTCCAAACCAGTAAGAACCATGTTAAAGTGATTCTGCCTCAGAATTCATAAAGGGTACAGTTATTTGTGGAATACTCAGCCACTTACAATATAATATAAGATGTACTATATCTGGAATACATGTGGTAGTGGAATATTCAGCCACAATATAATGTAAGATGGACTATATCAGGAGTACATGTGGTAGTGGAATACTCAGTCACAATATAAGATGGACTACATCTGCAGTACATGTGGTAGTGGAATACTCAGTCACATGTAAAGGTGTGTAGCTCTGTGGTTAGGGTATTTGGCTCACGATCGTAATGTCATGAGTTCAACAGCAATAACAGCAACAACAGCAGTAGCAAGCAATACCATCAACACCAACACCAACAAACATCAACATCAACACCAACAACAGCAAGCATCAAAATCAACACCAACAACAACACCAAGAAACATCAACATCAACACCAACAACAACAAACATCAACATCAACAAACATCAACAACCACACCAACAACAACAAACATCAACAACAATACCAACAACAACACCAACAAACATCAACATCAACACCAACAACAACACCAACAACAGCAAACATCAACATCAACACCAACAACAACAACAAAAAACATCAACATCAACACCAACAATAACACCAACAACAACAAACATCAACAACAACAACAATAAAAAAAACAATGAAAGTAGCAATAATGGCCAACACTGACAATAGCAACAATAATAACAACAACACTGTGGCAACAACAATAAAAACACTACCAACAATAACAACAACACTAACAACACTGCAGCAACAACAATAAAAACACTACCAACAATAACAACAACAACACTAACAACAACACTAACAACACTGTGGCAACAACAGTAAAACACTACCAACAATAACAACAACAACACCAACAATAACAACACTAACAACAACAACACTAACAACACTGTGGCAACAACAATAAAAACACTACCAACAATAATAACAACACTAACAACACTGCGGCAACAACAATAAAAACACTACCAACAATAATAACAACACTAACAACACTGCGGCAACAACAATAAAAACACTACCGACAATAATAACAACACTAACAACACTGCGGCAACAACAATAAAAACACTACCAACAATAATAACAACACTAACAACACTGCGGCAACAACAATAAAAACACTACCGACAATAATAACAACACTAACAACACTGCGGCAACAACAATAAAAACACTACCGACAATAATAACAACACTAACAACACTGCGGCAACAACAATAAAAACACTACCAACAATAATAACAACACTAACAACACTGCGGCAACAACAATAAAAACACTACCGACAATAATAACAACACTAACAACACTGCGGCAACAACAATAAAAACACTACCAACAATAACAACAACACTAACAACACTGCGGCAACAACAATAAAAACACTACCAACAATAACAACAACAACACTAACAACAACACTAACAACATTGTGGCAACAACAATAAAAACACTACCAACAATAACACTAACAACACTGCGGCAACAACAATAAAAACACTACCAACAATAACACTAACAACACTGCGGCAACAACAATAAAAACACTACCAACAATAACACTAACAACACTGCGGCAACAACAATAAAAACACTACCAACAATAACACTAACAACACTGCGGCAACAACAATAAAAACACTACCAACAATAACACTAACAACACTGCGGCAACAACAATAAAAACACTACCAACAATAACACTAACAACACTGCGGCAACAACAATAAAAACACTACCAACAATAACACTAACAACACTGCGGCAACAACAATAAAAACACTACCAACAATAACACTAACAACACTGCGGCAACAACAATAAAAACACTACCAACAATAACACTAACAACACTGCGGCAACAACAATAAAAACACTACCAACAACAACACTAACAACAAAAACAGATGAAACATCAACAAAAATAGCCAAACCATCATGACAGGACTCAATTTGGGTGTGTCCACCATAGAATGATAGGGAGGGGGAGTGAGACCGGAAAAGGGAGAGGGAGGGGCAGAGGTTAAAATATGGTGGGATGAAAGGAGACATAACTCTGTGATATTTCATTGTTGTTGTTGTTGTTGGTTCTTGTATTGGTAGATGGTCTTTTGTTGTTGTTGTTGGTGATGGTAGTGGTGGTGGGGATGGTATAGGTGTTGTTGTTGTTGTTGTTGGTGGTGGTGGTATAGGTGTTGTTGTTATTGTTGGTGGTGGTTGTATAGGTGTTGTTGTTGGTGGTGATGGTGGTATAGGTGTTGTTGTTGGTGGTGGTATAGGTGTTGTTGTTGTTGGTGGTGGTGGTATAGGTGTTGTTGTTGTTGGTGGTGGTGGTATAGGTGTTGTTGTTGGTGATGGTAGTATAGGTGTTGTTGTTGTTGTTGTTGGTGGTGGTGGTATAGGTGCTGTTGGTGGTGGTGGTAGTGGTGGTGGTGGTATTGTTGTTGGTGGTGGTATAGGTGCTGTTGGTAGTGGTGGTAGTGGTGGTGGTGCTGTTGGTGGTGGTGTAGGTGCTGTTGGTGGTGGTGGTAGTGATGGTGGTGTTGTTGTTGGTGGTGGTGGTATAGGTGCTGTTGGTAGTGGTGGTGGTGGTGGTATAGGTGCTGTTGGTAGTGGTGGTGGTGGTGGTATAGGTGCTGTTGGTAGTGGTGGTGGTGGTGGTATAGGTGTTGTTGTTGGTGGTGGTATAGGTGCTGTTGGTGGTGGTGGTAGTGGTGGTGGTGTTGTTGTTGGTGGTGGTGGTATAGGTGCTGTTGGTAGTGGTGGTGGTGGTGGTATAGGTGCTGTTGGTAGTGGTGGTGGTGGTGGTATAGGTGTTGTTGGTGGTGGTGTAGGTGCTGTTGGTGGTGGTGGTAGTGGTGGTGGTGTTGTTGTTGGTGGTGGTGGTATAGGTGCTGTTGGTAGTGGTGGTGGTGGTGGTATAGGTGTTGTTGTTGGTGGTGGTATAGGTGTTGTTGTTGTTGTTGTTGGTGGTGGTATAGGTGCTGTTGGTGGTAGTGGTGGTGGTGGTGGTGTTGTTGGTGGTATAGGTGCTGTTGGTGGTGGTGGTAGTGGTGGTGTTGTTGTTGGTGGTATAAGTGCTGTTGGTGGTGGTGGTAATGGTGGTGGTGTTGTTGTTGGTGGTGGTGGTGGTAGTGGTGGTGGTGGTGTTGTTGTTGGTGGTATAAGTGCTGTTGGTGGTAGTGGTGGTGGTGGTGGTGTTGTTGGTGGTATAAGTGCTGTTGGTGGTAATGGTGGTGGTGTTGTTGTTGGTGGTGGTATAGGTGCTGTTGGTGGTGGTGGTAGTGGTGGTGGTGTTGTTGTTGGTGGTTGTAGTGGTAGTGGTGGTGGTGGTGTTTTTGGTGGTGGTGGTAGTGGTGGTGGTGTTGTTGTTGGTGGTGGTAGTGGTATAGGTGTTGGTGGTGGTGGTGGTGGTTGTTGTTTAGGTGTTGTCATTGTTGTTGTTGTTGTTGCTGGTGGTGGTGGTGGTATAGGTGCTGTTGTTGGTGGTGGTAGGTGGTCTCTTGTCATTGCTGTTGTTGGTGGAAGTGGTGGTGGTATAGGTGTTGTTGTTGTTGATGGTGGTATAGAGATTGTTGTTGTTGTTGTTGTTGTTAATGCCATTGTTGTTTGTAGTGGTGGCATCGACATTGTTGTTGTTGTTGCTGTTGTTGTTGTCCTTATTTTCATTTCTGTATTCTCCCTTTCTTCTCATTTTAGCTTTACTACAATTTAATGAGATTTCATATAACTATTAAAGTATTTTCTTTGTGAAACCTGATGCTGTTGATGATGATGAGGTTGAGGATGAGTATGACGATTAAGAGGACGATGATGATGATGGTGTTGATGACAGTAATAGTACTATTTGCAGCAGCAGCAGCAGCAGCAGTAGTAGTAGTAGTAGTAGTAGTGGTGGTGGTAGTAGTAGTAGTAGTAGTAGTAGTAGTAGTAGTAGTAGTAGTGGTGGTGGTAGTAGTAGTAGTATAGTAGTAGTAGTAGTAGTAAAACAGTGAGGAGAAATAAGTAAAGGAGAGATAAACGAAAGCAACAATCAGGTTAATATCTAAAGCAATAAAAATGATATTAACAATACAATCATCATCACAAGTAACAACGTCATCATCACAAACAAAAACACCACCACCAATAACTGCATTATCTTCCCAAACAACAACATCAACAACACCAACAAAAAAAATTCATCATGATCTCCCCCCCCCCCCCCCGCCAAAAGCCACAGTGATAATTATTTCTTTTAAATATTTATGTTTTAAGAGGGTAATAGGTTTAATTACATGGTATGAGAAAACTGGGTGTAGTTAATAAAACTTAGCTCTAAACTTCCTGAAATGATTTAGCAGAAAATATTTGTTAATTCAAATGTTTATTGTACCTTTACTAGTGAACAGATTGTTGTGAACATTTACAGTAAACTAAATTAAGGACATTGAATTGGCAGTATCGGTAGAGGGTCGGACGCCATGCTTTCCAGCATAGTTACGTCTATTTACGGTCTGAGTTCAAATCCTGTTGAGGTTAACTTTGCCTTTCATCCTTACCGGGTCGATAAAATAAAGTACCAGTAATGAACTGGGTTGTGCCAAAAGTAGAAACAATTAAATTTTAAAGTGATGCAATCATAGTAATGTTTTGTACTTTCCAAATATGTTTTGCTAATGTGGTTTCATGTTAGTAGTACTTAAATAATAGCTATCACTCCTAATGTAGTATTGTTGTTGCTACTGTTGTTGTTGCTACTGTTGTTGTTGTTGAGGTATAAGGACACGATCAAGAATATTTTGTAAAAAGGTAAGATTCTTCACTGCTGGAGGCATTATGTCAATGACAGACCAATATGGCGGAAGCTAATCCATGATGTAAGTATCGATTTTGAAAACCAGAGGAAGCAGGACAAGAAGAAGAAAAGGGAGAAACAACACAATACCCGACCAGATTGACTAATATGATTCATTCTACTTTTGGCACAAGGCCAGCAATTATCCCAGTGTATTACTGGTACTTTATTTTATCGACCCCCATAAGGATGAAAGGCAAAGTTAACGTCGGTGGGATTTGAACTCAGACCATAAAGGGCCGTGACTCTTTGTTGCAAAGCATGGCGTCAGACCCTCTACCGATACTGCCAATCCACCACCACTTGCCAATCCAATTAGATCAACTAATATAATGAACGGACTTAGTTATGCTACTAATATAGACTTTTGTATATATGTATATATATGTGACTAACTGGAATGACTGTTTGGATATTTGGCTGACACTCATCTTGTGAATTGTTGTTTGCCTGTATTGGGACTAAGCTATTTTTTGTTGCTGTTGTTGTTGTTGTTGTTGTTGATACTGTTGTTGTTGTTGCTGATACTGTTGTTGTTGTTGATATTGTTGTTGTTGTTGATACTGTTGTTGATGTTGATATTGTTGTTGTTGTTGTTGTTGATATTGTTGTTGTTGCTGATACTGTTGTTGTTGTTGATATTGTTGTTGTTGTTGTTGTAATAGTTGTTGTTGTTGCTGATACTGTTGTTGTTGTAATAGTTGTTGTTGTTGCTGTTGTTGTTGTTGATATTGTTGTTGTTGTTGTTGCTGATACTGTTGTTGTTGGTGTAATAGTTGTTGTTGCTGTTGTTGTTGTTGTTGATATTGTTGTTGTTGTTGTTGCTGCTGATACTGCTGTTATTGTTGTTGCTGATACTGTTGTTGTTGTTGTTGTTGTAGTAGTTGTTGTTGCTGTTGTTGTTGATATTGTTGTTGATATTGTTGTTGTTGTTGTTGCTGATACTGTTGTTGTTGTAATAGTTGTTGTTGCTGTTGTTGTTGATGTTGTTGTTGTTGTTGCTGATACTGTTGTTGTTGTTGTTGCTGATACTGTTGTTGTTGTTGTAATAGTTGTTGTTGTTGTTGTTGTTGTTGCTGATACTGTTGTTGTTGTAATAGTTGTTGTTGTTGTAATAGTTGTTGTTACTGTTGTTGTTGTTGATGTTGTTGATATTGTTGTTGTTGTTGTTGTTATTGTTGATACTGTTGCTGTTGTTGTTGTTGATATTGTTGTTGTTGATACTGTTGTTGTTGTTGCTGTTGCTGTTGTTGATATTGTTGTTGTTGCTGATGCTGTTTTTGTTAGTGTTGTAATTGTTGTTGTTGTTGTTGTTGTTGTAATAGTTTATATCACTGAGCTTCATTTACTTGTTTTATGTTAATCATATCTTATTCATATGTAATAATTGTTTCTACTTTTGGCACAAGGCCAGCAATTAACCAGTGTATTACTGGTACTTTATTTATTCATATGTAATAATATTCTGTTGTTGTTCTTGTTGTTGTAACATCTCAATAATTTAGAATTAAAGACTAAAGGAAAGATTTTAAAACAACAACAGCAACAATAACACCACCAACAACAACAAAAGCAGCACCACAACAATAATGATGACAACAGTAACACCAACACCAACATAAACAACAACAATGATGGCAACACCAACAAAAACATAAACATTACAAACAACAACAACAACAACAACAACACTATCATCAACAATAATAACTATTTCTACTTTAGGCACAAGGCCAGCAATTATCCCAGTGTATTACTGGTACTTTATTTTATCTACCCCGTAAGGATGAAAGGCAAAGTTAACCTCGGCGGGATTTGAACTCAGATCATAAAGGGACGTAACTCTATGCTTTCAAAGCATGGTGTCCGACTCTCTACCAATACTGCCAATCCACCGCCTTATCATCAACAATAATAACAACAACAACAAGAACAACAACAGCAACCCATCATCAACAACAATGACACTGATGATAACAACACCACCACCACCACCAATAACAAGTTACATTATTTGTTGCTAACCACCCCTCTACCCAGTCTCTACCCACCTCTCTCTCTCTACCTATACCCTCACTCTCTCTACCTATACCCCCACTCTCTCTATCTATACCCCCACTCTCTCTATCTATACCCCCTCTCTCTCTCTACCTATACTCCCACTCTCTCTATCTATACCCCCACTCTCTTTCTGTCTCACCCATTCCGTCTCTCCTCCCATCTCTCTCTCTTTCTCAACTTCTCCCTCTGTCTGTCTCTCTCTCTCTCTGTCTCACCCCTCTCTATCTCTCTCCCCCTCTGTCTCCCTCTCTCTCTCTCTCTCTCTCTCTCTGTGTCTCACCCTCTCTGTCTCTCCCAATCTCTCTCTCTCTCTCCCTCTCTCTCGCTCTCTCTGTCTCACCTTCTCTATCTCTCTCCCATCCCTCTCTCTCCATCTCATCCTCTCTGTCTCTCATCCCTCTCTCTCTCTCTCTGTCTCACCCCTCTCTATCTCTCTCCCCATCTCTCTCTCTCTCTGTCTCACCCACTCTGTCCCTCCCACCATCTCTCTCTCTCTCTCTCTCTCTCCCTCTCTCTCTCTCTCTGTGTCTCTGTTAATTAGGGATCATTAAATCTTTATGATGACAGATGACATTCTGGAGACTATTTGATTATAATCTCATGATTGATAACCTCTCATTTTCATAGTTTCCATAGCAACAACAGCAGCAGCAGCATCACTAAGGGTAACTAACAGCCACCCATAGTAACCAGGGTAAAGGCTGTGATAGAAAGGTACACATGTGTGAGTGAGTGTGTCTGTATGTGTGTATAAGTACATATATATGTGTGTGTGTGTGTATGAGAGTGGAGTCATTGGAGCACCATGGTGTTTCTTAAACATTTTAATAATGGTCTGAACACACCAATTTCTTCTAGAGGTAGAGAGAGAGAGAGAGAGAGAGAGAGAGAGAGAGAGAGAGAGAGAGAGAGAGAGAGAGAGAGAGAGAGAGAGAGAGAGAGAGAGAGAGAGAGAGAGAGAGAAGGTGTTACTAACTGAGAGAGGTAATGAAATGGAGATATAGAAGAAGAATGGACCACAGTATTTAACTGGTACATTTTTATCAACCTTGAAAGGATGAAAGGCAAAGTTGACCTCAGCAGAATTTGAACTCAAAAAGGATAGACAACTGGAATGACTAATGCAAATCATTTTCTCTCTCACTCTAACAACTCCTCCAATTAACTGCTTAGTGTGTGTTTACGTGTGGTGTGATGGAGAGGGTTATGGTTAAATAAAAATGAAATGAAATTTACATCTCACGTCAATGTAGGTTTAGTTGGCCCCCTATGAAGTTGCATCTCTTAGTAGGTTTTTTTGGTGCTTTAATGACTCAAGAAGCCAATGTTGTTATCTGGTCTAGAAATTTAACTCACAATCTAACAAACAGGAATCCCAAACACTAGCAATAGGCCATGTGTCTGTAAGAGTGGCAGATATTTTGTATATTTGTTAGTTGGGAGTGTTTATCTTAACAAAAAAACAATAACTGAACTTCAATTAACTTTGGAAACAATAACACATTTGGAGAGATTTAGTAATATAACTGGCATTTTCCTTATTAAGCTGATTTTTGGAATATAACAAATGTTTTTACATAAAATTATAGTGGAAGAATGTTAGATAAAGGTAAGCTCTTTAACACTTTCATTACTATATTTCTAATTAAAAAAAATGACTATGATTTTCAAATAACCAAGAACTTGGGAGAATTTAGTAATATAACTAATATTCTTATTATCAAGCTGGAGTTTGGATATAACTTCATAAAATCTCTTATAAAAAAATTATGATGGAATGTTTTTAGATAAACATTTTAAAATAAACACTTTCATTGGCATATTTTAAATAAAAACAATACCTATGATTTTCAAATAATTTTGAAAATAATAAAAAATTTGGAAGGATTTAGTTGAGTAACTAACATTCTCATTAATAAGCTAGTGTTTGGAATATAACAAAAACTCTTACATAAAATTATGATGGAACATTTTTAGATTAATTAGAAATCAGAAATAGTGTCTTTTATTAAAAATGTGTCCATGAAAGTGTTAAAAAGCAGTTTAGCAGGTTTTCAGTTTGAAGATATCTTCCACACTGTCTCTCACCTGTATTGGATGCACTGAAAAGGGACAAAAACACTACCTTTCTCTCCTTGAATAAACATTATAAACAAACATAAACACTCATATGAAAATACATGTATACATACATGTAAAACATTCCATAAGTTTAATATATAACTTCATATACACATGCATATATATATATATATATATATATATATATATATATATGTATATATATGCAGGATATCCCCCCAAAATGTATACACACTTTGATTATGTATACAGACATATTATTAGAATGCTGTTGAAGTCTGTATATATTTGTGGGACACTATGTATATATATATATATATATATATATATATATATATATACAAGTGGTCAGTGGTTAACAGAGGGACAATCCACCAGGTGGGTGACAGACAGATAAAATATAGAAAAGATTGATAGAGGAAGAGGACAAGGAGAAGAAATAAAGAAAGAAAGGCAATGTACAAGACAACTTTACACACACATCTTCACCATCATCAGCTCTCTAACCAGCAAATTGGTTTCACACGATTTAATTGAGATTTCCAGTTTAAAATGCTTGATCATGCAACAGAAAAATAAATCTTTCTGCTGGCATGATGTGTGTTTGACAAAATAAACAGCACAAATAGAAAGACTAAAGAAACAATGGAAAGAAAATAATGGGATAGTGGATCTCAAGCTGTAGTGTCTGTCCTAAATAGAAAGCTAATCATAGCCATGATAAAGTTAAAACAATCTGTCTCTGATCAAGATGAAGCAAGAGTGTATTTGATTGAATACATATAAAAATGAGAAAACTCATCAGTAGAACAGTCGGTAAAACAGCTACAATTTGTCAAAGACAGCATTTGGAAAAAAATGCAATGACATCTATATAAGCATACGTACATACACATGCACACATACATACATATATACTTACATAATTATATAGTTGGTGTTTAAAATCCCAAAACGGACACTTCTTTCAGAGCTAGAAACCTGCTCTCTATTGTTAAGAAATTTTGAAAAATAAAACCAGAAGATCATACATACATACATTACAATCACACACACACACACACACACATACACACACACATATATAAATGTTATATCATCATCATCATTTAATGTTAATTATATATAAGTGTAGAAAAGCACACATAGATATACATAAAGATACACATAATACAAAAAACATACAATATACACTCACCATCATCATCATCATCATCATCATCATTTCATTTTACGTCCACTTTTTCCCTGCTTGCAAGGGTGGGATGGGAACTGATTCTGGCTTGATTTCTACAGCTGGATGCCCTTCCTAACACCAACCTCATTTACAGTGAGTGCTGGGTGCTTTTTTTTGCCGTGGCACTTACATGACCAATTTGCAGTGGAATGATAGGGACCCCAGTCCCTATCATCTCATTTCTACAGCTGAGTAAACTGGAGCAATGTGAAATAAAGTGTCTTGCTCAAGGAAACAACACATCACCCGGTCCGAGAATTGAACTCACAACCTTTCGATTGCAAGGCCAATGCTCTAACCACTAAGCCATGTGCCTCCTCATATACATACATATATGTATATTAGAACATAACCACACACGTACAAACAGTATAACAAACACAGACATGCTCTCAACACATACACATTATACTCACATGTATATGTTAGGTTGTATGTCTCCGAAATATAATATGTAATTAGTATATATATATATATACTGCAAGCAGGCAAAAGCGGACGTAAAATGATGATGATGATGATGAAGATGATCTATATATATATATAAACATATATATATATATATACATTGCATATTATATAGAGTTTGGAGAGATAAAGTAACGTTTATGTATGTATGTGCGTGTATATATATATAAATTATATATATATATATATATATACATATAAACATATATATATATACATTGCATATTATATAGAGTTTGTAGACATAAAGTAACGTTTATTATGTATGTATGTGCATATATATATATATATATATATACACACACAAAAGGCCAGAGGATAGATTACTGGAGATAAAATACATCCTTGCTGTTTCTACAGAAACTAAGACATTCTTTAGCGAAGACAAAAGGACGTTGAGAGTTGCAGGTTTTTCCTGGCTACTTGGTGTTCATATAACCATTGTCAAGGGACTAAAAACAGCCCCAAGTAATTTTAGGTAAGAAAGGAAGATTCCTCTAGTCAAACAACGCTCCAAGAATTACTAACATCATTTAATCAGAGAGCAATTGCCATACGGTTTCCTATTTGCTTTGTTTGGATATATATATATATATATATATATATGGGCGTATATATATACATATCTATCTATTTATATATATATATATGCATTAATATGTGTGTGTATATATATATATATATATATATATATAAACCCATATACATATATAGGTAGGTAAATAAGTCTGTATATATATATTTATGCTTTTATGGCGCTGCTTTCCTACCAAAACCATTGTCACAGAATCACACAACTTGATAGCTCCAAGGAATTTTTCAGTGGGAAGAAAGGATCCTGTGGACAAGTTTGCTCCAAGTGAAAACTATATTCTTATGACACTGGGGTTAGTTTTACTACTATCCCAAACTTTCTAACTTTCACTTCGCCCCCCCCCCCCCCCCCACTTCATATTGCTTCTTTATTTTTCATTCTTTTTACCATTTTTTATTAATCTTTATTATTTTGTCTTTTACCCCGTCTTCTACAACTTCTCCCGTGTTCTTCATTTCACTCTGCTAATTGGTTCTCTAAAGCCATCCTCACCACTCAGAGAAGAACACAACAGTAGAGAAAGAGAACATGAGCAGAACATAAAACAAGAAGAACAGTTCAAAGAAGAAGACGATGTCCCATGGACAACATTGCCATTGGTAGAAAAACAAATCTAATCATATCACTTCATATCACCATTCATTTTTGTCTTAGAAATTATTCTAATTCTTTTTATATTATTTTTGTCAGGAGGGGGGTGTTTAGCAATGTCTTTAGGAAATTGATTCATTATTATTGTCATTATATGCCATATATATTGTCATTATTGCTTGCTTTCCAGCATAGTTACGTCCCTTTACGATCTGAGTTCAAATCCCGCCGAGGTTGACTTTGCCTTTCATCCTTACGGGGTCGATAAAATAAAATACCAGTAATGCACTGGGTAATTGCTGGCCTTGTGCCTAAAGTAGAAACAATTATTGCTATCATCAGTAGTAGTAGTAGTAGTAGTAGTGATGGTGGTGGTAGTAGTAGTAGTGATGGTGGTGGTAGTAGTTGTAGTAGTGCTGGTAGTAGTGCTGGTAGTAGTATTGGTGGTGGTAGAAGTAGTGGTGGTGGTAGTAGTAGTAATATTGTTGGTGGTGGTAGTAGTAGTATTGATGGTGGTGGTGGTAGTAGCTGTGATGGTGGTGGTGGTGGTGGTGATGGTGATGGTAATAGTGGCAGTAGTGCTGGTAGTAGTATTGATGGTGGTGGTAGTAATAGTAGTATTGGTGGTGGTGGTGATAGTAGTAGTATCGGTGGTAGTAGTAGTATTGGTGGTGGTGGTAGTAGTAGTATTGGTGGTGGTGGTAGTAGTAGTATTAGTATTCGTGGTGGTGGTGGTGCTAATAGTAGAAGTAGTAGTAGTAGTAGCAGTATTGGTGGTGGTGGTGATGGTGGTAGTAGTAGTAGTAGTAGTAGTAGTAGTAGTAGTAGTAGTAGTAGTAGTAGTAGTAGAATATACTCCCCACCATCAGCTCTGTACTGGTTTGTCCTTGTCCTGTCACCTCATCTATTATCACCCTCCTAGCAAATATATAAAATAAAGTAATTATTAATGTTGTTGTTATTATAAGTCCTATTCTTCTGATGTCCTTGTGGCAAATAAATGAAATATCATGGCGGTGGATTGACAGTATCGGTAGAGGGTCGGATGCCATGCTCTGATGCATAGAGTTACGGCCCTTTATGATCTGAGTTCAAATCCCGCCGAGGTTAACTTTGCCTTTCATCCTTACGGGGGTCGATAAAATAAAGTACCAGTAATGTACTGGGTTATTGCTGGCCTTGTGCCAAAAGTAGAAACAATTATTACTTTTATTATTAATTGCTAGTAGTAGAAGAAGTAGTAGTAATAATTGTTTCTACGTTTGGCACAAGGCCAGCAAATACCCAGTACATTACCGGTACTTTATTTTATCAACCCCGTAAGGATGAAAGGCAAAGTTAACCTCGGCGGGATTTGAACTCAGAATGGCAAGGGCCGTAACTCTATGCTTCTAAGCATGGCGTCCGACCCTCTACTGATACTGCCAATCCACCGCCCTTGTAGTAGTAGTAATAGTAATAATAGTAGTAGTAGTAATAATAGCAGTATATTTTATTACTAATATTATTACTACTATATTTGTAGGTTTAATAGGGATGTCCCTACATTACACAATTAAGTGGATCTCCATGTGCTTCAGGTGTATATATGTGTGCACATAGGTGTATATGTATGTATGTATATAAGTATGTATATATATATATATATGCATGTGGTTAGCTATCTATCAATCTATCTATCTATCTATCTATATATCTATATATATATATGAATATATGCCCACACACACATACAGAAACATCTATCCATCTATATATATATATGTATATATGCACACGCACACATACACACACACAAATATACAGATGTATGCATATATATATACAGATGTGTGTATATATATATATACATATATATATGTATATATGTATGTATATATATGTATATATATATACATATATATATGTATATATGTATGTATATATATGTATATATATACATATATATATACAGAGAGAAAGAGAGAGATAGAGATAAAAGATCTATGACTTATAATTGTGACATGGTTGGTGCCATTCAGTCTGCAGGGTCAAAGCATGAGGTTTTGCATAGGGAAGGGCTAGGGCTGTATTTAGGATATTTGGAAGTATTTAGAGGGGTCAGAGATATGTAGTAGTCCTGTTGTTATCAATGTGGCCCACAGCATTCCATTGTGAAATACAAAGAATTCACCAAAACAAGCTTTATTTCTGATTGTGTATTCTTTACTTATGTTTTACTTGTTCAACTCTTGCCCCTGCCCCCAAACAGTAGTGCCATATAAATATGTATGTATGTGTGTGTGTGTGTATATATATATATGTATATATATATTATATATATATATATATATATATGTGTGTGTGTATATATATATATATATATATATATATATATATATATGTATGTATGTCATATAAATATGTATGTATACTCTTTTACTCTTTTACCTGTTCCAGCCATCCAGCTGAGGCCATGCTGTATGTATATATATATGTCATGTAAATATGTATATATGTATGTGAAGGCACATGCCTTTGTGGTTAAGGTATTTGATTCACAATCGTAAGGTCATGAGTTCAATTCCAGGCAGCACATTGTGTCCTTTTGCAAGACACTTTATTTCACGTTGCTCAGCCCACCTAGCTGGCAAAAATGAGTTGTACCTGTAATTCAGCCATATCACATTCTGTGTCATGCTAAATCTCCCTGAGAATTACATTAGGGGTACATGTGTCTGTTGAATGCTCAGCCACTTGCATATTAATTTGATGAGCAGACAGTTCTGTTGATTGGATCAACTGGAACACTCATTGCCGTTACCAACGGTGTGCCAGTTAAAGTTATGTATATATATATATATCATCATCATCATTTTACGTCCATTTTTCCCTGCTTGCAAAGGTGGGACGGGAACTGATTCTGGCTTGATTTCTACAACTGGATGCCCTTCCTAACACCAACCTCATTTACAGTGAGTGCTGGGTGCTTTTTTGCCGTGGCACCTCCACGACCACTTTGCAGTGGAATGATATGGACCCCAGTCCTTATCATCTCATTTCTACAGCTAAGTAAACTGGAGCAATGTGAAATAAAGTGTCTTGCTCAAGGAAACAACACATCACCACGGTCTGTGATTGAACCCACAACCTTTTGATTGCAAGCCCAATGCTCTAACTATGTGCCTCCATGTGTGTATGTATATATATATATATATATTTATATATATTTATTTATGTATATATATGCATGTGTGCGTGTGTGGGAGAGAGACCACCACCACCTTTCCATTTACAGGGGAGGAAGCAACATCTAGTGGTCTTTAGTATACACTACCTCTCTGCTCTTCCTTCCATGCCTTATCACTCAACTCTTCACCAGTTAAGTACCCACCCTAGTCATACCTCTCCAATCCCCACCCTAGACGTAACTCTCCAATCCCTACCCTACTTACATGCACCACCACATGACTTTCCACATCTGGCGTACTCTTCTTGACCAACTCATGTATACAAGCAAGGAAAGCTGCACATTTTCTACCACAATGCTGCTGAAATTGCTAAAATCTTTCAGTCCTCCCAGTAAGGTGCTCATATTGGTGTCATATGTCATGACAAAAGAGCACCTAGCCCTATCTGTAGGTTGGTCATGTTGGTGACATGTCAAATAATCAGCGAGTTCACCGTGTAAGGGAGCCGGTCATGATAGCAACGTGACAAAAAGCACCCAGTCCACCCAATGGAGTAGACATGTTAGCAACATGATACAACAATAAACGCCCAGTTCACCCTGTAAAGTGACCATGATGATGACATGACAAAAGCACCCAGTCTAACCTGTAAATTGGTCATATTGGTGACAGGACAAAAAAGAGCCTAGTCCACATTGTAAAGCGGTCGTGTTGGTGACATGACAAAAAAGAGCCTGGTCCACGCTGTAAATGTGGTTGATGTTAGGAAGGGCATCCAGCCATAGAAACCAGGTGAGAAACAGATCAGTACAAGCTAGACACAGTCATCTGATCAGATTTGTCTCACAATGGGACAATTCGTCTAACTCATGCCAGCATGGAAAATGGATGTTAAATGGTGGTCATTATGATATGCATCATCATTCATCATTTCATTTTACGTCCACTTTTTCCCTGCTTGCAAGGGTGGGACGGGAACTGATTCTGGCTTGATTTCTACAGCTGGATGCCCTTCCTAACACAAACCTCATTTACAGTGAGTGCTGGGTGCTTTTTTGCCATGGCACTTACACGACCACTTTACAGTGGAATGATAGGGATCTCAGTCCCTATCATCTCATTTCTACAGCTGAGTAAACTGGAGCAATGTGAAATAAAGTGTCTTGCTCAAGGAAACAACACATCACCCGGTCTGAGAATTGAACTCACAACCTTTCGATTGCAAGGCCAATGCTCTAACCACTAAGCCATGTGCATACATGTAACAATTCTCTTTGTAATGCTAAGTGGTTGGTGATAGAAAGGGAATCCAGCCGTAGAAAGCTTGCTAAAAAAAGGGTTGGGAGGACCCATCATTTGTGTCAATGACATGACAACTGCTCTTGTACTGGTGTATTTGTTAGAATGTGAGAATGTACATAAGTGAGATTCAGACACCCAGCCTTATTGGGGCATCAGTAACCCCACTTCAGTACTGATCTGGTTTATGAAGACCTGCCCAACCTTAGGTAGCACAGAAAACCAATGTTAAACAATGATGATGATGATGATGATGATGATGTATATCTGTGTAATGTTGATGGACATGAGAATGACCACTCAATAATGAAATAGAGTTTAATAGCCACAATAACGATTATTATATATATATAATTTCATATAGTAGACTGATAGAAATATTTATATAACTTGTGTCATGTCATGCCCTAGGATTTAACTCCTGGTGGAATTCTGGGGTTACTGTTATGATATACAGCCTATTGGGCATTTTAAACCTTGTGCATTTTAAACCTCTCTACATCTAAACACACTTCTTCTTCTGAGAGAGAGAGAGAGAGAGAGAGAGAGAGAGAGAGAGAGAGAGAGAGAGAGAGAGAGAGAGAGAGAGAGCAAGTGTCAGAAAGAGAAAGTAAGAAAGAGATATATAAAGAAAGAATAGAATGGTACTTTATCAACCTCAAAAGGATGAAAGTCAAAATTGACTCTGATATGATTTGATCTGAGAGAGCTGATAGTTGAACACTCCAGAACATTGAATCCAATATTCTGATGACTCAGCCAATTCACCAACTGATACTAGTTCTCTACCACCATACAAAAGGATCCTTATATTTTACACTGTAAAACAATATTTAACATGTCCAAACATGTTACAACAACCACAGTTTTAGTATTGCTGGAATTTGATGTTTCCTTGTGGATATATCTAAATAGTGTTGATTTTATTGAAGATATAATATTGATTTCTAACATTTGCATTGTTGTATTAGAAAAGTTTATAGTATTTGGAATTAACCTAAATATGTGATTACTAATTATTCATGGATAAAAGTTTGGCTGAGTGGTTAAGAGTTTGCTTGTAAATCATGAGGTGATGGGCTTGATCCCACTGTGTGGCATCTTGAGCAAGTATTATTATCATAACTTTAAAACAGAGGTTCTCAAACATTATCCCCCCACCCTCACAGCCATGTAATACACTCAGCACCCCCAGCCCCTTTTTCCAGAGAGAACTACCTACACACAAATTGTAAATAAAATATAATATATAAAATCATTAATTTATATATAACAAATAATATAATATATACTATGCATAAATAAATATTATATATTTTGTATTTTACTATATCTATATATATGTATCATTTGATATTTAATATACTATTATATCTTCTCTACAAAGGGCAGTGGATTGGCAGTATCGGTAGAGGGTCAGACACCATGCTTTCCAGCATAGTTACGTCCCTTTACGATCTGAGTTCAAATCCTGCCGAGGTTGACTTTGCCTTTCATCCTTACAGGGTCGATAAAATAAAGTACCAGTAATGCACTGGGTAATTGCTGGCCTTGTGCCTAAAGTAGAAACAATTATATCTTCCCTACTGCACCACCAGCCAGCCCCTTCAGCCCCAGCACCCTCTGGATTGCCTACTTTGAGAACCTTTGCCTTAAAGTGAACAAAGACATGGGAGTTAATTTGCATCAGTTGCATACAGATGTTTGGTAATGTTCAGGGCCAACTCCTTGCTTGTATGCTCCATAAAACTAAAGTCTAGGGCCAAGTACTGAGAAATGTGAAGAAGGAAAATATTTTAAATATATATAAACAGTTGAATCATAAAATAACCACTTCAAATCACTTCAAATTAATTGAAAACCAGCCACATAAGTTTGTCTGAGTATAAATGTTGAATTTCAAGCTAATATATTTCTCAATCTTTTGATCTTGTTCAGAAAAAGGAACACACATTTTGGATGGGTGCTTGAGAAATGTGACTGAGTATTGCGCTTAGTATTGAATCAAGAACCTTGTATTGAATAGAGAAACCTGCATAACTCTTTAGTTTGATGCCCCATCACCTGCCCAGGGCCAGCACACCATCTCTGCACCCTAAGAGATGGACTGTACCTGTAATTCAAAAGTTATATAATGTGTTATGCTGAATCAACAAGAGAACATATATATTTTTGGAATACTCAACCACTTACGAATTAATGCATGAGCTGGGTATTGAGTTGATCAAATGATTAAATGTTCTTTGTCAAAACTGATGAATGATCCCTCATCCAGCAGTAAATTTGCAGCAATATTAAAAAAAATCATTATTATTATTATTAAAAGTCGGTAGAGCATCAGACAACTGGCTTTGTGACATATAATTACATCCTTTACATTCAGAGTTCAAATCCTGCCAAGGTTAGCTTTACCTTTCATCCTTACGGGGCTTGATAAAATAAATTTAATCGACTTTCCCCTCCCCCAAATTTCTTGTCTTGTGCCTATAGTAGAAATCATTATTATTATTAATGAGATAATTGCTGGCCTTGTGCCAAAAAGTAGACACAATTATTATTAAGGGCGGTAGTTTGGCAGTATCGGTAGAGGGTCGGACAACATGCTTTGCAGCACAGAGTTACGCCCCTTTCTGATCTGAGTTCAAATCCTGCCAAGGTTAACTTTGCCTTTCATCCTTACGGGGTCGATAAAATAAAGTACCAGTAATGCACTCGGATAATTGCTGGCCTTGTGCCAAAAGTAGAAACAATTCATCATCATCTTCGTTTAACGTCCATTTTCCACGCTAGCATGGGTTAGACGAGAATTATTATTATTAAAGAGTGTCAGACAACATGGTTTGTAGCATAGAGTTATGTCCCTTTACGACTTTACGATCTGAGTTCAAATCCTGCTGAGGTCAGCTTTGCTGTTAATCCCTACGGGGGTCGATAAAATAAAGTACCAGTAATGCAATGGGGTCAGTTAAATCGAATTGTCTCTCTCCTCAACATCAGAAACTATTTTTATTATTTCTTCCTCGGTAGAGGGTCGGACACCATGCTTTCCAGCATAGTTACGTCCCTTTACAATCTGAGTTCAAATCCCGCCGAGGTTGACTTTGCCTTTCATCCTTACGGGGTCGATAAAATAAAGTACCAGTAATGCACTGAGTAATTGCTGGCCTTGTGCCTAAAGTAGAAACAATTATTTCTTCCTAGAACTATATGGATCATACTCATTTTTTTTTCTTCTACAAACTAACTATCATGCCTTATGAAAAAAATGGCCTTAGATGGAAATTACTTCTCCTCCTCCATCTTCTTACCATCATCATAATTATTTAAACATTTTCTCATCCTAATTAATATTTTCTGGTTGAGTGGTGTCAGACATGGTCAACTGATAAGATTAATACCTAGTTGTAGCTAATCCATTCTGTTTATTGACACTGTCCTCATTACAAATCCTGGTGGATTTGTCTTTGATCTTTCATTACTTCACAGTCAATAAAACAAGCACCTGTGATATATTGAGGTCAATTCCATTGACAAACCCACCCGCTGCCTCCTCAAACATGACTAGGTCACTTCAGCAATACATAAACTTATAAATCATAACCTCATTATTGTCACCGCCACCATACCTCCATAACACCACCACCATTATGACCACCATTTTAACCACTACAACAACACCATGACCACCACTACCACCACCCCATTACCAACACCACCAACATTATGACCACTATAGCAACACCTTGACCACCACCATCATGACCACCATTTTAACCACTACAACAACACCATGACCACCACTACCATTATGACCACCACTACCCCTCCACCCCCCCATTACCAACACCACCACCATTATGACAACTATAGCAACACCTTGACCACCACCATCATGACCACCATTTTAAACACTACAACAACACCATGACTACCACTACCATCATGACCACCACTACCACCACCCCCATTACCAACACCACCACCACCATTATGACCACCACCATAAGCACCAATACCACCACCACCACCACCACCATAAGCACCAATACCACCACCACCACCACCACCATAAGCACCAATACCACCACCACCACCACCACCATAAGCACCAATACCACCACCACCACCACCACCACCATAAGCATCAATACCACCACCACCACCACCACCATAAGCACCAATACCACCACCACCACCACCACCACCACCATAAGCACCAATACCACCACCACCACCACCACCATAAGCATCAATACCACCACCACCACCACCACCACCACCATGAGCACCAATACCACCACCACCACCACCACCATGAGCACCAATACCACCACCACCACCACCACCAC
>OZ024747.1:53696575-53719075 GCA_964016885.1 Eledone cirrhosa
TACATGTATATATATTAATTAATTAAAGGTTAATTAGTCTTTAATACCCAAACATCTCAATGAAAAATATCTCAGAGAAGCAATATTCATCATCATCATCACCGTTTTACGTCCGTTCTTCCACGCTAGCATGGGTTAGACGGGTTGTCCTGTTGTGGGCAGTGTCTGGTCGGCTGACCATGCCTTGCTCATACAGGAACTGATCTGGCTTGATTTCTACAGCTGGATGCCCTTCCTAACACCAACCTCATTTACAGTGAGTGCTGAGTGCTTTTTCGTGGCGCCTACACGTCCACTTTACAGTGTGGGCTGGGTGCTTTTTTTTTGCCGTTGCACCTCCACGACCACCTTGCGGTGGGGGGAGTGGGGGCATATTGTTTATATGCTTCAGCATGTACCCATGGGAGGTCGGGTACCCTGTATTACTGCGTGACGCCAGAAGTCACGGTCGTGTGTCATATCTATTACAATTAAATGGGAAAAATCTTAAATTCTGGGAAATTTAAATAGAGAAAAACATTATTCTATCTAACTTCACTTATAGGAAAAGTGTCAGGACCCTGACCCTGACAGCTATTTCAGAAATAGTTATCGAAACAGCAGGAGCTCAGCCGTCGGGGTCCTGACTCTTTTCTCCTACCCATAGTATCGAGTACTCTGGTGCGTTATGGTCCTCCTGGTTCCTTACCATACTTCCTTCATTGACTTCACTTATATATAGATCTCCCTACTATGGTTTTGTATGGGGAAGAATTATTATTGGAACCACATCCTCTTCTATCCGATACCCATCTTCCCATCCCCCTCTTCCAACCCACCCCCACTTCTATCCCCTACCCATCTTCCCATCCACCTCTTCCATTCCCACCCACTCTTTTATCCCCTACCCATCTTCCCATCGACCTCTTCCATTCCCACCCACTCTTCTATCCCCTACCCATTTTCCCATCCTCCTCTTCCATTCCCACCCACTCTTCTATCCGCCCCCACAAACATACCCCCCTCCCCCACCGCATCTACCCCACCCACCCATCAACCCACACATCAATCTAATTAAAATATATTAACACTTTTTCCAGGATTTTTTATTTTATTTCTTCAAAATGTTATTAGTCATTGTTGTTTTTGTACGTTGTTGTTGCAATTGCAGTTATTAATATTGGTATGTTGTTGTTGCTGTTAGTGTTATTGTTGTTGCTTGTGATTGATACTGTTGTTGTTGTTGTTGTTGTTGCTGTATTGGTTAGAAGTGTTATGGATAGTTGTTGTTGTTGTTGTTTGAAGGGATGGCTGAGCTGTTGATACAGTTATTGTTGTTGTTGTTTGAAGGGATGGCTGAGCTGTTGATATAGTTGTTGTTGTTGTTTGAAGGGATGGCTGAGCTGTTGATATAGTTGTTGTTGTTGTTTGAAGGGATGGCTGAGCTGTTGATACAGTTGTTGTTGTTGTTGTTTGAAGGGACGGCTGAGCTGTTGATACAGTTGTTGTTGTTGTTGTTTGAAGGGATGGCTGAGCTGTTGATACAGTTGTTGTTGTTGTTGTTTGAAGGGATGGCTGAGCTGTTGATACAGTTGTTGTTGTTGTTGTTTGAAGGGATGGCTGAGCTGTTGATACAGTTGTTGTTGTTGTTGTTTGAAGGGATGGCTGAGCTGTTGATATATTTGTTGTTGTTGTCTGAAGGGATGGCTGAGTTGTTGATACAGTTGTTGTTGTTGTTTGAAGGGATGGCTGAGCTGTTGATACAGTTGTTGTTGTTGTTTGAAGGGATGGCTGAGTTGTTGATACAGTTGTTGTTGTTGTTGTTTGAATGGATGGCTGAGCTGTTGATACAGTTGTTGTTGTTGTTTGAAGGGATGGCTGAGTTGTTGATACAGTTGTTGTTGTTGTTGTTTGAAGGGATGGCTGAGCTGTTGATACAGTTGTTGTTATTGTTGTTTGAAGAGATGGCTGAGCTGTTGATATAGTTGTTGTTGTTGTTTGAAGGGATGGCTGAGCTGTTGATACCGTTGTTGTTGTTGTTGTTTGAAGGGATGGCTGAGCTGTTGATATAGTTGTTGTTGTTGTTGTTTGAATGGATGGCTGAGCTGTTGATATAGTTGTTGTTGTTGTTTGAAGGGATGGCTGAGCTGTTGATATAGTTGTTGTTGTTGTTTGAAGGGATGGCTGAGCTGTTGATACCGTTGTTGTTGTTGTTTGAAGGGATGGCTGAGCTGTTGATATAGTTGTTGTTGTTGTTTGAAGGGATGGCTGAGCTGTTGATACAGTTGTTGTTGTTGTTGTTTGAAGGGACGGCTGAGCTGTTGATACAGTTGTTGTTGTTGTTTGAAGGGATGGCTGAGCTGTTGATACCGTTGTTGTTGTTGTTTGAAGGGATGGCTGAGCTGTTGATATAGTTGTTGTTGTTGTTTGAAGGGATGGCTGAGCTGTTGATACAGTTGTTGTTGTTGTTGTTTGAAGGGACGGCTGAGCTGTTGATACAGTTGTTGTTGTTGTTTGAAGGGATGGCTGAGCTGTTGATATAGTTGTTGTTGTTGTTTGAATGGATGGCTGAGCTGTTGATACAGTTGTTGTTGTTGTTTGAAGGGATGGCTGAGCTGTTGATATAGTTGTTGTTGTTGTTTGAAGGGATGGCTGAGCTATTGATACAGTTGTTGTTGTTGTTTGAAGGGATGGCTGAGCTGTTGATACAGTTGTTGTTGTTGTTGTTTGAAGGGATGGCTCTGCTATTGATACAATTGTTGTTGTTTGAAGGGATGGCTGTGCTGTTGATATAGTTGTTGTTGTTGTTGTTTGAATGGATGGCTGAGCTGTTGATATAGTTGTTGTTGTTGTTTGAATGGATGGCTGAGCTGTTGATACAGTTGTTGTTGTTGTTTGAAGGGATGGCTGAGCTGTTGATAGAGTTGTTGTTGTTGTTTGAAGGGATGGCTGAGCTATTGATACAGTTGTTGTTGTTGTTTGAAGGGATGGCTGAGCTGTTGATACAGTTGTTGTTGTTGTCACAGAGGAAACCTACCATTATATTACAGGCAATAAAACATCATGTAATAATATCCCTGGCCAAATGTTTCCAAAGACACTTCCACCTGCTCTTGTTGAAAAAAAAAAAAAAACAGCAATAATAAAATAAGGATAAATAATAATGGTGACAATTACACTAATGATAAAAATACAATGACAACAACAACAACAACAACAACAACAATGGTTTCTGATTTAGGCACAAGGCCAACAATTTTGGGTGAGGGGAAAGTTAATTAAATCAACCCTAGTGCATTACTGATTTATTATTTTATCAGTCCCTGTAATGATGAAAGGCAAAGCTAGCCTTAGTGGGATTTGAACTCAAAACGTAAAGGGCCGTCACTATATGCTGCAATAATAATAATAATTGTTTCTACTTTTGGCACAAGACCAGCCATTTGAAGGGGAAGGGAAATTTGATCAAATAGATTCCAGTGCTTACTGGTACTTTATTTTATTGACTCTGTAAGGATGAAAGGCAAAGCTAACCCTGAAATCAAAATGTAAGGGGCCGTATCTCTATGCTACAAAGCTGGGTGTCTGACACTCTACCGATACTGCCATATGATGATGATGATGAAAGGCAAAGCTAACCTCAACAGTATTTGAACCCAAAATGTAAAGGACCATAACTCTATGCTGCAAATCCTGTTGTCTGAAGCTCTACTGATACTGCCAATCCATCATCCTATAGTAATGATGATAATACAAAATTATAATTGTTTCTACTTTAGGCACAAGGCCAGCAATTAACCAGTGCATTACTGGTACTTTATTTTATCGACCCCGTAAGGATGAAAGGCAAAGTTAACCTCTGTGGAATTTGAACTAAAGATAATTGTTCTACTTTTGGCACAAGGCCAGCAAATACCCAGTACATTACTGGTACTGTACTGGGTATTTGCTGGCCTTGTGCCAAAAGTAGAAACAATTATCTTTAGTTCAAATCCCACCGAGGTTAACTGAACTAAAGATAATTGTTTCTACTTTAGGCACAAGGCCAGCAATTACCCAGTGCATTACTGGTACTTTATTTTATCGACCCCGTAAGGATGAAAGGCAAAGTCAACCTCGGTGGGATTTGAACTCAGATCGTAAAGGGACGTAACTACGCTGGAAAGCATGGCGTCCGACCCTCTACCGATACTGCCAATCCAAACTAAAGATAATAATACAAAATTATAATTGTTTCTACTTTAGGCACAAGGCCAGCAAAATTACCCAGTGCATTACTGGTACTTTATTTTATCGACCCCGTAAGGATGAAAGGCAAAGTTAACCTCGGCGGGATTTGAACTCAGAATGGCAAGGGCCGTAACTCTATGCATCAAAGCATGGTATCCGACCCTCTACTGATACTGCCAATCCACCAAAATTATAATAATAGACAATGAGGAAAAGATTCCCAATAAAATTACTGATGATCCCTTATGTTAATTATCTTAATCAATCTGGCCACTCTTGCTCATCTATATAAAAACTAAAATGTCTGTCTGTATGCAGGTGATGCATTTCTACAGTTTTCACCCGATGTTGTTCAAATTTGATACATAGCTTAATTAGTTTCCAGAGCATGTCAACATATATAGTTTAAATCTTCCTCTCCCCTAAAATAGCAGAAATTCTGGGACTATTTAAAGACAGTCGTGTTGAGGAGAGAACGGGACTTTATTTACAGTGGCAAAAGGTATGCCCAGCAATAACGGGTTCTTTTGCTATTCTTTTATAAAAAAAAAAAATTAAAAAAACTAGAAGGCAGCACCTCCCTCTCTGACCTTATCTTCCTCTTTCAGAAGTTGATGAGGGTTTCCCCAGAGAGAAAGATTCCTGTCCTCAATCCTTATAGAAGTATCCACAATACAGCTTCTTTTACTACAGCTACCACATAGAAGAAGTCTTCTTATGCTTCCCTTCTAAAAGAAAGTGTCAGTCCTGCTATCCCTATCTGATAGTAATAGTTTCGGATTTAGGCACAAGGCCAACAATTTTCAGAGAGAGCAAAGTTGATTAAATTGACCCCAGTGCATTACTGGTACTTTAATTTATTGACCCTGTAAGGATGAAAGGCAAAGTTAACCTTGGCGGGATTTGAACTCAGAACGTAAAAGCCATAACTCTATGCCACAAAGCTATATGTTCAACGCTCTACCGATTCAGCCAATCCACCACCCTACTGGATCTAATAATAATGATAATAAGGATTTCTTTTATAATTATGGTTCTTAATTTAAGCATAAGGCCAACAGTTAGTGAGTAGGGAAAAGATTATTAAATCTACCTTGGTATTTAACTGGTACTTTCTTTTGTTGACTCCAGAAAGATACAATATTATCCTTGACATGAACCATGAGGGCCTAAGACATCAGGGAAAAGTGAAATATACAGAGAGAAGGAAGGTTGAAGAAAGTATTAGATAGATTGATAGAGGGAGTAAATATGAAAGAGAGAGAGAGAGAGAGAGACAAAGGAAAAGAGGAGATAGTGAACAATGAGAGAGAAGGAAAATGAAAGAGAGTGTTAAAAAGAAGAACATACTATAAAAGAGTGAAAGAGAGAAATAAAAAAAGGAAGAGAGAAGGAATAATGTTCCTAATTTAGGCACAAAGCCAGCAGACTGTTGGAAAGATTTGCTGTAATAAAAAATTTAATTTTCAATGTAGTGCAGTCAATTATACTAAAAATAATGTGTTTTGTTTATGTTAATTAACTCTTAACATCTTGTAATGATTTAGTAGAAAATATCTAAAAACAGGTTTGTTAATTCAAATGATTATTGTATCTTTAATATGGGACAGATCATTCTGAAATTTTGCAGTATTGGTGTAAAGAGTTTGATTAATAATTGTTTCTATTTTAGGCACAAGGCCAGCAATTACCCAGTACATTACTGGTACTTTATTTTATCGACCCCGTAAGGATGAAAGGCAAAGTAAACCTCAGCGGGATTTGAACTCAGATCATAAAGGGACGTAACTCTTTGCTTCAAATCATGGTGTCCGACTCTCTACCAATACTGCCAATCCACCATTGCTACTGCCAATCCACCAAAGAGTTTGATTAATAATTGTTTCTACTTTAGGCACAAGGCCAGCAATTAGCCAGAACATTACTGGTACTTTATTTTATCGACCCCGTAAGGATGAAAGGCAAAGTCAACCTCGGCGGGATTTGAACTCAGATCGTAAAGGGACGTAACTATGCTGGCGTCCAACCCTCTACTGATACTGCCAATCCACCGCCCTTTGAGAGTTTGGTTAATAATTGTTTCTGCTTTTGGCACAAGGCCAGCAATTACCCAGTGTATTACTGGTACTTTATTTTATCGACCCCGTAAGGATGAAAGGCAAAGTTAACCTCGGCGGGATTTGAACTCAGAATGGCAAGGGCCATAACTCTATGCCTCAAAGCATGGCGTCCGACCCTCTACCGATACTGCCATTCCACTACCCTTTGATTAATAATGGTTTCTAATTTAGGCACAAAGACAACAAATTTTGGGTAAAGGGAAAGCCGATATTTTATTGACCCCATAAGGATGAAAGGCAAATCTAACCTCAGCAGGATTTGAACTCAGAATGTAAAGGGCCATAACTCTATGTTACTAAGAATGTTGTCTGATGCTCTACTGACTGTGACAATCCACCACCTTAGAAATTAATGTGATTCTGTTAACATCATCAAATGTCAGGTCTGTTCCAGACATCAGTGACCATGACTCTTCAGTTCTTCCTGTTATCAGAGTTCCAGATAAAGTCATTCTTTCTTGTTTTATTTCAGTGATGTATTTGTTTAGTCTGTCTGTGAATATTGTTCTTTGTCTTCCTTGTCTCCTCATTGCAGCCATCTTGCCTCAAACAATCGACTTCTGTAAACTGTCTCTTCTGTTTATGTGGTCTAAGTATTCCAATTGCCTCTTTCTAATAGTATGGACATGAGATTTTTCCATGTCTGTCAGTCTTAGGACTTTATTGGTGGTTTTCTGATCCCGCCAAGATATTTTGAATACTCTCTGGATGAACCACACTTCTGCAGCGTCCAGTTTCCTTATTATTTTATTTCTTATCGTCCAGCATTCACAACAGTGTAGAAGGACAGACCACACGTATGTTTTCAGGACACACATTTTTGTGTATATACTGATGTTTCTGATTGCAAATATAGATTTCATTTTGTTGAAAGCATCTTTTGATAGGGTAATACTTGTCTTGATTTCTCTGTTGTTAGAAAGGGCATCCAGCCGTAGAAAACCTGCCATGTACAGTCCTATAAGAGTGAGACACGGTCACCTGATCAATCTTGGCTCAAGTGGGACAATTCCCATCTAACTCATGCTAGCGTGGGAGATAGATGTTAAACGATGATGATGATGATCTTCCGTCTGATGTCAAGGTATATCTAAGGTATTTAAAGGAGTGTACTTGTTTGATGTTTACATAATTACATTTGTTGTTGTATGATGGTATTTGAGACCTTCTGGTGACCACCATACATTCTGTTCTCTTTGTGTTTAGTGTGAGTCCTTTTGTTTCGCTGCTGGTTGTCACAGTGTCAAGGAGAGAGTGAAGCTCTTGTTCTGAGTCGGCTATCAATACGGTATCATTGGTGTACCTTAGGTTGTTGATATTTTACCCTCCAACTTGAACTCCATCTAGACCTTCAATGTTATGCATAATTGGTTCACTGTATGAATTAAAAAGAACAGGCGAAAGCATGCAGCCCTGTCTGACACTTCTTTGAAACATTTTGAAATCACCGATCTCGCCATCTATTTTATCTCTCTATTTATTCTGTTATGTTGATTTCAAGAATGTTTTGCTAATGTGGTTTCATGTGTTACAGGACATTAAGTTAATACCTTTATATCATTTCTTTTACTCTCTCCCTCTCTTTCTCACACACACACACACACTTCATTCCTTCTTTCTCTCTTAAGCATCTGAATGTGACTTCTCTTCTTTCTCATAAAAAATAAATTATACTAAATGTTTGAACTGTTTTATATGCATGTTTAGATTATTGGTTTGTGAGTAAATCATTGGAGCGTTGGATAGAGAGATTTACAGCACTCGTTCTGCTCCTCTACATTCTGATTTCACATCCTGCCAATGTCGACTTTATATTTCATCCTCTTAGGGCGAATAAAGTACCAGTTTACTACTGAGGTCAATTTCTCTCTCTCTGTCTCATTCTTTCTTTTGGAATCAGTTATGTTGTACTGTGAGGAGTAAAGGAGACCACAACTACCACCACCACCCACCGCAAGCACAACAACCACCACCACCACCACCACCACCACCACCACCACTACAATCATCAATGCTCATGCTGCCATCAACACCACTACCGCTACCACAACAACCATCACCATCAACACCACCACCACTACAACCATCACCATCACCACTACAACCACCAACATCATCACCACTACCACTACCACAACATCCACAACCTCCACAACCACCACCACCCCCACTACAATCATCAATGCTGTTGCTGCCATCACCATCACTACCATTACCATCACCACTACAACCACCAACACCACTACCACCTCCACCACCACCACCAACAACACTACAACCAACAGCCCCACCACCACCACCAACACTAAACCAACAACCGCACCATCACCGCCACTGCCACCACTACAGCCACCCCACCACCACAACCTCCACCACCACCACCACTAAAACCTCCACCACCACCACCACCACTAAAACCTCCACCACCACCACCACTAAAACCTCCACCACCACCACCACCACCACTAAAACCTCCACCACCACCATCACCACAACTAAAACCTCCACCACCCCACCACTAAAACCTCCACCACCACCACCACCACCACTAAAACCTCCACCACCACCACCACCACTAAAACCTCCACCACCACCACCACCACCACCACTAAAACCTCCACCACCACTAAAAACTCCACCACCACCACCACTAAAAACTCCACCACCACCACCACTAAAACCTCCACCACCACCACCACCACTAAAAACTCCACCACCACCACCACCACTAAAACCTCCACCACCACCACCACTAAAAACTCCACCACCACCACCACTAAAAACTCCACCACCACCACCACTAAAAACTCCACCACCACCACCACCACTAAAACCTCCACCACCACCACCACCACTAAAACCTCCACCACCACTACCACCACCACCACTAAAACCTCCACCACCACCACCACCACTAAAAACTCCACCACCACCACCACCACTAAAACCTCCACCACCACCACTATCATTAGCAAAGATAAAAATATGAACATAAAAAATAAGCAAATTGGTGAATTAAATTATAAAACCAGATCCCCTTCCTCTTCCCTATTGTTTTTCTTCATTTCTTCCTCTCCTTCCTTCCCCTCCTCTCTCCTTCCCCTTGATTCTCTCTCTCCTTCCTCCTCTTCTTACCCCCCCCCTCCACCATATCCCCTTCCTCTCTCCCACAACAAATGTTTATGGTAATAATAACAACAATCATGAATTAGATAAAGTTCAGCAGGTTCATTTTGGTTTTTATAATTTTGGGTGGTGGTGGTGGTGAGGGTAGTGGTGGTGGTGGTGAGGGTGGTGGTGAGGGTGGTGGTGTGGTGTGGCTGGTGGTGGTGATGGTGTAGTGTGGCTGGTGAGAGTGGTGGTGTGATGTAGTGGGATTGATGAGGATGGTGGTGATGGTTGGTCGTCGTGGTGAGGGTGGTGGTGTGGCTGGTGGTGGTGGTGTTAGTGTGTTAGTGGGGCTGGTGGTGGTGGTGGTGGTGTAGCGTGGCTGGTGAGGGCAGTGGTGGTGATAGTGGGCATGGTGTAGTGAGGCTGGTGAGGGAGGTGGTGGTGATAGTGGGGGTGGTGTAGTGTGGCTGGTGAGGGTGGTGGTGGTGATAGTGGGGGTGGTGTAGTGTGGCTGGTGAGGGTGGTGGTGGTGGTGGTGGTGTAGTGTGGCTGGTGAGGGTGGTGGTGTGATGTAGTGGGATTGATGAGGGAGGTGGTGATGGTTGGTGGTCGTGGTGAGGGTGGTGGTGTAGTGTGGTTGGTGGTGGTGGTGGTGTGGCTGGTGGTGGTGGTGGTGTTAGTGTGTTAGTGGGGCTGGTGGTGGTGGTGGTGGTGGTGTAGTGTGGCTGGTGAGGGCAGTGGTGGTGATAGTGGGGGTGGTGTAGTGTGGCTGGTGAGGGTGGTGGTGGTGGTGGTGTAGTGTGGCTGGTGAGGGTGGTGGTGTGATGTAGTGGGATTGATGAGGGAGGTGGTGATGGTTGGTGGTCGTGGTGAGGGTGGTGGTGTAGTGTGGTTGGTGGTGGTGGTGGTGTGGTGTGGCTGGTGGTGGTGGTGGTGTTAGTGTGTTAGTGGGGCTGGTGGTGGTGGTGGTGGTGGTGTAGTGTGGCTGGTGAGGGCAGTGGTGGTGATAGTGGGGGTGGTGTAGTGTGGCTGGTGAGGGTGGTGGTGGTGGTGGTGTAGTGTGGCTGGTGAGGGTGGTGGTGGTGGTGGTGTAGTGTGGCTGGTGAGGGTGGTGGTGTGATGTAGTGGGATTGATGAGGGTGGTGGTGATGGTTGGTGGTTGTGGTGAGGGTGGTGGTGTAGTGTGGCTGGTGGTGGTGGTGTAGTGTGGCTGGTAGTGGTGGTGGTGTTAGTGTGTTAGTGGGGCTGGTAGTGGTGGTGGTGGTGGTGTAGTGTGGCTGGTGAGGGCAGTGGTGGTGATAGTGGGGGTGGTGTAGTGTGGCTGGTGAGGGTGGTGGTGGTGGTGGTGTAGTGTGGCTGGTGAGGGTGGTGGTGGTGGTGGTGTAGTGTGGCTGGTGAGGGTGGTGGTGTGATGTAGTGGGATTGATGAGGGTGGTGGTGATGGTTGGTGGTTGTGGTGAGGGTGGTGGTGTAGTGTGGCTGGTGGTGGTGGTGTAGTGTGGCTGGTAGTGGTGGTGGTGTTAGTGTGTTAGTGGGGCTGGTGGTGGTGGTGGTGGTGGTGTAGTGTGGCTGGTGAGGGCAGTGGTGGTGATAGTGGGCATGGTGTAGTGTGGCTGGTGAGGGAGGTGGTGGGGGTGGTGTTCTGTGACTGGTGAAGGTGGTGGTGGTGGTGAGGGTGGGGCTGGTGGTGGTGGTGGTGGTGGTGTAGTGTGGCTGGTGAGGGCAGTGGTGGTGATAGTGGGGGTGGTGTAGTGTGGCTGGTGAGGGTGGTGGTGGTGGTGGTGTAGTGTGGCTGGTGAGGGTGGTGGAGTTGGTGGTGGTGATAGTGTGGCTGGTGAGGGTGGTGGTGGTGATAGTGGGGGTGGTGTAGTGTAGCTGGTGAGGGTGGTGGTGGTGGTGGTGATGAGGGTGGGGCTGGTGGTGGTGGTGGTGGTGGTTTTGGTAAGGGTGGGGCTGGTGAGGATGGTGGTGGTGGTGTAGTGGGGGTTGGTGGTGGTGGTGGAGGTGTAGCTGTGATATAGCTGGTGGGATTGGTGAGGGTGATGGTAGTGAGGTGTTGGTTGTTGCTATAGCAGTGTCGATGGTGAATGTGTGGCTGTTGTTGCTGTAGTGTTGTCCTGGTGGTGGTGGTGGTTGTTGTAGTGTTGGTTGTAGTGTTGTTCTCGTGGTTGTAGTGTTGGTTGTAGTGTTGTCACTGTGGTGGTGGTTGAAGTAGTGTTGTTGTAGTGTTGGTTGTAGTGTAGTTGTTGTAGTGTAGTTGTAGTGTGGTTAAAGTGGTGTTGTAGTGGTGGTTGTAGTGTTGTCACTGTGGTGGTGGTTTAAGTAGTGTTGAAGTGGTGTTGGTTGTAGTGTTTGTTGTATGTGTTGGTGATGATGGTAGTGGTTGTGTCATCATGTTGGTTGTTAGTGTTGTCATTGTGGTGGTGGTGTGGTGGTGTTAGAGACCCCTTCAGTGGGTGTTAAATTATGACAGCAGTATGAAGGTGGGAGGTACAAGATCAAACCAGCGAGCAGGATCTGAAGCTAATTATCATTGAATTGGCAGTATCGGTGGAGGGTCTGACGCCATACTTTCCAGCATAGTTACGTCCCTTTATGGTCTGAGTTCAAATCCCATCGAGGTTAACTTTGCCTTTCATCCTTACGGGGTCAATAAAATAAAGTACCAGTAATACACTGGGTAATTGCTGGCCTTGTGCCAAAAGTAGAAATAATTATTATCATAATTATTATCTTGTCCCCTACATGTCAGCCCTTGTGGTTAATAAATGAAATCATTATCATTATTATCATTATTATCATTATTATATCCCGTTGAGGTTAACTTTACTTTTCATCCTTACGGGGTCGATAAAATAAAGTACCAGTAATGTACTGGGTAATTACTGGCCTTGTGCCTAAAGTAGAAACAATTATTATATTTATTATTTCATTATTTTATTTGACTTTTTAAGTATATATATATATATATATATGTAGATAAATCTACCAAGAGTTTACGGTAGTGTTCAATCCGTATGAAGAACTCAATGTAATCCGGATATCATGGAAAGAAGAGATGCATTCAAAAATCACTTTCGGTGAAAGATAAACGGAATACAGAGTCAAGATAAAATATTAAAAAAATAATGAATAAAATTTATTTATATATATATATATATATATGTAGGGAGTGTAACTTGGAGTTACTGCAGGTTCACCCGGGAGAGCACTCAATGTTTAGGTTCACTTCTGTGATGAGGTGTAGAGCTATACAGAGTGTAATATATTGAAAGGATAACAAGGACGATTGGTTACTCCTTCATTACATCTATTGGTAGGTGACGCGCGTTTCGCCACTGATCAGCTCAAGGTTTGATCTGTATCGATTTTACCCGACTCAATAATCGGCAGCTCGACAGACCCTTTAAAATATATATATATATATATTCTTTTTTTTTTTTGTTAAAATGTTTTCTTTATATATTTTTTAGTTTCAAGGTTTGAAATTATTTTTTCAAATACTTTTTTGTGTGGGTGGAAAGGTATGTGGGTTGGCTGGTGGTGTTGGTGGGGTTGCTATGGAAATGGTGGGACTAGAAGTGTCGAGGCTGTGGTGATGGTGGAGGTGGTGGTCATGTGAAGATGGTGTTGGTGAAGTGGGGTGAGGAATCATTCATTCAATTTCTACATTCACCTACCACTCACAGACATATCACCTGTGTCCTTCCACTGTCCACCACAAGTGTCAACTCCACCACCATCACCACAGCTCATACATCTAGACATACACACACACATTACATATATAAATATATATATATATATATATATATAATATATAAGAACAAAAGATGGTTAAAAGAGTTCCATGTATTTTATTATGCGCATTTCAAAAACAAATAACATCATGCAATAATATTTATGTTTTCATCAGATAAAACAGGAAGACATGATATGAAGGTTAAAAAACACTTGTGGATAGTGCAGTTTTAAATCAACATATATATATATATATACATAGATACACACACACATATATATATATTTAATATAGAAATGGCTTCTACAGGACTAGAACTGTTTCATTCCAAGGAAATCATCAGGAAAGCTCTGGGCTTTCCTGATGAAAGAGTATTAGTCCTGTAGAAGCCATTTCTATATTAGATATTTATACTCTGCTATGTATTGAGTACCTTACTTACAGTGGTTACTCCCGATTGAACCCTGGATATACACACACAGACACACACACACACACATATATGCCCAATGGCTGGCATAGCAGCATCATCGTTAACTGCTACAAGGGCAAAGGAGATGCTCTAGACAGAGAAAACTGTTGACTAGTTTATGAAGGTCACATTAAGAGTTATAGCACAGCTGATTAGGGATCAAGTTAACCTAGATGAGTTGCAGTTTGGATTTGTACCAGGTAAATATACCACAGATGCCCTCTTCCTTGTGAGGCAACTGCAGCAGAAGTACCTAGCTAAAAGTAAACCTCTCTGCATGACTTTTGTGAACCTAGACAAAGCTTTTGACAGAGTCCCTCCCCCCATTCCATTGTAATATACATGAACGGTAAAGCATAAATAAACTAAGAGAGAAATTGGTCACAAGAGGGATTAGATGCAGTGTGCAGGAGAGGAGTTTGAGTTGGTATGGACATGTGATGTATATGAGAGATAACAGCTGTATAAAAATGTGCAGAGTGCTCCAAGTTGATGGAAGTTATGGAGTAGAAAGTCCAAGGAAGACTTGGGATGAGGTTATAAAAGCTAACCTTGTACAATTGCACCTCTCGAAGGCAATGACATAACTATATGCCAAAAAGCATGTTTTCAGATGTTCTACTGGTACTGCCAATCCAGCACCCTAATAATAATAATGGTTTCTTATTTAGGCACAAGGCCAGCAATTTTGGGGGAGAGGGAAAAAGTCGATTAAATCGACCCCAGTGCATTACTGGTATTTATTTTATCGAACTCGTAAAGGCAAAAGTCAACGTTAATCTTAGTGGGATTTGAACACAGAACGTAAAGGGCCATAACTCTATGCTGCGAAGCATGTCGATACTCTACTGATACTGCCAATCCACCACCCTCATAATGATTTTTAGTATTAGAAATAATTGTTTCTACTTTAGGCACAAGGCCAGCAATTACCCAGTGCATTACTGGTACTTTATTTTATCGACCCCCGTAAGGATGAAAGGCAAAGTCAACCTCGGCGGGATTTGAACTCAGATCATAAAGGGACGTAACTATGCTGGAAAGCATGGCGTCCGACCCTCTACCGATACTGCCAATCCAATTAGTATTAGAAATAATGATTTAATACTATAGTATATGTAGTTTTAGCAGCCTCATGTAATATAAGAAATCTAGTTAATAACTTGATATTACTGAGATATTGTGACAATTAGTGGAAGTTTGTGTTTGTTAACCCTTTAGCATTCACATTACCCTATATATACTATTATATTTTCATGGTAAAGGCTTTATCTCACATAATTATCTCATATAATATTGAATCTATGAGATTTTGAAAGTATTTATTTTGAGAACAATACCTTAACATCAGTATGAGTGACCAGTTACAGCCAGTTTCAACTGAAAGTGGTAGAGAATTCTGGCCAGTTTGGGCCGGTTTGAACACTAAAGGGTTAAATGTGACACAAATTCAAATAAAAATTTGAGGGATGTTTGGTAGCACTGAAATAAAGAGAGATATTTAGAACTTTGGTTAGAAATCTTTATCAGAGAAGGTTTTCACTGATAGATAATTATTTTTATTGCTATATTTCTAATCAAATATATTCCTCAATAAATTTTCAAATAATCAAACATTTGGAGCTATTTAGTAAATAATTAACTTTTTTCCCCATTAAATTGATATTTTGAACATTACATAACAAAGATTTCATAGATAAAATTATGATTGAAGATTTTAATATAACTGAAAATGATGGACTTCTTTTTATTTCAAAAATGAATGTTCAATTAGTGAACAGCCTGCTCATGAAGTTAATGTGTAAGTGGCTTAGCATTCCACAGGTGTATGTTCCTTTAACATAATTCTCAGGGAGATTTAGTGTTAAACAGTGTGAGACAATGCTCGTCCTTTGGTAGTCCATCTGACAGGCTTCCAAACAGTTTCAGTCTACTAATTACAAAAGATATACCTATCATTCTTAAACCTTTTAATACAAAACTACCCAGGTTTCGGAATCAGTCCTACTGCATAGCACCTTGGACAAGTGTCTTCTACTATACCCTTGGGTTGACCAATGTCTTGTGAGAGAACAATGGTAGACAGAATCTGGAGAGGAATAACAACAACTGTCATATATGAGTCATTATGTCTATAGTCGCTCCAATAGTAACAATATTTTTGTTGTTATTATTGTGGTATGGCAGAATCAGTAGAGCATCGAACATAATGCTCTGCAGTATTTAGTTATGGCCCTTGACACTGAGTTCAAATCCTGCTGTGGTTAGCTTTGCTTTTCATCCTTATGGGGTCGATAAAGTAAAGTACCAGTAATGCAATGGAATCAATTTAGTTGATTTTCCCCTTCCACTAAATTTGCTGGCATTGTGCCAAATGTAGAAACAATTGTTGTTGGTAGGGATGGTCATGGTGTTGCTATTGGTGGTGCTATTGATGTTGGTGATGATGGTGGTGTTGTTATTGGTGATGATGGTGGTGGCGATGGTGGTGGTGTTGTTATTGTTGGTACTGGTGTTGTTATTGGTGGTGTTGTTATTGTTGGTGATGGTCATGGTGTTGCTATTGGTGGTGCTATTGATGTTGGTGATGATGGTGGTGTTGTTATTGGTGATGATGGTGGTGGTGGTGTTATTGGTGGTGATGGTCATGGTGTTGCTATTGGTGATGCTATTGATGTTGGTGATGATGGTGGTGTTGTTATTGGTGATGATGGTGGTGGTGGTGTTATTGGTGGTGCTATTGATGTTGGTGATGATGGTGGTGTTGTTATTGGCGGTGATGGTGGTGGTGGTGGTGTTATTAGTGGTGATGGTCATGGTGTTGCTATTGGTGATGCTATTGATGTTGGTGATGGTGGTGGTGTTGTTATTGGTGATGATGGTGGTGGTGGTGTTATTGGTGGTGCTATTGATGTTGGTGATGATGGTGGTGTTGTTATTGGCGGTGATGGTGGTGGTGGTGTTGTTATTGGTGGTGATGGTGGTGGTGGTGTTGTTATTGGTGGTGATGGTGGTGGTGGTGTTGTTATTGGTGGTGATGGTCATGGTGTTGCTATTGGTGATGCTATTGATGTTGGTGATGATGGTGGTGTTGTTATTGGCGGTGATGGTGGTGGTGTTGTTATTGGCGGTGATGGTGGTGGTGGTGTTGTTATTGGTGGTGATGGTGGTGGTGGTGTTGTTATTGGTGGTGATGGTCATGGTGTTGTTATTGGTGATGCTATTGATGTTGGTGATGGTGGTGGTGTTGTTATTGGTGGTGATGGTGGTGGTGGTGGTGTTATTGTTGGTAGGGATGGTCATGGTGTTGCTATTGGTGGTGCTATTGATGTTGGTGATGATGGTGGTGTTGTTATTGGTGGTGATGGTGGTGGTGGTGGTGTTATTGTTGGTACTGGTGTTGTTATTGGTGGTGATGGTGGTGGTGGTGTTATTGTTGGTAGGGATGGTCATGGTGTTGTTATTGGTGGTGGTGGTGGTGTTGTTGTTGTTGGTACTATTGTTGTTGTTGGTGATGATGTGCTGTTGTTATTGGTGGTGCCATTGTTGTTGTTAGTGATGGTGGTATTGGTGGTAGTAGAGATGGTGGTATTGGTGGTAGTAGAGATGGTGGTGGTGGTGGTGTTGTTGTTGTTGGTACTATTGTTGTTGTTGGTGATGATGTTGCTGTTGTTATTGGTGGTAGTAGAGATGGTGGTATTGGTGGTAGTAGTGATGGTGGTATTGGTGGTAGTAGAGATGGTGGTATTGGTGGTAGTAGAGATGGTGGTATTGGTGGTAGTAGTGATGGTGGTATTGGTGGTGTTGTTGGTGGTAGTAGAGATGGTGGTATTGGTGGTAGTAGAGATGGTGGTATTGGTGGTAGTAGAGATGGTGGTATTGGTGGTAGTAGAGATGGTGGTATTGGTGGTGTTGTTGGTGGTAGTAGAGATGGTGGTATTGGTGGTAGTAGAGATGGTGGTATTGGTGGTAGTAGAGATGGTGGTATTGGTGGTGTTGTTGGTGGTATTGGTGGTAGTAGTGATGGTGGTATTGGTGGTGTTGTTGGTGGTAGTAGAGATGGTGGTATTGGTGGTAGTAGTGATGGTAGTATTGGTGGTGTTGTTGGTGGTAGTAGAGATGGTGGTATTGGTGGTAGTAGAGATGGTGGTATTGGTGGTGTTGTTGGTGGTAGTAGAGATGGTGGTATTGGTGGTGTTGTTGGTGGTAGTAGAGATGGTGGTATTGGTGGTAGTAGAGATGGTGGTATTGGTGGTAGTAGAGATGGTGGTATTGGTGGTAGAGTGATGGTGGTATTGGTGGTAGTAGTGATGGTGGTATTGGTGGTGTTGTTGGTGGTAGTAGAGATGGTGGTATTGGTGGTAGTAGTGATGGTGGTATTGGTGGTGTTGTTGGTGGTAGTAGAGATGGTGGTATTGGTGGTAGTAGAGATGGTAGTATTGGTGGTAGTAGAGATGGTGGTATTGGTGGTGTTGTTGGTGGTAGTAGAGATGGTGGTATTGGTGGTAGTAGTGATGGTAGTATTGGTGGTGTTGTTGGTGGTAGTAGAGATGGTGGTATTGGTGGTAGTAGAGATGGTGGTATTGGTGGTGTTGTTGGTGGTAGTAGAGATGGTGGTATTGGTGGTAGTAGAGATGGTGGTATTGGTGGTAGTAGAGATGGTGGTATTGGTGGTAGAGTGATGGTGGTATTGGTGGTAGTAGTGATGGTGGTATTGGTGGTGTTGTTGGTGGTAGTAGAGATGGTGGTATTGGTGGTAGTAGTGATGGTGGTATTGGTGGTGTTGTTGGTGGTAGTAGAGATGGTGGTATTGGTGGTAGTAGAGATGGTAGTATTGGTGGTAGTAGAGATGGTGGTATTGGTGGTGTTGTTGGTGGTAGTAGAGATGGTGGTATTGGTGGTAGTAGTGATGGTAGTATTGGTGGTGTTGTTGGTGGTAGTAGAGATGGTGGTATTGGTGGTAGTAGAGATGGTGGTATTGGTGGTGTTGTTGGTGGTAGTAGAGATGGTGGTATTGGTGGTAGTAGAGATGGTGGTATTGGTGGTGTTGTTGGTGGTAGTAGAGATGGTGGTATTGGTGGTAGTAGAGATGGTGGTATTGGTGGTAGTAGAGATGGTGGTATTGGTGGTGTTGTTGGTGGTAGTAGAGATGGTGGTATTGGTGGTAGTAGTGATGGTAGTATTGGTGGTGTTGTTGGTGGTAGTAGAGATGGTGGTATGGTGGTAGTAGAGATGGTGGTATTGGTGGTAGTAGTGATGGTGGTATTGGTGGTGTTGTTGGTGGTAGTAGAGATGGTGGTATTGGTGGTAGTAGAGATGGTGGTATTGGTGGTAGTAGTTATGGTGGTATTGGTGGTGTTGTTGGTGGTAGTAGAGATGGTGGTATTGGTGGTAGTAGAGATGGTGGTATTGGTGGTAGTAGAGATGGTGTTGTTGGTGGGAGTAGAGATGGTGGTATTGGTGGTAGTAGTGATGGTGGTATTGGTGGTAGTAGTGATGGTGGTATTGGTGGTGTTGTTGGTGGCAGTAGAGATGGTGGTATTGGTGGTAGTAGTGATGGTGGTATTGGTGGTAGTAGAGATGGTGGTATTGGTGGTAGTAGAGATGGTGGTATTGGTGGTAGTAGAGATGGTGGTATTGGTGGTGTTGTTGGTGGTAGTAGAGATGGTGGTATTGGTGGTAGTAGAGATGGTGGTATTGGTGGTAGTAGTGATGGTGGTATTGGTGGTGTTGTTGGTGGTAGTAGAGATGGTGGTATTGGTGGTAGTAGAGATGGTGGTATTGGTGGTAGTAGAGATGGTGGTATTGGTGGTGTTGTTGGTGGTAGTAGAGATGGTGGTATTGGTGGTAGTAGAGATGGTGGTATTGGTGGTGTTGTTGGTGGTAGTAGAGATGGTGGTATTGGTGGTAGTAGTGATGGTAGTATTGGTGGTGTTGTTGGTGGTAGTAGAGATGGTGGTATTGGTGGTAGTAGAGATGGTGGTATTGGTGGTGTTGTTGGTGGTAGTAGAGATGGTGGTATTGGTGGTGTTGTTGGTGGTAGTAGAGATGGTGGTATTGGTGGTAGTAGAGATGGTGGTATTGGTGGTGTTGTTGGTGGTAGTAGAGATGGTGGTATTGGTGGTAGTAGAGATGGTGGTATTGGTGGTAGTAGAGATGGTGGTATTGGTGGTGTTGTTGGTGGTATTGGTGGTAGTAGAGATGGTGGTATTGGTGGTGTTGTTGGTGGTAGTAGAGATGGTGGTATTGGTGGTAGTAGTGATGGTAGTATTGGTGGTGTTGTTGGTGGTAGTAGAGATGGTGGTATGGTGGTAGTAGAGATGGTGGTATTGGTGGTAGTAGTGATGGTGGTATTGGTGGTGTTGTTGGTGGTAGTAGAGATGGTGGTATTGGTGGTAGTAGAGATGGTGGTATTGGTGGTGTTGTTGGTGGTAGTAGAGATGGTGGTATTGGTGGTAGTAGTGATGGTAGTATTGGTGGTGTTGTTGGTGGTAGTAGAGATGGTGGTATTGGTGGTAGTAGAGATGGTGGTATTGGTGGTAGTAGAGATGGTGGTATTGGTGGTGTTGTTGGTGGTAGTAGAAATGGTGGTATTGGTGGTAGTAGAGATGGTGGTATTGGTGGTGTTGTTGGTGGTAGTAGAGATGGTGGCATTGGTGGTAGTAGAGATGGTGGTATTGGTGGTAGTAGAGATGGTGGTATTGGTGGTGTTGTTGGTGGTAGTAGAGATGGTGGTATTGGTGGTAGTAGAGATGGTGGTATTGGTGGTAGTAGAGATGGTGGTATTGGTGGTGTTGTTGGTGGTAGTAGAGATGGTGGTATTGGTGGTAGTAGAGATGGTGGTATTGATGGTGTTGTCGGTGGTAGTAGAGATGGTGGTATTGGTGGTAGTAGTGATGGTAGTATTGGTGGTGTTGTTGGTGGTAGTAGAGATGGTGGTATTGGTGGTAGTAGAGATGGTGGTATTGGTGGTGTTGTTGGTGGTAGTAGAGATGGTGGTGTTGGTGGTAGTAGTGATGGTGGTATTGGTGGTGTTGTTGGTGGTAGTAGAGATGGTGGTATTGGTGGTAGTAGAGATGGTGGTATTGGTGGTGTTGTTGGTGGTAGTAGAGATGGTGGTATTGGTGGTTGTAGAGATGGTGGTATTGGTGGTAGTAGAGATGGTGTTGTTGGTGGTAGTAGAGATGGTGGTATTGGTGGTAGTAGTGATGGTAGTATTGGTGGTGTTGTTGGTGGTAGTAGAGATGGTGGTATTGGTGGTAGTAGAGATGGTGGTATTGGTGGTGTTGTTGGTGGTAGTAGAGATGGTGGTATTGGTGGTAGTAGTGAGGTGGTATTGGTGGTGTTGTTGGTGGTAGTAGAGATGGTGGTATTGGTTGTAGTAGTGATGGTGGTATTGGTGGTGTTCTTGGTGGTAGTAGAGATGGTGGTATTGGTGGTAGTAGAGATGGTGGTATTGGTGGTAGTAGAGATGGTGTTGTTGGTGGTAGTAGAGATGGTGGTATTGGTGGTAGTAGTGATGGTGGTATTGGTGGTAGTAGTGATGGCGGTATTGTTGGTGGCAGTAGAGATGGTGGTATTGGTGGTAGTAGTGATGGTGGTATTGGTGGTAGTAGAGATGGTGGTATTGGTGGTGTTGTTGGTGGCAGTAGAGATGGTGGTATTGGTGGTAGTATTGATGGTGGTATTGGTGGTAGTAGAGATGGTGGTATTGGTGGTGTTGTTGGTGGTAGTACAGATGGTGGTATTGGTGGTGTTGTTGGTGGTAGTAGAGATGGTGGTATTGGTGGTAGTAGTGATGGTGGTATTGGTGGTAGTAGAGATGGTGGTATTGGTGGTGTTTTTGGTGGTGGTATTGGTGGTAGTAGTGATGGTGGTATTGGTGGTGTTGTTGGTGGTAGTAGAGATGGTGTTATTGGTGGTGTTGTTGGTGGTAGTAGAGATGGTGGTATTGGTGGTGTTGTTGGTAGTAGTAGAGATGGTGGTGTTGGTGGTAGTAGAGATGGTTGTATTGGTGGTGTTGTTGGTGGTAGTAGAGATGGTGGTATTGGTGGTAGTAGTGATGGTGGTATTGGTGGTGTTGTTGGTGGTAGTAGAGATGGTGGTATTGGTGGTAGTAGTGATGGTGGTATTGGTGGTAGTGGAGATGGTGGTATTGGTGGTGTTGTTGGTGGTAGTAGAGATGGTGGTATTGGTGGTAGTAGTGATGGTGGTATTGGTGGTGTTGTTGGTGGTAGTAGAGATGGTGGTATTGGTGGTAGTAGAGATGTTGGTATTGGTGGTGTTGTTGGTGGTAGTAGAGATGGTGGTATTGGTGGTAGTAGTGATGGTGGTATTGGTGGTGTTGTTGGTGGTAGTAGAGATGGTGGTATTGGTGGTAGTAGTGATGGTGGTATTGGTGGTGTTGTTGGTGGTAGTAGAGATGGTGGTATTGGTGGTAGTAGTGATGGTGGTATTGGTGGTGTTGTTGGTGGTAGTAGAGATGGTGGTATTGGTGGTAGTAGTGATGGTGGTATTGGTGGTGTTGTTGGTGGTAGTAGAGATGGTGGTATTGGTGGTAGTAGATATGTTGGTATTGGTGGTGTTGTTGGTGGTAGTAGAGATGGTGGTATTGGTGGTAGTAGAGATGTTGGTATTGGTGGTGATGCTGGTTATGGTAGTGGTAGCAGTGGCATGCTTTTTTTACACAGAGATTTATCAATGCAGCAACTATGCTGTAAAACAATTTATGAGTGCACAAACTAAATCATATGTAGAAACCAAGAAAAAATAAAACACAATATTACTACTACAACTACTACTACTACTACTACTACTACTACTACTACTACTACTACTACTACTAT
>OZ024747.1:53724075-53731575 GCA_964016885.1 Eledone cirrhosa
AGAATAATTTCGCTAAGAAAATCATTTACTCTCGGGTCCCAAATAATGGCTGGTTGGGGGCTTGGAATAAGCGGTGAGGTTGGACATTTGCTTAAATTCTTATAAGTGGTGTGTGTGGAGGAATCAGCGATTGTATAGTGTATATTCGTAAATATGGGATTTCTTGTAATGGTTTTTAATGTAAAATTAAACTATTCCCGCCGAGGTTAACTTTGCCTTTCATCCTTACGGAGTCGATAAAATAAAGTACCAGTAATACACTGAATAATTGCTGGCCTTGTGCCAAAAGTAGAAACAATTATTAGATTTTCCAGCTGCTGTATCAATATGAATCACCTACTATAACATTTCAACAGATAGAGTATAAAAATGTAATAAGCAGGGGTGTGGCAGACGATTATTCAAGACCTAAAAATATGTTCATCGTTCATAAAATGACATTTAGTATTTTGCTAAACCGTTCCTTTACGTTTAGTGTTAAAAATTTACAATATCTTTGATTATCATTAAGATTACGAAAGTAACATGGAACAATATACAATAAAGTGCTGTGGATGAACAAAGAAAAAAAAAACGACTTTCTAACAATCCAGAATGCCATTTGATTGAACAACAACTAACGAACTTTTTTTCTTAAAGGTTTTAATTACCTATTGAGATAATTAGATTTCGTGTTACTTCAGGCCACCTTAATTTATCATGGCTTGTCTCAAAGTGTTCCAATGACCCTATATGTGCGGCCGAATGTCGCATTTGGTGGTGAATTGAAGGTCGTTTTATTTAATCTTATATTTTTGTTAAGTATTGTATATTTATTTATACAATTGTGAATAAAGATAGATCGATTATCATTGAACTCAACTTAGAAAAATAATAATTGTTTCTACATTTGGTACAAGGTCAGCAATTATCCCAGTGCATTACTGGTACTTTATTTTATCGACCCCGTACGGATGAAAGGCAAAGTTAACCTCGGCGGGATTTGAACTCAGACCGTTAAGGGGCGTAACTTTATACTACAAAGCACGGCATCTGTCCCTCTACCGATACTGCCAATCCACCGCCCTAAGAAAAATAATAATTGTTTCTAATTTAGGCACAAGGCCAGAAATTACCCAGTTCATTACTGGTACTTTATTTTATCGACCCCGTAAGGATGAAAGGCAAAGTCAACCTCGGCGGGATTTGAACTCAGATCGTAAAGGGACGTAACTATGCTGGAAAGCATGGCGTCCGACCCTCTACTGATACTGCCAATCCATCACTAATACTTTGGTAAAGAACAAATTTGGTTTCAATTTCCGATAAACAACGTTATAAGTTGCATTGCGACCAGAATTATAGACGCAGTCTATATACACATAACTAACATATATGCAGTGGTGGACTGGGTCTAAAAATATTGGTTGCCAGGAGATGAAGGGGCTCACCAACATATAGAACGCTGTCATTTAATTTTTATAATGAATAAATAATATTTTCAAAAAATACATAAGTGGAAACAAAACAGTGCAATCAAATTTTTGCGGAAAAATAGCTTACCTTTTCCAATAAAAATTATTATGTATTTTGCGAAATCCAGAGACTTTCAATAATTGTTTCTACTTTTGGCACAAGGCCAGCAATTATCCAGTGCATTACTGGTACTTTATTTTATCGACCCCGTAAGGCAGAGTTAACCACGTCAGGATTTGAACTCAGAATGGCAAGGGCCGTAACTCTATGCGTCAAAGCATGGCGTCCGACCCTCTACCGATACTGCCAATCAGGGACTTTCAATAAGGAGTCTTTCACACTCACTATATATATATATATAGTTAAATCCATGTAGGCAGATATCATTTTAAATTGCAGTACCTCATTACTTAAAAAAATATCAAAGTAGAAAAAAAAATGAACCTGAATGAGCACAAGTGAAACACATCCCTTCATGGCATACGATGTTAGTAACTCTTATAAATAATTTTCTTTCTTTTGTGGTGTCTGACGATGTTAGTAACTCTTATAAATAATTTTCTTTCTTTTGTGGTGTCTGACCGATTGACGGACTTAGTGTTGAATTGGTGGGGTTTTTTTCTCGCTTTCATTATGTATTTTCGTGTATTATAATTATAAGGTTCCTAGTAATAATTAATTGATTATATGTATGTATTTCTATTTAAATTTATATATTTGTTATATGATAACAAACCTGTTAAATATTTTAAAGACAATTACATGTGGTGGTGGAATTTTGATGTGATAGTTGTTGAGGCAAAACAACACATACGCATGAGTAAGAGGCTGGAATAACCAAGCACCTTCGACGATACCACTTAATATGTCAGTGTGGTAAGTTGCCAACAATTACAACAACCTTGATGTCAATGACCCAGCTTCACGAAATGTTTAAACATTTTTTTTTTTTTCTAACGTTAAATTCTGATTTCTTTTGTAGCTTGACATAGATTTTCACGATAAAAAACTATACATAAACAAATTATGTCAGCCATATTTTACACAACGAAGTTATATAATGATGGAATATGAAAAAAAGAAAAGATAAAAACGAAACTAAGCAATGAACAGAGAGTGAAGGTGTAAAAAAGAGTAGAAAAGGACTATAAATGCCATAAATGAGAGGAAAAATGAAGGACTATTACGTAAAGTTGGATTTGATTTTGATTTTTGTCTCAGCTTTCGAATATAAATACGGTAGATATCTAGCGTTATGATAAGTATTTCTAGAAATCTTCCCAACAAAATCTGCCAGAAATCACAATTTACAATAATAAATAAATGACAGACACATTATATAATGTAGCCCTAGATACCATAATGATTTTAATAAATCCCTCAAAATTCTTCATTAGTTAATTGAATTAAAGTGTATTTCATGCGAAATATGGTAAAAAAAAAAAGGATGAAAAACACACAAGAAACGTTTTAAAATGGAACCCAATAGAAAGTCAGTAAAAACTGCAAATATCAACAGTAACAACACTACAAAGTATATTCATGCATATTTTAAGATGTAACGAAAGATGCCTCAAAATATTCCGTTGACCCTTGTGATGTGCGGTCAATTGTCGCATTTGGTGGTGAATTGATGGTCGTTTTTTTTCCCTCTTTTTTTTTTCTTTCTCTTCATCTGGTCATATATTTTGGGGCGTTGTATTTGTGAGGTTCCTAGCAACAGTTAATTGTATTTATATGTGTTTATATTTGTGTTTATGTTTTCAATCTAAAAGAATTGTGAACAACTTGTAATGTTATTTATGTATATACTTAAAACTTAATAAAATGATTGCACTACCAACGAAAAGAGTTTATTAGGAAGGTCGTCTGACTATAAAATACTACCTCAGTGGATGGTTTTCGTCCTGGCAGAAGCACTGTCATTTACTGGCTGCGTTTCATCATGGAACTAGTACTATCATTTCACTGAGTAGATTGGGTTCTTCTGCATTACTTCATTACATTGTCATGCAGGGTGGGGTTGAGGCTGGGATACCAGCATTAAACTGGAGGAGGGGGTCATGGTATCCCCAGTTTCCCTTGATGGCATCAAATGGGGTGTATACATAATTGGGGCAAGTTGTTGGGTGGCTGGTGGGGTGTATATATAAGGCTTGGGGCAAGTTGTTGGGTGGCTGCTGTCTGTCATTTTGAGATTTGCTAGGCTTTCCTTGGTCAGGAGAGTGTTGGAAGTGCAAGGCCTCAGCAGTGAAGGTGAATTAACCAAGGTTCCTCCTAGATTTCCATGCTAGCATGGGTTGAGCAAAGAAGTCAGGAGTACATTGGCAGGTGAGGAATTGAGAGACGTTCCATCATCCTGTTTTTTCAAGGTTTAGGGTGGAGAAGGGGAACAGGCGCATGCTGGTTGGAATTCAAAAGGATGTAGGTGGGTAAGCTATTTTTGTGCTGCTTGAATCCACTTGTGTGGGAAAGTGAGTTCCTTGTATCATGGGATAACTCCAATTTTCTAAGTCCGAAGTTATCACTTTTGTGAGGCTCAGCTGCACAAAGTTGGCCCTCACCACATCATCTCAGATTTTCCTAGGTCTCCTCCTTTATGGAGATATCAACATTTATATGTATTACATGTCCATACCATCACAGTCCTCTCCTGAATGCTGCATCCTATGTCTTTTATGTCCATGATACTTCATCACTCATGTATACTACAATTAAACAACCATCAAAGCATGCTCACCTTATTTCTTTCCAATCTTTGTAAGTCCTATGTACACAGAACTCACATCTCTCTGCAATGTAGCATTGCTATTCGCGTGCAAGCACCATACACTGCCTTTCACCCTGAGAGGGAAACCCTTTGTAGCTAACAATGGTAGTAGCTATGTGTGTGTATATATATATATATATATATATAAACACACATATGCACACACACATAGAAGGTAATAAGATTTTGTGTAATTATATCTCTGTGTGTTGTCTTTTTTAATCTTGTTATACACATACAATATATATATATATATAGATACGCAGTATTATTTATTTTTTTTACTTTCTGCTATATCAATGTTATCAATAAAATTTACAAGTCAATGTCATGGTTAGTTATATTTTTTCATTTAGTTGTGTCTGTCATGTTGTATGTATGTGTATGTGGAAGAATGTATCTTTTCAAGTCCATTTGAAGTGGACAGTATAATAAACAAAAAAACACAAGGTGACACTAAGAAAAACAAACAATATTAATATATTTGATTAAAATATAAATGACAAGAATGCAAGGAAACAAAAGATTTTCTTTTTGTTTGTTTCTTTTGTTATTTGTTTTTGTTTTTTTAAAGTATTTTTCAAAGATAAAAGTGATTTTTATATGATACAATAATAAACAGAGGGAAATATCGACAAGATCAAAGGTATTCTTTGATCAAAGACAAGAATTAATGACCATTTATCTTCATCTTTTGATACCACTTTCTTATTTTCATTTTGTTTGTTTTTCTATATTTAAAGGGTTTTTATTTTTATATTTTTTAATTCGTTATCAAATTAAATTGTAGAAAGCTTTGCTTAATACTTTCAGCTGCAAAGAATTGTCAAAGAGGAAGAATTGAAACCAATTATTCTATATATGTATATATATATATATATTCATGTATATATATGTATGTGTGTGTGTGTGGTCTTATTCTTTTGTTTTTTGCTATCTTATGGTGACATTGCAAAAATAAGAAAGTATCAGTTGATGTGGTGTTCGGGGAGGAATTCCAAGCAACAATTCTTTGCCTTTAACAAAACATTGTAATTTGTTTTATTGAGTAAGTGTAGACGTGGTTTATGTGAAAGTGGACAGCTAAATAGCAGAATTCACAAGCCATCAGATAGAATCCCATGTAGTATGTAGTCTGACAATCTGATTACTAAATTGAAATACCAGCAATATCATTTTTATCTTACATTCTTTCAGGGTTGATAAATATAGTACCAGTTCTATACTGGTATCAATTCCTCTCTTTCTCTCTCTGGTAAAATCTGGAGAGAGATGGGCACAGCCAAGTTTAAAATAGTCAAGCCATGTTGTATGCCATGACAGTGCTCCTGTAACTCCATTAATAGTTAAGGAATCTGCAGTAGTAAAGCCTAGTGGTCAGAGTGCTGGTTTCACAAGTCTAAGGTTGTGAGATATATACCCAGATGGGAAGCTTATTCAATTCTTGAGCATATGTATAATATTTATTAGTAACCACACAACACCTTTGTCACTTATAATATATCATCATCTTCGTTTAACGTCCATTTTCCATGCTAGCATGGGTTAGACATATATATATGCATATATATGCATATATATATATAATGGCTTAGTGGTTAGAGCATTGGCCTTGCAATCGAAAGGTTGTGAGTTCAATTCTCAGACCGGGTGATGTGTTGTTTCCTTGAACAAGACACTTTATTCCACATTGCTCCAGTTTACTCAGCTGTAGAAATGAGATGAGAGGACTGGGGTCCATATCATTCCACTGCAAAGTGGTCGTGGAGGTGCCACGGCAAAAAAAAGCACCCAGCCCACACTGAGGTTGGTGTTAGGAAGGGCATCCAGCTGTAGAAATCAAGCCAGAATCAGTTCCCGTACCACCTTTGCAAGCAGGGAAAAGCGGACATAAAATGATGATGATGATGATATATATAGGTTCTGCTAGCTGAATTCATCGATGTTTGTCTGTATTTCATGTCAGGTTTATAAGGGGCTTGGATTGACTGTAGTATTGATTGTATGTAATGGGTCAATAGTGGCTGCCGATTATTATACAGAAACTACATTATATGAGGATTGCAGCTTGATGTCCTCTGTCATCCCTATACCAGTAATTATTGCACATTGGTGGTTGTTTTGTCAGAAGATTGAGACATGAAGGAGTGTAGCTTAACTCTTCTTTGAACAGCTTCAGTGTAGGGATTATGTTTGCTTGAATTTGTGGATGGCTTTAGATGAATTTACATTCAAGTTAATGCAGTCTTTTATATATATATATATATATGTATATATGTATATATATATATATATATATATATATATATATATATATATATATATATATATATATATATATATATATATATATATATATAGAGAGAGAGAGAGAGAGTAAATTCCACAACAAATTAGCAAACCATACTCAAGGATGTGCATTACACCGAGAGGATTCTCAACCCTTATATGGCTGCAATGAGAATGGAAGTATGGTTTGCTAATTGTTGTGGAATTAACTCTACTCTGGACTGAGTGCTCTACTTACTATGGATATAACCTCATGGTTTTTTAACCTCTCTCTCTCTCTCTATATATATATATATATATAACGAAGGAAATGTGGTAAGAAACCAGGTGGACCATAACGCACCAAAGTACTCAATACTTAGGGTAGTAGAGTGGGTAATAGGAACAAGTAAGACCCCGACGGCTGAGCTCAAGCCGTTTCGACGGCTAATTCTGTACTCTGTATTCTGTATTCTGTATTCTGTACAGAATTAGCCGTCGAAACGGCTTGAGCTCAGCCGTCGGGGTCTTACTTGTTCCTATATATATATATATATATTATTGAAAATATTAATAAGTGAAAAATATTCTCATAATCAAAATATATATTTCATTATACATATTTCAAAGGTACAATGGTGTTTAAGTACGTTTTCATCAGATAAAATATAAGATTTGATATGCGACATACCGCTACAGTTTTGGTTATTCAATTCTAATAGTGGCATATTAATCTTTGGTTATATATATATATATATATATAGGAACAAGTAAGACCCCGACGGCTGAGCTCAAGCCGTTTCGACGGCTAATTCTGGACTCTATATATATATATATAGATATATATCATTATATATATCTTTATATATATCCGTCTTTTTTCATGCTAGCATGGGTCAGACAGGACATGTTTTATAACTGGATGACCTTTCTTACACCAATCCTTTTAGTCGCTTATTACAATATGCAAGAATACAGTATACCTATTCTAAACTACATAAATACTG
>OZ024747.1:53734075-53741575 GCA_964016885.1 Eledone cirrhosa
ATATATACACACACACATATACTTATACATATATATTTATACATATATAATTTTACATATATATACACACACACATATACTTATACATATATATTTATACATATATAATTTTACATATATATACACACACACATATACTTATACATATATATTTATACATATATATTTATACATATATATATATATATACACACACACCTATACTTATATGTATATAAAGAATATTTTCCCAAATTTCCCATCAAGTTTATCCAATAAACAAAAATATTCTTGGTTCTTGTATTTTTGCCTGTATATCAATGCTCAATGCTGGAATTGTCTAAATTGATGCAGGTACTGGGTGGTCTTTAAATCCTTTTGTCTCCTCATCTACAAATGGTGCCGCACTGCAATTCTCAGTAATTTTCATGTAATTTCTTATAGAATATACAATCCGAAATTACCTAGAATCACCAAACACATCCTTATTTGTCCTGTCAACACAACCGTTATCCGTTATCAGGATTCCAAAGCTATGTTTTCGCACCATTCCCAGTGTTGATTTGCCATTATTATAAGAATGGAGTTTGTTGTCTGAGTGACATTAGTGGCATGTTTTTCATACTTCAAGCTTTCCTTCATCAAATCACAGAGAATTCCCCATAACCACATACATATACACATAGAGACATCAACACACGCACATACACATAATCACATACACCTACACATAGAGACATAAACTCATGCACATACACATAATCACATACACCTACACATAGAGACATAAACACATACACTTACATAGAGACATCAACACATACATATACACATAGAGACAACAACACACGCACATACACATAATCACATACACCTACACATAGAGACATAAACTCACGCACATACACATAGAGACATCAAAACATGCACATACACATAATCACATACACCTACTCATAGAGACATCAACACATGCACATACACATAACCACAGACACCTACACACAGACATAACCACATACATATACACATAAAGACATAAACTCACGCACATACACATAGAGACATCAAAACATGCACATACACATAATCACATACACCTACACACAGACATAACCACATACACATACACATAGAGACATAAACACATACACTTACATAGAGACATCAACACATACATATACACATAGAGACATCAACACACGCACATACACATAATCACATACACCTACACATAGAGACATCAACACATGCACATACACATAATCACATACACCTACACATAGAGACATAAACACATGCACATACTCATAATCACATACACCTACACATAGAGACATCAACACATGCACATACACATAACCACATACACCTACACATAGAGACATAAACACACGCACATACACATAACCACATACACCTACACATAGAGACATAAACACACGCACATACACATAACCACATACACCTACACATAGAGACATAAACACACGCACATACACATAACCACATACACCTACACATAGAGACATAAACACACGCACATACACATAACCACATACACCTACACATAGAAACATAAACACATGCACATACACATAACTACATACACCTACACATAGAGACATAAACTCACGCACATACACATAATCACATACATATACACATAGAGACATCAACAAACGCACATACACATAATCACATACATATACACATAGAGACATCAATACACGCACATACACATAGAGACATCAAAACACGCACATACACATAATCACATACACCTACACACAGACATAACCACATACATATACACATAATCACATACACCTACACATAGACATAACCACATACCCCTACACATAGAGACATAAACACATGCACATACACATAACCACATACATCTACACACATACATATACACATAGAGACATCAACACATGCACATACACACAATCACATACACCTACACATAGAGACATCAACACATGCACATACACATAATCACATACACATAATCACATTCACCTACACATAGAGGCATAACCACACACACATACACATAATCACATACACCTACACACAGACATAACCACATACATATACACACAGAGACATCAACACATGCACATACACATAATCACATACACTAACATAGAGACATAAACACATACACTTACACATAGTGACATAACCACATACGTATACACATAGAGACATCAACACCCGCACATAAACATAACCACATACACCTACACACAGACATAACCACATACCCCTACACATAGAGACATCAACACACGCACATACACATAATCACATAGACATAATTACATACACCTATACATACACATAATCACATACACCTACTCATAGACATAACATACAGACATAAACACACACATACACATAATCACATATACCTACACATAGACATAACCAAATACACCTACATAGAGACATAACCACATACATCTATACATACACATAAGCACATACACACATACACACGTAACTGTACACACCTACACGTTGACATATACACATCTAACTACTCATCGACATTCACAAATATATATATATAACTTTATAGACACATACACACACATAGACTTAGACACATGCTTCTATACATAGACATATACACATGCATCTACACATTGACATACACACACATATATATATATATATAAAGTCATACACACATGCATTCAACCATAGACATATACAAATATATATATATATAAACTGATATACATACACATATGCTCATACGCATTAACATATACAGAAATATATATAAAATCTCATGCACACACATACACACACATGCACATACACATTGGCATACATACATATAAAAAGTTATACACACACATGAACATTCCTGCTCATTTAGGCAAACATAAAATATATGTATACATATGTATGCATATAGATATACACATACATGTATACACATACATGCATGTGAACACTATATGCATCCAGTTACCCACACAAACATACACATGTAGATAGGCAAACACATATTACTATACATATATACATTAATAGGAACACTCATATACATAATATTACAAACGTTTGTCTGTGTGTATATATATATATATATATATATATATATATATATGTGTGTATGTGTGTATATATATATATATATATATATATGTGTGTGTATATACATATATACACACTAAATTGTCATTGTGTACACTTATTACACATTTTTATCAACTCATATATATATATGTGTGTGTGTAGTTATATACAAATATGTACACATACATACCTACTTAAATGTATATGTATATTTACATATCTGCACACACATACACACACACACAATCAACTTAATTGTATTTGTTTTGCCTTCTGTCTGTTTAATAATATTTTTACTTTCTTTTAGCCAAATTTCATAGGTGTCATTTGCTTATCTAAAGAAAATTGCTGCATATAAATGCCCATGTATGTATATGTGTATATATATATATACACACACACACACTTATATATATATACATACATATTTATATATATATATATATATATCATCATCATCATCATCACCGTTTTACGTCCGTTCTTCCACGCTAGCATATATATACACACATCATTTCATCATTTTCATTTCATTTTACGTCCGCTTTTTCCCTGCTTGCAAGGGTGTGGCGGGAACTGATTCTGGCTTGATTTCTACAGCTGGATGCCATTCCTAACACCAACCTCATTTACAGTGAGTGCTGGGTGCTTTTTTGCCGTGGCACCTACACGACCACTTTGCAGTGGAATGATAGGGACCCCAGTCCCTATCATCTCATTTCTACAGCTGAGTAAACTGGAGCAATGTGAAATAAAGTGTCTTGCTCAAGGAAACAACACATCACCCGGTCTAAGAATTGAACTCACAACCTTTTGATTGCAAGGCCAATGCTCTAACCACTAAGCCATATGCCTCCAGCAATATAATGCAGTATCTGTGAAATGTGGTAGTATTGGTACCACAAAAGAAAATATACTCAGTCTTCAGCCTACACTGTAAAACCCTATTTCTGGTCCCTGAAAAAAAGCACCCAGTCCACCCTGTCCAGTTAATATGGTTGAATTACGTTAACAAAAACAAAAACAAACAGGAAAGATGGAATGTATAAGCAAGACACAGTCATCTGACCTGCCTGTCCTGTTTCTGCTTGACAATGATGATGATTGGGATGTGTGTGTATGTATATATACATACATATATACATATATATATATGTGTGTGTGTGTGTGTGCGCATGTGTGTGTGTATGTATGACATATACCTATATACAGAGTGTCCCCCCAAAAATGTATACACATATTTATTAGAATGTTGTTGTTGAAGTGTGTATACATTTTTGGTGACACCCTCTATATGTGGTCAATACAAGTATCATGTAAAATATATGATTTGATACAGTGAGTATATAGATTGAGTCATCATTGCTAATAGCTTTAGATTCATTTATGACGACAGATTGTTTTCCTTCGCCATGGATGCATACAAGGATGTTGAACTATGCAAAAATTATCAAAATTTATATTTTAGGCTGTTTGCATAAACAATCCCACATTGAGGGGATGTATTTATAGGGATGATGGTGTGTTAATCTTGGCCAATATGACCATGAATGAAATAAGGTCTGAAAAGATCTCATAAAATTATTTAATGAAATATCTTTAGAAATTACAGCTATATATATTTTTTACTACATCATTTTAAAATTTGATATAAATATATTCTAATCTTCAAAAGTCTAATGAATAATTTTTTTATATTAATAAGAATCATCATCATCATCATCATCATCACCGTTTTACGTCCGTTCTTCCATGCTAGCATGGGTTAGACGGGTTGTCCTGTTGTGGGCAGTGTCTGGTCGGCTGACCATGCCTTGCTCATACAGGAACTGATCTGGCTTGATTTCTACAGCTGGATGCCCTTCCTAACACCAACCTCATTTACAGTGAGTGCTGGGTGCTTTTTCGTGGCGCCTACACGTCCACTTTACATTTCACATATTTTTTCGAACATACCATTTCCATTTTCTTCTAATGAAGCCAATTTCATTAGTGCCTCTCATTGTATTGAGGTATTACTCAATAGTGGCTTTTCAATAAATATTCATTAAATTTCCTATTTGAATGTTCCAAAACATTCAAGAAGAAATCATTCGAGAAGACTTAGAAATATTTTTTGGTATAATCCATCCTTTATTTTCTATGTAAGAATAAATAATGCCAAAAGAGTTTTTATTTGAATGTTACATTTTCACACTAATTCTTCTTTTCTTCCCTTCCTCCTTTCCTTTCTGTACATCTTCTTTCTCGCCAACAATTTCACCCACTTCCTTGAAAAAGTAGGTACTTCTACTTCAATCTGATCCAATCAAAACTTGTCTTGATATGTATATATTTAGAATAGCGTCTGGTTGATAATAAAATATAATACTCTAATTTTAATATTAAACATTTCCTCTTTTGCTGTGGTTGTCACTCAAAAGTTGATTATATATATATATATATATATATATATATATATATATATATATATATATATTCAATTGAAGAAAGTTGGTTGATTGAAAATCTGCCAACTTTTTTTAACAGATGTAAAGCACTCCATGATTTTTGTTCATCTGGAGTTTTATTATAATAATAAACAAGAAAATGGTTCCCTTCAAAGTGAACACATAGTTGTTATACAAATGCCTTACATCTTTGAAATATGCATCACAAAATAAATAGGGATGTAAAAATAAGACCGTCTTTCTTGTTTATTATTATTATGTGGATTGGCAGTATTGGTAGAGGGTCGGGCGCATAGAGTTACGGCCCTTGCCATTCTGAGTTCAAATCCCACCGAGGTTAACTTTGCCATTCCTCCTATAGGGTCAATAAAATAAAGTACCAGTAATGCCAAAAAGTAGAAACAATCATTATATATATATATATAATTGTTTCTATTTTAGGCACAAGGCCAGCAATTACCCAGTGCATTACTGGTACTTTATATATATATATATATATATATATATATAGGAACGAGTAGGACCCCGACGGCTAAGCTCAAGCCGTTTCGACGGCTAATTCTGGCCTGTCTTAGCCAGAATTCTGGACTGTCTTAGTCCAGAATTAGCCGTCGAAATGGCTTGAGCTCAGCCGTCAGGGTCCTACTCGTTCCTATTACCCACTCTACTAAGTATTGAGTACTTTGGTGCGTTATGGTCCACCTGGTTCCTTACCACATTTCCTTTGTTATATATATATATATATGTATATGTATATATATATATAAATATATATATAACAGTATATATACTACTCAAATATAAACATAAATAACCCCCCCCCCCACACACACACACATTGTATACATTTATTATATGATGTTTGTCTCAGATTTTGTGGATTTCAATCTTAATTAAAGTTATAGGAAGAAAATATCAGTTAGTAGTTCGGGACAGAATTTTCTGGAAATATACCCAGTTACATCTCTATATTTCTGTTTATCAAATCTTTTCATATCTATCTATTTATATATCCACACTATATGTCACTCTCTCCCTCTCTCTCTCTCTATATATATATATATATATATATAATATATATACACATATATATATATATATATGTATCAGAATGGAGGTGGCAAAAACCAGTTAGACCATTACTCACCAGAGTACTCGATATGTGGGTAATTGGATCTAGCTGTTGAAATCGCAGAAGCTCAGCTGTCGGGGTCCCAAGTTTTTCATATATATATATGTATATATATATATATATATACATACATAAATATATATATACATATATATGTGAAGGCACATGGCTTAGTGGTTAGAGCATTGGGCTTGCAATAGAAAGGTTGTGAGTTCAATTCTCGGACTGGTTGATGTGTTGTTTCCTTGAGCAAGACACTTTATTTCCCCATTGCTCCAGTTTACTCAGCTGTAGAAATGAGATGATAGGGACTGGGGTCCCTATCATTCCACTGTAAAGTGGTCGTGGAGGTGCCACAGTAAAAAAGCACAGCCCACACTGCAAAGTGGTCGTGTAGGTGCCACGGAAAAAAAGCACCCAGCACTCACTGTAAATGAGGTTGGTGTTAGGAAGGGCATCCAGCTGTAGAAATAAAGCCAGAATCAGTTCCCGTATATGCAAGTCAAGGTCAGTCGACCTGACACTGCTCACAACATGACAACCCGTCTAACCCATGGTAGCATGGAAGAACGGATGTAAAATGATGATGATGATATATATATATATATATATATATATATATATATATATATATATATATACAGATATAGATATCTGTCTGTTAGTCTCTCTATCTACTTGACATACTATTTATGTATCAACCATCTATCTATTTATCTGACTGTCATCTATCTATTTATCATTTAGCCAATCCATCTATCTAAACCCAAACACAGATACACACAGTAATACACACACATAAATACACATTAGTATATATATCTACACAATCTGATG
>OZ024747.1:53746575-53766575 GCA_964016885.1 Eledone cirrhosa
AATATATATATATATATATGTATATATGTGTGTGTATATATATATATGTATATATGTGTGTATATATATATATATATGTATATATGTGTGTATATATATAAATATATATATGTGTGTATATATATAAATATATATGTGTATATATATGTGTATATATATAAATATATATATATATATATATATATATATATATATAAATATATATATACATATATATATATGCATTCATATGTACATATATGCTAATATATATGTATACATATGCATATATACATGCATATATATATATATATATATATATATATATATATACATATACATATAACTCAGATTGAACATATTATTGTAAACAGTAATTTGTGATATAAAAACAAAGGATAACAAAAAACAAAACTACAACAATAGAAGAAACAAATCTCTACAATGATTTGAACCCTGAATTTAGAATTCGTTGGACATTCTATGGTACCAATTAGAGTTCACTAAATTTGTATTTGGCTCTCCTTCTCAAATTATCTCTAAATACCTACATTGTTTTTACTCTAATTTTAGCCTCCGTCTTGCCAACCTCTATCCCACTTTTATTGGTAATTGATGAGTGAGGTAACCCACGTGAAGTCAATACTAATATCAAATTGAATGGACCTCAGTCACTTTCGACAATAACTGTTTCTATTGATCTGTCAATATAATAGCCTGCTTGTGATATTAATATGAACATTATCTGAGAATTCAAATATGACATGTACCTTTAATCTACTGCTCAGGGAGATTCATCATGACACATTACATGATCAGGACCATATTATTCCTAAGTCTGGCTAAGCTGAAGTCTAGGGGTTCTGCTTGAACTAAGGGCAGATCCATTTCACTTTTTTTTCCTGCTGTAGTGGTGTGAAAGATTGAAGTGCCAGAGATCTAAAATACTCGAAAGCTTTTGGGCCTAGCTATGGATTAATAGCTTTGTTTGGATGGCTGGCCCCTTGAATTACAAGTACAGTCCATTAAACATACCGCTTGTCCCCCATGTAAGGTGCTCATGCTGGGGACACAACAGAAGGCACCCAATCCATCCTGTAAAGGGCTTATGTTGGTGGCACAACACAAGATATCCAGTCTGCCCTGTGGAGTGGTTAAGTTGGTGACATGTTGGTGACATGACAAAAAGTGCCCAGTCGATACTATAAAGTGGTTATGGTGGCATTAGGACAAGAGTCGCCCAGTCTGCACTGTAAAGTGGTTATTTTGGTGCCACAATAAAAAACACTCAGTACACACTGTAAATGTGGTTGGTGTTAGGAAGAGCATCCAGTCATAGAAACCAAGCCAGAAACAGTTCTGTATGAGCAAAACACAGTCATCTGATCTGACTTGTCTGACAATGAGAGAACTCATCTAACCCATGCTAGCATGGAAATTGGAAATTAAATGGTGATGATGATGATATGTATATATATATAATTGTTTCTACTTTTTGGAACAAGGCCAGCAATTACTCAGTGCATTACTGGTACTTTATTTTATCGACCCCGTAAGGATGAGAGGCAAAGTTAACCTCGGCGGGATTTGAACTCAGACCGTAAAGGGATGTAACTCTATGCTGGAAAGCATGTCCAACCCTCTACCGATACTGCCAATTCATAGTTTTTAAATACTTATGTATGTAAATTAAGGTGATGCCCTAGTATAGCCACAAGACACAAACTAGAATAGATAAAAGAGAGTAAAAGAATTATATGATTGCGTGAATGTGTGTGTATATATATATATATATATATATATATATATATCGCAGCAGAGACAATAATATATATGCACTATCTATATATATATATAAACTAAATAGTAAATATATTTCTCTGGACATAAACTCATGTTTCTAGTTACCATTAATGCAAGTAAAATAACTTATATGAATCTGTTACCAGCAGGATGTAGAAAATGGAAGGAACCCATCACAGAAAATTACCACCGAGATGCCGACCTGTGATATAAATATATAGAAACTAATGCCAGAAAGTGATTCCATTTTCTAATGAGCCACTTTTATATTCCATTATACTATGATTCATGAGGCTGGTGGATTGGCAGTATTGGTGCAGCATCAGACAACATGCTTTGTGGAATAAAGTTATGGTCCTTTGAGTTCTGATTTCAAATCCTGCCAAAATTAGCACGGCCTTTCATCCTTATGGAGTCGATAAAATAAAGTACCAGCAATTGACTTTCTCCTCCCCACAAAATTGTTGGGCTTGTGCCTAAATCACACTCCATTATATTATGACTCATCATCTTCATCATCATTTTACATCTGCTTTTCACAATGGCATGGGTTTGACAAGTTGTCATGGCCCAACACCAGATAGTTTGCAGCAACCTCATTATGCTTATAACTTCCATATTTGATAATTATTTCTATGGTGTTGACGATATATATATATATATATATATATATATATATATATACAAATACGGAAATACTTAACACACGCACACACATATATAATCATCATTATCATCATCAACGTTTTATATTTATGTTCCATACTTTCATGGCTGGAGGCTAGAGACACAGATGAGATGAGTGTCATGCTCATATGTTACATTTTGGCATTGATTCTACAGATTGATGCCCTTCCTAATAACAACTGCCTTATAGCTAAATCTAGTTTCTATGGCACCTACACTACCACTAACAAAGTGCACTAAATGTAGTTTCTATGGCACCAACACCACCACTTAACAAAGTGTACTAAATGTAGTTTCTATGGCACCTACACTACCACTAACAAAGTGTACTAAATGTAGTTTCTATGGCACCTACACTACCACTAACAAAGTGTACTAAATGTAGTTTCTATGACACCTACACTTCCACTAACAAAGTGTACTAAATGTAGTTTCTATGGCACCTACACTACCACTAACAAAGTGTACTAAATGTAGTTTCTATAACACCAACACTACCACTAACAAAGTGTACTAAATGTAGTTTCTATGACACCTACACTACCACTAACAAAGTGTACTAAATGTAGTTTCTATGACACCTACACTACCACTAACAAAGTGTACTAAATGTAATTTCTATGACACCAACACCACCACTAACAAAGTGTACTAAATGTAATTTCTATGGCACCTACACTACCACTAACAAAGTGTACTAAATGCAATTTCTATGGCACCTACCCTACCACTAACAAAGTGTACTAAATGTAGTTTCTATGACACCTACACTACCACTAACAAAGTGTACTAAATGTAGTTTCTATGGCACCTACCCTACCACTAACAAAGTGTACTAAATGTAATTTCTATGGCACCTACCCTACCACTAACAAAGTGTACTAAATGTAGTTTCTATGGCACCTACACTACCACTAACAAAGTGTACTAAATGTAGTTTCTATGACACCTACACTACCACTAACAAAGTGTACTAAATGTAATTTCTATGGCACCTACCCTACCACTAACAAAGTGTACTAAATGTAGTTTCTATGGCACCTACACTACCACTAACAAAGTGTACTAAATGTAGTTTCTAATTCACCTACACTACCACTAACAAAGTGTACTAAATGTAGTTTCTAGGGCACCTACACTACCACTAACAAAGTGTACTAAATGTAGTTTCTATGGCACCTACACTACCACTAACAAAGTGTACTAAATGTAGTTTCTATGATACCAACACTACCACTTAACAAAGTGTACTAAATGTAATATCTATGGCACCTACACTACCACTAACAAAGTGTACTAAATGTAGTTTCTAGGGCACCTACACTACCACTAACAAAGTGTACTAAATGTAGTTTCTATGGCACCTACACTACCACTAACAAAGTGTACTAAATGTAGTTTCTATGATACCAACACTACCACTTAACAAAGTGTACTAAATGTAATATCTATGGCACCTACACTACCACTAACAAAGTGCACTAAATGTAGTTTCTAGGGCACCTACACTACCACTAACAAAGTGTACTAAATGAAGTTTCTAGGGCACCTACACTACCACTAACAAAGTGTACTAAATGTAGTTTCTATGGCACCTACACTACCACTAACAAAGTGTACTAAATGTAGTTTCTAATGCACCAACACTTCCACTAACAAAGTGTACTAAATGTAGTTTCTAATGCACCAACACTTCCACTAACAAAGTGTACTAAATGTAGTTTCTAATGCACCAACACTTCCACTAACAAAGTGTACTAAATGTAGTTTCTAGTGCACCTACCCTACCACTAACAAAGTGTACTAAATGTAGTTTCTAATTCACCTACACTACCACTAACAAAGTGTACTAAATGTAATTTCTCTGACACCAACACTACCACTAACAAAGTGTACTAAATGTAGTTTCTATGGCACCTACACTACCACTAACAAAGTGTACTAAATGTAATTTCTATGACACCAACACTACCACTAACAAAGTGTACTAAATGTAGTTTCTATGGCACCTACACTACCACTAACAAAGTGTACTAAATGTAATTTCTATGACACCAACACTACCACTAACAAAGTGTACTAAATGTAGTTTCTATGACACCAACACCAACACTAACAAAGTGTACTAAATGTAGTTTCTATGACACCTACACTACCACTAACAAAGTGTACTAAATGTAGTTTCTATGGCACCTACCCTACCATTAACAAAGTGTACTAAATATAGTTTCTATGGCACCTACCCTACCACTAACAAAGTGTACTAAATGTAGTTTCTCTGGCAACTACACTACCACTAACAAAGTGTACTAAATGTAGTTTCTATGACACCTACACTACCACTAACAAAGTGTACTAAATGTAGTTTCTATGGCACCTACACTACCACTAACAAAGTGTACTAAATGTAGTTTCTATGATACCAACACTACCACTTAACAAAGTGTACTAAATGTAATATCTATGGCACCTACACTACCACTAACAAAGTGCACTAAATGTAGTTTCTAGGGCACCTACACTACCACTAACAAAGTGTACTAAATGTAGTTTCTAGGGCACCTACACTACCACTAACAAAGTGTACTAAATGTAGTTTCTATGGCACCTACACTACCACTAACAAAGTGTACTAAATGTAGTTTCTAATGCACCAACACTTCCACTAACAAAGTGTACTAAATGTAGTTTCTAATGCACCAACACTTCCACTAACAAAGTGTACTAAATGTAGTTTCTAATGCACCAACACTTCCACTAACAAAGTGTACTAAATGTAGTTTCTATGGCACCTACCCTACCACTAACAAAGTGTACTAAATGTAATTTCTCTGACACCAACACTACCACTAACAAAGTGTACTAAATGTAGTTTCTATGGCACCTACACTACCACTAACAAAGTGTACTAAATGTAGTTTCTATGGCACCAACACTACCACTAACAAAGTGTACTAAATGTAATTTCTATGGCACCTACCCTACCACTAACAAAGTGTACTAAATGTAGTTTCTATGGCACCTACCCTACCACTAACAAAGTGTACTAAATGTAATTTCTATGACACCAACACTACCACTAACAAAATGTACTAAATGTAGTTTCTATGGCACCTACACTTCCACTCACAAAGTGTACTAAATGTAGTTTCTATGACACCTACCCTACCACTAACAAAGTGTACTAAATGTAGTTTCTATGATACCAACACTACCACTTAACAAAGTGTACTAAATGTAGTTTCTAATTCACCTACACTACCACTAACAAAGTGTACTAAATGTAGTTTCTATGGCACCTACCCTAACACTAACAAAGTGTACTAAATGTAGTTTCTATGGCACCTACCCTACCACTAACAAAGTGTACTAAATGTAGTTTCTATGGCACCTACACTACCACTCACAAAGTGTACTAAATGTAGTTTCTATGGCACCAACACTACCACTAACAAAGTGTACTAAATGTAATTTCTATGACACCAACACTACCACTAACAAAGTGTACTAAATGTAGTTTCTATGGCACCTACCCTACCACTAACAAAGTGTACTAAATGTAGTTTCTATGGCACCTACCCTACCACTAACAAAGTGTACTAAATGTAATTTCTATGACACCAACACTACCACTAACAAAGTGTACTAAATGTAGTTTCTATGGCACCAACACCACCACTAACAAAGTGTACTAAATGTAGTTTCTATGACACCAACACCACCACTTAACAATGTGGACTGGATAATCTAGAAATGAATTCATTTCATTTTCATTTTTATTGACTCCTTTGATATAGTGTTCTTTGTTGTTTTCATTAATACATCTTTATGTTGGTGTCTTCACAGAGAAAATATGTCACAGAGATCCATTGAAAGAATAAATACTTCTCTTGTCCTTCACCAATACCTTGTCTGACATCTTTACATCATCATGTCATTTTTTTGTCCTCTCTCACTCCCATCACCATATTTCTTTATGTCTGGGAATTAAAACTCTCTCTACTTCTGTGTCTGTATGTATATATGTTTGTATGTATGTATGTCTTTGTCTGTATATTTGGGTATGATTTTCTGTTCCAGAATATTTATTTTTCATATTGTGTATGTATTCATCCATCCACACACACACACACACACACATATATATATATATATATATATATATGTCAACACACAAACATATACAAATATATATATATATATATGTCAACACACAAACAGATACAAATATATATATATATATATATCTGTAAGTCAACACACAAACATTTATATATATATATATATATATATATATATATTATATATAAAGTCCACACATACACACAAATATACATATATAAATCCTATATTTTTCTTTTTTTGCTGTTTCCAGCCAGCTAATTAAAGCTGATGCTATTCATCTTTATCTCTATCATGAAGAATTGGTTTCTGTATATCAGAAGAGGGAGGTTATGATGTTTTTAGAACCGATTCTTAAGAAGAGACTGGCACAATTTCTCTATATTCATGATGTCATCCTTAGAACAATCTCTATTTATTATTTAAAGTATAGCAAAAAAAAAAAAAAGAAAAAAAAAAAGAACAGCAATAACTGAAACCATAACAATAATAACAACAACAACAGCTGCACTGCTTACAACAACAACAATAAGCAATAGGAAGTTTTGGTCTGAATGATGTCTGGTTACATTCTTGAAGTAAAGCAGAAAGAAGCAAGGAATTTATTGGTGGTGTGTATGTTGATTCTTTGGTATACCCCCCCCCCCCTACCTGCCACCATTCCATTTTTGGGGGGTTATTTTTAAATATTTTTTTTTATTTATATATTTCTTTGCCTGCGTTGTCGTCGCTAGGACAAACAAGCTTGCTGCCTTCAGGGTAAAATATGTATTGCTTGCTGACTCACGGAATGCTTATTTCATGACTATTTTTTGCTTTGTTTTTGTCTGTCAGTTTGTTTGTTTGTTTGTTTCTTTGTTCTTTTTGTGGAATGGTCAGATGTTATAGAAGACTGCCTGCTATGTGAAAGTAAGTAAATGTATAAATAAATAAAGGGAGGTGTGAAATAGATAAATAGAGAGAGAGAGAGGGAGAGTGTGACAGAGTTGGATGAGAGTTACTCACCTGCATATACATGGTCACATATTTAAATACAGATATATGCATGTCTCAGTACAGTCATCTGTCTGTCTGTCTGTCTGTCCATTTTTCTACCCATCCATATCTATCTATTTGTCTCTCTCTGAGTATCTATCTCTGTTTTTGTATCAATCTGTCTATCTTTGGATCAGCTTTGTCTGTCTGTCCATCTATCTACCCACCCATATCTCTCTATCTATCTATCTATCTATCTCTCTCTCTATCTCTCTCTCTATCTATCTATCTATCTATCTATCTATCTATCTATCTATCTATCTATCTATCTATCTCTATCTATCTCTATCTATTTATCTATCTATCTCTAACTGTAGTAATCTATCTATCTATCTACATTTCAATCTGCTTGTCTGTCTGTCTATGTATTAACCCTCCCATCTGTACATCATGTCAGTCAGCCATTTTTCTAATAATGTATGTATCCCTCCATCTGTCTATACACCCATCTTTCTATCCATCCTTCCATCTTTATCTATCTGTACATCCATCCATCCATATTACTAAATATCTCACATACCATTCCATTATTTTTGCCATTCTATATCATTCATCAAATATAGATCAAATTCTATCTGCTGCTGGTAACATGTAATCTATGTTACAGTCTTATTCTTGGTGATTAACCCTATCGTTACCATATTTCTAATGACAGACACTGCCAAGGATTTTCAAATAATTTTAATGCTAATCAAGAATTTTAAAATGTTGAGTAATATAACTAACATTCTCATTATTAAGTTAGTATAAGGGTGGTAGAGCGTCTGACAACATGCTTTGCAGCATGGCGTTACGGCTTTACAGTCTGAGTTCAAACCCCGCTGAAGATAGCTTTGCCTTTCATCCTTATGGGCTTGATAAAATAAAGCACCAGTAATGCACTGGGGTCGATTTGATCAACTTTCCCCTCTCTCAAAATTGTTGGCCTCGTCCCTAAATCAGAAAGCATTATTAAGCCAGTTTTTTTAACATAAAGCTTTTTACACAAGATTATGATGGAAGGGATTTAAATAAATATAAAACACGGTAAAACAAACAATTGTATCATAGAAACAGAGGTGGTTTCAGGAAGTTTGATATCAAAAGGGTTAAACTGAGAACTTAACCCAATTTTCTTGGTGAGAAGGGGCTGTTGAGCCCCCAGCAGTGTAAGAAATAAAGCCTGTCAAAGAGAACAAAAAATCTCAAAGGGAAGCCACCAGCCAACCACAAATGCTGAAGGGATAAGTAACACCAGATTATCTCCCTATGAAAAAGACGGATAGAACCTGGCCAAATCATTAAAGAATTTGGTTCACAATCATTAAGTTCTGGGTTTGATATGACTGCATAGTGTCTTGTAATTTGGTAGACAGAAACTGTTTGGAAGCCTGTCAGTTGAGCTGTATTTGTAACTCGTAGATTAACCTTGTCACTCACTATGTAATCCTAAATTTCCCAGAGAATATTATTGTTAAGAGTAGTATTCCACATGTCTGTGGAATACTATGCAACTTATGCTATGATAGAAGATAGACTGTAACTATAATTGAAATGGATAGTCTTGTCACATGGTGCATCATAGTAGATCTTGTGAATTACATTAAGTGTGCATTTATCTGTGGAATACTCAGCCATTTGCAACTTAATTTCCCAAATAAACCATGCCATTGATTGAACAGCTATGACACTCAATGTATCGACATTGATAGAGGACCATTCTATTCTTATAGAATCATTGTACGATAACACCGTAAAGCTAGGTTGTGTCTTTCTCTGAAATTATGGACTTCCTAGGCTATGGAATATTAAATGATTGACATGCATATATATATATATATATATATATATATATATATATAGGAGCTATGAAATGGCACTGTAAGGAATGTTAGTTTTTTCACCTTAAAACAACTGGTATTTTCAAAATATTATGTTTTTTATTCATATGTACAGAATACTATATGTTTCTCTAACGATATATGACTTTATGACTTTAAACATTTTTTTAATTTGAATTCTTTGGAGAAATGTCCATTGAGTATTTTCATTTAGAAACATATTCATCATACATATTGTATATGTTATGATACTTTAAATTAGTATATATATATATATAGCATATATATATATATATATATATATATATATATATATATATATAGAGAGAGAGAGAGAGAGAGAGAGAGAGAGAGAGAGAGAGAGAGAGAGAGAATAAATTCCAGCTATGGAAACAGCAGTTGGAATCAAGAGGACCAAGAGTGAGCCTAGCAATGAAAAAGTGTTGATGAGTAGGAAAGAGGACAAGACTGATTCCATCAGGGAAATGGCCATGTTCGATATGTAGAAAAGAAGTCTATAGAATGTACACAATGCAGATCCTGGGTACACAAGAGTGGTGGGATAGCAGTGAAATTAACAGGAAAGGAAAACTTCATATGTAGTAAATGTTCAGGGAAAATTGATAGTAGATGTGTCAGTGATAGGCACATTTTCCAAATGCAGGTAGCATTTATAGAGGTGGTTGATAGTTTCTGATATCTAGGTGATCAGATTAGCAAGGGAGGGGGATGCTCTGAGGCTATAGTATCTAGGATAAGGACAGGATGGAAGAAGTTTACGGAGCTGCTTTCTCTGTTGACAATGAAGGGTTTCTCCCTATGAACGAAAGATCGGTAGTTAGATGCCTATGTAAGATTCATGATTCTGCATGGTAGTGAGACATAGGCAGCAACTGCAGAGGATATGCAAAGCCTGGAGAGAAATGAAACAAGCATGCTCTGATGGATGGGCAATGTCAATGTGTGTGAAGGACCAAGCATGGACAAGTTGAGAGTGAAACTGTTTAATACAGGGATAAACTGTAGTGTGCGGGAGAGAAGACTGCATTGGTATGGCCATGTGATACGCATGGGAGAGGATCACTGTGTGAAGTGCCAAGAAATCCTGGTGGAAGGAAGATGCAAAAGAGGAAGACCACAGAAAACATGGGTGGAGGTGGTGAAAACCGACCTCAGATCACTGAAGCTCACAGAGGCGATGACAAGGGACCACGACAGATGGAGAGATGCTGTGCTGAAGAGAACCCGTTCCACCCTTGCAAGCAGGGAAAAGCAGACGGAAAATGATGATATATATATGTATATATATATATATGTCCAGCATCTCAGCAATCACATATACAACTGTGTTCCAAAAAGACACATCTTTATTCGTTACAAATAATTAAACCTATATTTGCTTATGACACTGAAGTTGCAGAGTTATTATAGTGTCAGATTCAATGTATTCCAGTATGTGTTTCAGTGTTCTGTGCTTTGAGTTTTTATTACCAGTAGGCACATAGTTTAGTGGTTAAAGAGTTGAGTTCCCAATGATGAGGTTGTCAATACAATTCCTAAACTGGGCAATGAGTTAAGTTCTTGAGTAGGACACATTATATCATATTACTCTTTCTGCCAGAAACTCTGACCAGTAGATAGTATTAGCAATTGGAAAGACCAATAGAAAGATGTTTTCCTTGGTCCAGTATGATAAGTTTCCCTGCCACTTGATAAGTAAATGAGTTCTGGAATCTTGTCAATCCTAAAAAAATAAGTAAAAGTATTGAGATGACCACTGGCCTGTTGCCAAAGCTGGATAAGATGGCATTGTCCACATACTTTTCAATAGTACACCCTCAGAATTAGAAAAACCTACAACTCTTTTACTCTTTTACCTGTTCCAGCCATCCGGCTGAGGCCATGCTGGGGCACCGCCCTTACAATGATATAATTATTCCGAAATGCTCCTTTAGAATTATTGTAAATTAGAGTGTGTACCTAGAATGTACTGATCCCCAAGCACCAAACACTGGCAAGGGGCCTGCTTGACCCAACCAATAAAATAAAATGTACAATTTACTTATTCATCAAAGATGTAGATTGATGATGCCACTAATTTCTGGCCAACTGCAATACTTCAAAATTCATTTGATATATATATATATATAAGTATATATGGTATATATATATATATAACAAAGGAAATGTGGTAAGGAACCAGATGGACCATAACGCACCAAAGTACTCAATACTTAGGGTAGTAGAGTGGGTAATAGGAACGAGTAGGACCCCGACGGCTGAGCTCAAGCCACCTCGACGGCTAATTCTGGACTGAATTAGCCGTCGAGGCGGCTTGAGCTCAGCCGTCGGGGTCCTACTCATTCCTATATATATAAGTAGAAGGGATATTTAATTTGTTGGAAATTCGACAAATATAAATATAAATGTTTATAACTGATTTAGAGCACTCAACAAATCCTGGAGTAAATATTCAATGATATTAAATAAATGGAAACTATATTTATAAAACCATATTTATTTTATTATATGTATTTCAAGGTTACCAAAATACTTTGGTACGCTTTCTTCAGATAAAATACAAAGTTTGTTTTATAAATAGAGACATACCCAGGAAAATCATACCTTATCAGTTGTATATTCTCTGGATATATATATATATATATATCTAGGAGGTGAGTTTTATTGTAGTATAATATGTTGATTTAAAACTGAACTATCCACAAGTGTTTTTTAGCCTTCATATCATGTCCTCCTGTTTTATCTGATGAAAACACAAATATTATTGCATGATGATATTTGTTTTTGAAATGCGCATAATAAAATACATGGAACTCCTTTAACCATCTTTTGTTCTTATATATTATATATATATATATATATCAAATATAGTATTCTCATAAATTGCTACAAAGGTAAAGGGGATGCTCTGGAGAGGAGCAATTATAAGGGTATAAAACTGATGGATCAGGTTATGAAAGTGGCAGAAAGGATATTAGCGCAACTAATTAGAGAAAGGGTCAAACTAGATGAGATGCAGTTTGGTTTTGTGCCTGGGAAAAGCACAATAGATGCCCTCTTCTTGGTGAGATAATTACAAGAGAGGTTCTTAGAGAAAAATAAGCCACTATACTTAGCCTTTGTTGACCTAGAGAAGGCCTTTGATAGGGTACCCCGATCTGTCATCTGGTGGTCCCTAAGGAAACTAGGCATTGAGGAATGACTTGTGAGGACAGTGCAAACTTTGTAGTGAGGTGCTCGTATGAGCTGAAGATCTGCTAAGGTGAAACAATTGTTCTCTGTATGGTGAACTAACTGTTGTGTTACCACTTCTACCTAACTCATCCCATGGACTGAGTGCTCTACCACTACGGATATTACCTTCCAGTGTTCTACCTCTCCCTCTCTCTATATATATATATAGAGAGAGAGAGAGCCTGCGGCGCAGAGACAGAGGAAACTACAAATTATGTGAGTACTTGATATATGGGGAAATGTAGAGTGGGTATAAAGATGGGGAATATCCCGACTGCGCCACCAACCAGTTTTGGCCTATGTATTAACACACGGCAAACCGCAAGGCACAACAGTTGGGATTTTACACATCTTTATATGTACATATACATATATATATGCGTGTGTGTCTGTATTTGAGCAAGCTTACATCTATAAATTCAAGCAAGCATTTGTACTCAAATGTATGCTTGCATATATAGATGTATGTACTCAAATTCATATAGTTTCATGCCTATGAATAGCTTCACTATAACACTATCAATTTCATAATCTTATATATATACATATACATACAGGCATGCATATATATATATATATATATATATACATATATATATATATATATATATACATATATATATATATATATATATATATATTTATATGCTCACATTAACGGGCAAAATATGATTTATTTTTAACCCAGTCCAAAATATCCTTTTCCTGATTCATTTTTTCAGTTACACACATATATAATATGTATATACAACCACATATATATATATATATATATATATATATATATATATATATACTATTTAACGGAAAATAGAATAATATCAGTAAATAAATAAAATTAAGAATTATAATAGAAATAAAAAAAAAATCATATATAAAGTATTTTGTACAACTTTGATATTTTAAATATCTTACACACATTGGAGGATATCAAATATATATATTTATATACACTTTTTTTAATCTCCTAGCAATAATTTTTTTTCATTCCACACAGTAACGCTTGTAACTATATATATACATACACACACACACATTATATATATATATAAATATATATATATATATATAAGTCCCTTTCATTTTTTATTTTCACTCTGGAAATATGATGGACTTTTATTTTTTGTGTGAACATAATTCTTATTTATATTATTTTTAATTTATTCTATATAATATAATATTTATATATTTATATATATATATATATATATATATATATATATATGTATGTATAAATATATATTATATTTTGCAATATTTTAGCTTCAGTTTTTTTTTTTTCAATGCGTTGTTGATTTGGTTGTTTTTCATTTTTCAGCATCATTTTATATTTAAAGAGAATTTTAGTTTAAAGGTAAAAAGCCATGACTACCATCCCACCCAACACTAACCCCACTCTATTTTACTTTTTTCTCGATAGTGAAGTTTTTTTATGGGGCTAGCGCTTGCTTCAATGCTGGTTGGTTGGTTGGTTGGTGATGCACGGGATTGAAGAGTAGGGGAAAAAATTCCCCCCCAAAATTCAATAATAAAAAAGGGTATGTGTGAGTGTATATATGTGTGAGTGTATATATGTGTTATAAAAAAAATATTTTTTTTATAATCTATATTTGAAAGAACTATTATCAACAGCTTTTAAGGGGTTAGAGATTCTTATGTAGAGCCCCCTCATCGGCACCATCGTCATCATCATCATCATCATTACTACTATCATTATTATTATTTAATTTTTATTTATTTATTTTTCATTATTTTTTTTTGTATCCTAGAAAGACAAACTTTCCCCTCACCTTACTACTACTACACTATATCCTGCCCAAATTCTTTTTTTTGTTGGTATAGTTGTTGTTTTTTTGTTGTTATTCGTGTTTATTTTATGATAGCACAACTTGTATTTTTATTTGCCATCAAAGAAGCTTGCTACTTTCATTATCGTTCCAGCAAATATTTTCGTATTTTTCAACAAATAATTAGATGATATTTTAACGATAGCAAAAGTGGATGTATATGTATATAAAATAAGAGGATTTCAGCATGTATATATATACATATATATATGTATATGGGTCTATATATATATATATATATATATATATATGTTATATATATATATGTTATATATATGTGTATATATATATTATGTATATATATATGTATATACATATATATGTATGTTTGTATGTATATGTATGTATGTGTATATATGTATATATATATATATATCTATACATATATATTCATGTTTGTATACATATATATATATATGTGTGTGTGTGTGTTTGTGTATAAATATGGACATACCTAGTTTCGGATATGTGTATTAACATTTATAGATTAAAATACTCACAACCACATATACATAGACATACAAGCACACACATATACATCTTATAGATATATTCATATACAAGTAGACATATCTCTATACATGTGGATGTTGAATAAATAAATATTTATACCTTATACATGGATGAAAATTATCACACCAATGCATGTATATGTACTCACAAATACACACATGCATACATACATATTTACATACATGTATATACGTATGTATGCATACATACATATGTACGTACATACATGCATTACATATGTACGTAGATACATGCATACATACGTACGTGCATACGTACATACATGCATATATATTTACATACATACATACCAGAAAAGAAAGATATAAGAGAGAGAAAAAGGAAGATGAAAAGTTAGATAATAACATTTAGGAATAAATGCATACATACATGCAATATTATTACACCCACCCCACCCTATATATTTATATATATATATATATATATATATATATATATATATATATATATATGTTAATAACTCTCCTATATAACAAACTTATAAACACATAGTGATATACATTCACACAAACCTAATATGAATATGTCAAACAAATCTCTATAATTTACCTCTATCAACTTCTCACACAATTTGAAACATTTAAGATACATATGAAGAGTTCCAGCTTTATAAAAGCATTTCAAATATATAAAATGGTTGCCAGGAATAATTTCAACATCATTACATTTAAGGCTAATATTTTTACAACCAGTAGTTTTTCTCTCAGCAATTTCACACAGTTTATACATGCATTCACACACAAACACTCACAATGTGTATCATATTAATATATATATATATATATATATATATATATATATATATATATATATATATATATATATATGCATATGCATATATATATATATATATATATATATATATATATATATATATATATGCATATATATATATATATATATATGCATATATATATATATATATATATGCATATATATATATATATATATATATGCATATATATATATATATATATATATATATATATATGCATATATATATATATATATATATATATATATATATATGCATATATATATATATATATGCATATATATATATATATATGCATATATATATGCATATATATATATATATGCATATATATATGCATATATATATATATATATGTAAGTATGCATGTATACGTACATACATATATGTATACAGACGTACAGTAGCATGCACATATATATATATATATACATATATATATACATATGCATACAGGTACACATACATATATGCACGTATCAGTTTAGCGGCGCTAACGTCGCTTTGTTCGTTTGTAAACAAACTGAACAGCCTGAATTTATGCCATACGGTGTTAAGGCAACCACGTCACCTTTTTGTTCAACACTGACACAGGAACGATGTACTAGTTTCAAGCTTGTTAGCTATCATCAGCACCGTTTACCCATCTGCCAGATAGTTGAACGTTCGAAAGTATATACTTTCCTTATGAAAATTAACGGCTGATAGCTAACAAGCTTGAAACTAGTACATCGTTCCTGTGTCAGTGTTGAACAAAAAGGTGACGTGGTTGCCTTAACACCGTATGGCATAAATTCAGGCTGTTCAGTTTGTTTACAAACGAACAAAGCGACGTTAGCGCCGCTAAACTGATACGTGCATATATGTATGTGTACCTGTATGCATATGTATATATATATGTATATATATATATATATGTGCATGCTACTGTACGTCTGTATACATATATGTATGTACGTATACATGCATACTTACATTTAAGTAAGTGCCATACTAAGAGTGAGAAATGAAATTTCGTTTTCATTTTGTTTCAATTTATCGTTTTCGGTATGCCTGACCGATTTAACTCACTCAATATGCAAATTAGGCTGCTCAGCCGTTAATTTTCATAAGGAAAGTATATACTTTCGAACGTTCAACTATCTGGCAGATGGGTAAACGGTGCTGATGATAGCTAACAAGCTTGAAACTAGTACATCGTTCCTGTGTCAGTGTTGAACAAAAAGGTGACGTGGTTGCCTTAACACCGTATGGCATAAATTCAGGCTGTTCAGTTTGTTTACAAACGAACAAAGCGACGTTAGCGCCGCTAAACTGATACGTGCATATATGTATGTGTACCTGTATGCATATGTATATATATATGTATATATATATATATATGTGCATGCTACTGTACGTCTGTATACATATATGTATGTACGTATACATGCATACTTACATTTAAGTAAGTGCCATACTAAGAGTGAGAAATGAAATTTCGTTTTCATTTTGTTTCAATTTATATATATATATATATGCATATATATATATATATTTATATATATGCATATATATATGCATATATATATATATATATATATATATGCATATATATATATATATTTATATATTTATACATATATATATATACATTTATACATATATATATATATATATGCATATATATATATATATTTATATATTTATACATATATATATATACATTTATACATATATATATATATATATATATATATATATATACATTTATATATATATATATATACATTTATACATATATATATATATATATATATATATATATATATACATATATATTTATATATATATATATATATATATATATACATATATATTTATATATATATATATATATATATATATATATATATATACATATATATTTATATATATATATATATACATATATATATATATATACATTTATACATATATATATATATATATATATATATATATATATATATATATATATATATTTATATATATATATATATATACATATATACATACATTCATATATATATATGTATATACATATATATATATATATAAACTTATGTGTGTGCATGTATGCATTCTCCTGACATATTTTTATGTGTGTAAGTGTATGTTAATATCATTGAAGTTTAGTGAAAGAAGAGAACTCCATAAAATTATATTGAGTTCAGCAGCAACATCATCAGCAGCAACATCATCAGCACCATCGGCATCATCGGCACCATCAGCAGCAACAGCACCAACAACAGCAGCATGAGCATCAGCAGCAGTTACAACAATAATGACAAAATCATAATTGTTTCTACTTTAGGCACAAGGCCAGAAATTACCCAGTGTATTACTGGTACTTTATTTTATCGACCCCGTAAGGATGAAAGGCAAAGTTAACCTCAGCGCGATTTGAATTCAGACCGTAAAGAGACGTAACTCTATGCTTCAAAGCATGATGGCCGACTCTCTACCGATACTGCCAATCCAACATCAACACCAACATCATCAACAACCATGACATTATTATCTAAAGGGCGCTCGATTGGCAGTATTGGTAGAGGGTCGGACGCCATGCTTTGCAGCATAGTTACGTCCCTTTACGTTCTGAGTTCAAATCCCGCCGAGGTTAACTTTGCCTTTCATCCTTACGGGGTTCGATAAAGTAAAGTACCAGTAATGTACTGGCTAATTTCTGGCCTTGTGCCAAATGTAGAAACAATTATTATCATCATCATTATCATTATTATCTATAATGATGATAATGATGATGATAATGGCTTCTGAATTAGGCACAAGGCCAGCAATATTTGGAGGGGAGGGCAAAGTCGATTAAATCAAACCCAGTGCAATGCTGGTACGTTAATTTATGAAACATGTAAGGATGAAAGGCAAAGCTAACCTTGGAGTTTGGACTCAGAGTGCAAAGGGATGTAACTATTTGCCACAAAGCATGTTGTCTGACACTCTACCAATTCTGCCAATCCAGCACCCTTATGATGATGATAATGATAATGATAATAGTAATAATAATAATAAAAACATTAATAATAACCTCCAAAACAACATCAATATTAATAACATGGGTGATGAAAATAATAACAATAATAACAACAACAACAACAGCTACAATTACAAAAGTAGTAATCCTTGTGATGAGTAGTAATTTTGTGGGAGCTGTTTTTTTTAAAGTTTATTTTATTATTTGTTTTTGTTATTGTTTTCCCTTTCTGAAAATTAAATGCGTAAGGAAAAAGAAAATTGTCCCCCTTTTTTTTCCCCTTCAGAGAATTTCTACCACCATATAGTTTTGTCATTAAAAAAATATGTATATGGAGGAAATGGGAAAAAATATATTTGAAAATAAAATGATATAAAAATAACACAACTGAAACATGAAATAAAGTTTTAAAGAACGCTAAAAGATAATAATAATAATAATAACAACAATAATAATAATAATGATTATATCAATAATAATTTCAATTATTTGCCATAAGGGCAGCAGATAGAGAGTATATTACAAGAAAATGTTACATAGAGTGTGGGGTTTTACATAAAAACCAGATGATAAAAATATTAAATGGTGGTGTGTTAGTGGCAAAAGAAAAATTTAGTTATGTTTTTAAAGTTCAATTTGTATACAGATGATTTATGCTATTTTCATCACACACAGATATAGCTACTATTATTTTTGTTATTGTTGTTATTTTAGTTACTATTATTAATATGATCGTCATATTCGTTACAGTGTGTATGTTTATATATATATACATATGTGTGTGTGTGTGTGTGTGTGTGTATACACACATATGTATACATGTGGATGTGAATTAAAAGCTGCTCATGAATGCATATATATATATATATATATATATACACACATATTTTTCTTACACATATCATTTGAAATAAGCTATAGTAAAAGACAAACATAAAATTTTGGACACCAATGAGGATCGATCTCAGTTGCTTTGAAGTACAAGAAAGGAAGAAAAAAAGTGTATATAGAGTAAATATACAAAGAAACAAAACACTTTGCATCCCCTTCCAACCTACCAACGAACTATCACAAAAAAGTCTTATAGAAGAAATATACATATATCTTTTTTCCCCTTTTTCATGTTATTC
>OZ024747.1:53769075-53779075 GCA_964016885.1 Eledone cirrhosa
TGCTTTCAAGATGTTTTCAATAGACTGAGAGTACCTTTTTCAGACATTTTGCAGATTAAGAATAAGATCTGCAAAATAAGATCTTCTCCAAACTGAAACTGTAATATAGTAATGAAATATAGTATCCCCATTGCTATATATAGCAGTAAAGCTTTGACTATTAAGAAAGAAGGTGAAAATAGATTACTCTTTTGAGATTGGTACAATCATCATTGTCATTATCATCCCTGTCATAAGGGTAGTAGATTGGCAGTATCAATAGAGCACCAGATAACATGCTTCATGGCATCGAGTTACTGCCCCTTACGTTCTCCTTTCAAATCCCGCCTAGTTTAGCTTTGCTTTTCATCCTTACAGGGTCGATAAAACAAAGCACCAGTAAGTACTAGGGTTGATTTAATGAACTTTCCCTTCCCCTTCAATTTACTGGACAATTATCATCACCATCATCATCATTATCCTCATTAACATCACCATCATCATTTAATGTTGACAGGATTTGAACAGGTTGTCAATGGTCCAAATCAAGACGACTCAGCTAAATATGATTCTTTCCATAAAATTCCATATTTACAGAGTATACTAGAGATGTTGTCATGTATTCAACACGTCTGAAGACTTCCCTTTATTTGTGCAATAGTGCTTGTAAATATAGATCAGTTGATTATTTTTACAGCAATACTAAATATTGAGAGGGTAGTAGATTGGCAGAACATTTTTTAGCAGTATCTGTTCTACCACTTTACATTAACATTTTACCTTCGCTGGGTTTTAACTTTGCACAGTTTAACTTTGCCTTTAATTCCTCTAGAGTCAATAAAATAAAGTACCAGTAAAATATTGGGATCAATATAACCAATTTTCTCCTTCTCTTAAATTGCTGGCTATGTACTAATGATAGAAAGAATATTATATATTTAGAGGTGGCAAATTGAGAGAACTCTTAGAGTGGTGGAGAAAATATCTTACAGTATTTATTTAACCTCTTTGTATTCTGAATTCAAACCCTACCAAAGTTAGTGTTTTTTTTCATCATTTTGAGGACGATGAATATAGAACTAGACTAGGGCAGTGAACTGGTGATATTGTTTCATGGTCTTCTTCTTCACCCACTTAATCTTGAGAGGTTCATGGGGGTGCAGAGTCCTCAAACACTCCTTCTGATCTGGCTGGATCCCCAAGCTAGACAAGCCAACCTCATGGATGTTATCCAACCATCTTGCCTGGGATGTATCCCTGGGTATCCTGCCAGTATTTCAGTGATATCTATTGTATCAATCCCAGATGAATGACAGGGGAAGTTGATAACAATGGGTTCTGGACCCACTGATATCAAGACATGAAAGAAATGCTTTAAAATCCAATACTCTAAAGACTCTGCCAATCTATAGAAGGTGAAGAATTAGAGGGAGAACAACAATGTGGACAGAGAAGAAGCTGGAGGAGGAGGAGGTGGAAAATAAAAAGTTGATGAAGAAGATGGTAGAAAAAAGATAGGCTCAGAGAAAAAAAAAAAATGTTTAATAATGAATAGCAGAAATGTAAGAGGAATAAAAATAAGAAAGAAGAAACTTTAGGAAATGTTTGCTTTCACTAAAAACCGTAATTTGTTTAAATTGCTTCTCCTAAGTAATTTTTTTAGCATTTCACTGAAAGGGGGTGACTGCAGCAGTATGTGAGGTGATAGGGAATAATAATGTCCATCATTGTATATCTGTGTGTGTGGATCTTTCTCTATATGTGTGTATGTGCAGTTCTGTTTTTCTATCTATACTTCTTTCTCTCTCTCTCAATACATATATATATCTAGAGAGAGAGAGAGATAGATAGATATATGTAAACATCATCGTTTTCCTTACTGGTATGCAAGTATATAAATATATATATATAGGAACGAGTAGGACCCTGACGGCTGAGCTCAAGCCGTTTCGACGGCTAATTCTGGACTAACCTTTCGATTGCAAGCCCAATGTGCCTCCATATATATATATATATATATATATATGGAGGCACATTGGGCTTGCTATCGAAAGGTTGTGAGTTCAATTCTCAGACCGGGTGATGTGTTGTTTCCTTGAGCAAGACACTTTATTTCACATTGCTCCAGTTTACTCAGCTGTAGAAATGAGATGATGGGACTGTGGTTCCTATAATTCCACTGAAAAGTGGTCGTGGAAGTGCTACGGCAAAAAAGCACCCAGCCCAAACTGTAAAGTGGACGTGTAGGCACCACGGAAAAAAAAAAAAAGCACCCAGCTCTCATTGTAAATGAGGTTGGTGTTAGGAAAAGGCATCCAGCTGTAGAAATCAAGCCAGAATCAGTTCCCGTCCCACCTTTTCAAGCAGGGAAATACGGACGTAAAATGATGATGATGATATATATATATATATATATGTGTGTGTGTGGATCTTTATATTCATATGGATGTATGATATGGGCCTGTTTTTTTCTACTATAGCCTATGGTTAACCAATAACTTTGGGAGTGAGATTTACTAGACAAAATCTGCAGAAGTACCTCATATCTATATACAGCGAGATTTGTAAAATCCTGACTACAACCAAGAATCTCCCCATGCATTGAATACTCTCATGATTATTGGTCTCCCTATCTTCAGCAGCACAGACTTACTCTCTCTCTATATATTATCCGAAGATTGCGAAGTGTGGAGAGATGCCATGCTCAGAAGGATCCACCCAACTCATGCAAGCATGGTAAAGCAGATGGAACAATTGACAGCGATGATGATATATATATATGTATGTGTGTATGTCTATGTGTGTGTGTGTCCGTGTGCATGTGTCTCTGTGTGTATGTACGTCTTTGTGACTTGTAACTTAGCAGCTAAATAAAGGGATTTGCGAAATTAATACCAGATCCGAATAAAAAAAGTTACTGGGGTTAACGTGATTGATTAAATCAAGATGTTGCTCCATTATGGCCAGAGTTAAATGAGTGAAACTATTAAAAGAATAAAAGTAAAAATTCTATCTGTGTATGTATATATGTGTGTGAATGTAGAGGTGGTTCTGTGTGGAGGTGTGTGTGTCAATACAGGGGTGTGTGGATGAAGAATTTCAGTATTCTTTGAGAGGACACAGAATAAAACAAAAATTAATCTTCAACTGACTCTAAGTGAATGAATGTTAGTGTTGGTGGTGTTGGTGGTGGTAGTGGTAGGGACGGTGGTAGTAGCGGTGGTGGTGGTGGTTGTTGTTGTTGTTGTGGTTATAGAGGATGTAATGGGTGGTGGCTGAGGGTGCAGCGGTGGGGATATGTGTGTTGCTAATGGTAGTTGTGGTGCTTGTGGACATGACCACGGAGCTGAGGCGTCGACAGTGGTGGCGGCAGTGGCAGCGATGGTAATGGTAGTGTTGGTGGTGGCGGTGGAGGTGGTGGGGGTAGTGATGGTGGAGGAGATGGAAGTGTACAGTCAGCTTTTCTAAGTAATCACAAGAGAATTTTCTTTCTTGACAAGAAAATCACATTTAATCAAAAGCTGAAAGATTATCTTTGAAGAAAATGTAACTTTTCTGACCTTTTACTGTATTGAATAGTAATTTTTATTAGACAAATCATGATGGTGATGGTTAACTTAGTGAGGGAGACAAGTGGAAGGGAGGGGGGTGGGGGTAAAATAGGAGAAAGTGAGAAAGAGAGAGAGAGTTCAATTTAAGTTTTTATCCATGTGTCCGCATTTGTGAGTACATGCATACATATATAAATATATATATATACACAAATATATATATATATATATGTCTGTGTGTGTGTGTGTGTGTATGTATTTATGTACATATATTACATATATATTTACTTGCAGCATATATATATTATATATATATATATGTGTGTGTATGTGAAGGTGCATGGCTTACCAGTTAGAGCATTCGGTTTGCAATCAAAATGTTGTGAGTTCGATTCTCGGACCGGGTGATACGTTGTCTCCTTGAGCAAAACATTTTATTTCACGTTTCTCCAGTTTACTTAGTTGTAGAAATGTGTTGTGACGTCACTGGTGCCAAGCTGTATCGACCATAGTCTTTCCCCTGTACATCATTGGTGACATAGAGAGGGGAGGCTGGTATGCATGGGTGACTGCTGGTCTTCTACAAACAACCAGATTGTGCCTCGGAGGGACACTTTCTAGGTGAAAATCCCGTGGTCATTCATGACCGAAGGGAGTCTCCTCTCATTTATATATATATATATGTATGTATATATGTATGTATATAGTCAGGCTGGACACCCGATTGCGGGGTTAAACAACTGGGAGTGAAGGACCTCTAACCTTTGTCAGGGCATCTTCTAGGAGAAGGCAACTCAGGAAACTGGGATGACTCCAATATAAAACCTGCGGCTCAGTAGTTACAGATGATGTTGATCTTTTCTTCTTTTCGGGTTATAGCTACTGTCGCTCAGAGAGTGGGATTGGCTCAGTGCACAGTATTTCTTCACTTTAAAAAATATTTTCACACACAGGCATTGCACAATAGAATTAATTAATAATTATTAATAACTGTATATCGTGCAATGGCCATACTCGATAACGAGGGGGCAGCCATCATGTATATATATATCATCATCATCATTTTACATCCGCTTTTCCCTGCTTGCAAGGGTGGGACGGGAACTGATTCTGGCAGGATTTCTACAGCTGGATGCCCTTCCTAACACCAACCTCATTTACAGTGAGTGCTGGGTGCTTTTTTTCCATGGCACCTACACGACCACTTTGCAGTGGAATGATAGGGACTCCAGCTGAGTAAACTGGAGCAATGTGAAATAAAGTGTCTTGCTCAAGGAAACAACACATCACCCGGTCTGAGAATTGAACTCACAACCTTTCGATTGCAAGGCCAATGCTCTAACCACTAAGCCATGTGCCTCCATATATATATAATTATTGACAGACAAACTATATACTGAGATACTTAGTCATATACATATAAACACACTTATGTACACATTCACATACACACATATATATGTGTGTGTTTTTTACTATTAAATATCTCATGTAAGGTTATACACAAAACATATACATCATTGTGTTGCATTTTCATTTTCACAGCTGCTTTTCCATGCTGGTATAATGGATGCCTGAAACTGTTTTGATGCACTATATATTTAAATCTATATATATATATAGTGCTTTACTTTTATATATTTATATATAAAAATATATAGATATATATATATATATAAATGAAAACAAGAGAAGGCTGGACTTGAAAATTTACTTTAGAATTTAAATCCTGTAGGAGCACTATACATTTTTTGATTGCTGAGCCCTGTCATCCGATTATGCTGTAAAAGCAAGACGATTTCATCAGGTGTTACTTGCAGAATTATATTATAGGATTATGTTGAACACAAACAGAGAATAGAAGATAGAAGATACAGAGAAATTAAAAATAGACAATAGAAAACTGATTCTCATAATTTGGTGTTATATCGATAGCAGATGATCCAATATATATATGTCAACAGTAGATCAACTTTCAACAAATCGGACCATGGAAACAATGTTTCCGTTGGTCTTTCCAATTGCTAATACTATATATATATATATATATATATATATATATATAGATGCACATATATACATACTTCGAGGCGTACATGTACACATACATAATGATATACATATATACATACATATATAACATATAGATGCACATATAATCATTCATCGAGATGCACATGTATACATACATAAAGATATACATGTATATACAAACATATTTGAATTTAAAACCAAAGAATTCAACAAAGATAACCAAAACCCCAAATAAGTGAAATGGCTTAGTGGTTAGAGCATTGGCCTTGCAATCGAAAGGTTGTGAGTTCAATTTTCAGACCAGGTGATGTGTTGTTTCCTTGAGCAAGACACTTTATTTCACATTGCTCCAATTTACTCAGCTGTAGAAATGATAGGGACTGGGGTCCCTATCATTCCACTGCAAAGTGGTCGTGGAGGTGCCACGGCAAAAAAGCACACAGCCCACACTGTAAAGTGGACGTGTAGGCGCCACAAAAAAAAAAGCACCCAGCACTCACTGTAAATGAGGTTGGTGTTAGGAAGGGCATCCAGCTGTAGAAATCAAGCCAGAATCAGTTCCCGTCCCACCCTTGCAAGCAGGGAAAAGCAGATGTAAAATGATGATGATGATGAAAAGTCCATTTAGGCACAAGGTCAACAAATTAGTTGGGTGGAGAGGAAATCGATTGAATTTCCTGAAGGAATCAGAGTCCTATCTTCTCTGCTACTCATCAACATTTGTTTTGGATAAATTTACTTTCAGCCCTTTTGATTCCAAATTCTCTTTCTGTAGTTGGAACTTATTTTCTATTTGTTTAATGGACTCAGCTAAAAGGACCAGATCATCTACATAGAGAAGTTCCCATGGGCAGCTGGTGTTAGACTCCACTGTTAAAGTGGTATTTACACACACACACACACACACACACACACAATGAATACAATGTTATATCACTTTAGGCGGAATTTTTGTATTTGTTGCCATTTGATTATTTTTTTTGCCTTATTGTATTTGAGTTAATAGATAAATATTGTCATTAAGTTATAATAGTAATTGAAATAAACAGGAATAGACTAGTAGACTGAGGCTGAGCTGAACAAAGAGAGACACAGATTTAAATGTGAGGTTTATCTCGGAAGGGAAGAGGAAAAATAGAAAATTAATTGAAATATATATATATATATATATATAAATAATAATAATTATGATACTACTAATAATAATGATAATAATAACAAAAAAAATGATTTTTGTTATTGGATACAAGGACACAAGAATTAAGGACAATATATGACTAAAAATAGCCTAAAACAATACAAAACTGAGGTTTATAGTATGTATAGGAAGAAAAGTAATAGTGATGATAAAGACAGCGATGACATGGATGATGATGATGGTGGTGATGATGGTGATGTACAAGATATAATATAAGAAAATGAAATAGGAAGAATTAGAGAGAAAAAGAGAAAGAAGGAAAGAATGTTTGAGGGAAAGAGAAATAGTGAAATGAAAGATTAAAAAAAAATAAATCTATATAATTGTGTGTAAGATTGGACAGAAAAGGAAAAACAGTATTAGCAAAAAAAAAAAAAAAAAAATATATATATATTCAAAAACAGAAAAGTATAGAAAAAGGAAGTAACCCACAACCCGGCACATCACCTTCATCCAGCAAAAAGCCCCATAAAACTAAAACCAAGCCAGAATGAAATAAAATGAAATAGAATGAAATAATGTAATAAAAGAATAATAAAACAAACAAATAACTCGAGATAGATATAAAAAATAAAAATGAATAAAGTATAAATAAAATGAAGATTGAACAAAAAATAAAAATAAAATTGAGATAATTTTCTGCCCACCTTAACTGTAGCACATGCTTTAAGCAGTTGGTGTCCTCAAAATCTCATTATTATATAGAAAATACCTCAAAACTAATACGAATGCTAGCTAAAATGTTTTATTGCAGTATTTTTCTAATTCTTTAACAAGATTGCAAATTAACGGACGACAAAGACAAAGACAAAAACTCAAACAAATAATAAACAAACATAAAATAGAATAAAAATAATAAAATAAATAAAGGAAGTAAGGAAGGAAAGAAGGAAGGTTGGAGGGAATGAGTCCAAATCTTGTTCCATGGAACAAAATAAATAGCAAAAACAAACAAACAAAACAAATATATATATATATATAATTAAGCGAGGGAAAGGGATATATATATATATATATATATATATAATTAAAGAAGAAAATAAAAACTAGAAATAATTTTCAAAACCTGATGTGCACTACAAATGGTAGTGTGCAAATAGAAGTGTCTGCATATGTATCTATGTATTTGTGCATGTGTCTCTATGTATACGTGCATGCATCTTTATATGTATGTGTGCATATATGTATATCTGTATATATATGTATATATAAATGTGTGTATGTACACATACATGCATGCACTGATACAAAAGTTGTGTAAAGTTTTAAATCAATTATTAAGATTGACAGAAGAGAAGTCATCTGATTCAAAAACTACATAAGTAAAACTGCAACAGCAAGTTTTAACTACAATCACAAACAAAGAATATAATTAATTAACTTCAAAATTTGCCATTAATTTCTACTTCATTTTCTTTGACTATTTGCTATTATTCTGGGAGTCCAACATGAAGAAAATGGTTCTGATTTGAAAAAGTAGATTCAACGGAAAAAAAAAAGAATATATATATATATATATATATATATATATATATATATATATATATATATATATATATATATATATATATATATATATATATATATATATATATATATATATTAAGAGAAAACCACCAGTAAAAAGAAATATTATAAAATGTTTCTTTGGCCAATATTACTTGGAAGATAAGTACATGGCATTGGTAAAATGATTATAGCAGCCAACACAAAGTGTACTGCTGTATTTGTTCCATATCTTTACATTCTGAGTTCATATCTTGCCAAAGCTAACTTTATGTTACATCCTTCCAAGAAAGACGTAAGACACTTTATTTCATGCTGCTCTTTCTGCCAGGAGTTGTGACCAGTAGATAGTATTGGTTTGATTTGACGGGGTTCACCCCACTTAGCGAGTAAATGAGGTCTGGTATCTTGTCGGTTGATCAGAGAGAGAGAGAAAGAAAGATCAAAATAAAGTACTTATCCATTGTGGGAGATTATTAGAACTATTAGAGTGTCAGATAAAATGCCTTGTGGTATTTATACTGATTATTGATATCCTGAGTTCAATTTCAGTTATTTCTAATCAACCCTCCCATGGCTTATAAATTAATGAACTAGTCTAGGTTGTACATTGGATTGGAAGAATTTTTATAGTATGGAACACAGTATTCACAGCAGTATTTGTATAAAATCTTTACATTCTGTGTTCAAATCCCATTAACAGCCCTGGCTTATCACCCAACCATGGAATTCCAACTAAACATGAAATCTGCAATAGCTGGAGGAAGATTGTAGCTATCTGCTACTGTAGTTATTTGATGATGATGATGAGTTTTATAATATAAAACAGTAGTACACCCAAAAGTTCCCTGCTAAAGCTGGAATTAGAATTATGGGCCCCATGTGGCTTCATACTCAACATGGGTTCATTTTCGGTGCAAGGTTTTTAGTCAAACTTTACACCATACTGGGAGATGGTGTATGTCTTCTAATCTTAACCCTTTAACAATTACATTACGCTATATTAACTATTGTATTTTCATGGTAAACACATTATTTCATATAACATCGAATCTACAAGATTTTGATATTGTTTATTTGAAGAACAGCCAGTTATGGCCGGTTTGAACAGAAAGAAGTGAGAAATATCTGGCCAGATACAACCAGTTTAAATGCTAAAGTTTAAATACACAGCATTATATTTTGGCAGTATTGGTAGAGGGTCAGACGCCATGTTTTCCAGCATAGTTACGTCCCTTTATGGTCTGAGTTCAAATCCCGTCGAGGTTAACTTTGCCTTTCATCCTTACGGGGTCGATAAAATAAAGTACCAGTAATGCGTGGAGCTGACCTTGTGCCGAAAAGTAGAAACATTATATTATCAAATGGGCGGTGGATTGGCAGTATCGGTGGAGGGTCGGACGCCATGCTTTCCAGCATAGTTACGTCCCTTTACGATCTGAGTTCAAATCCCGCCGAGGTTGACTTTGCCTTTCATCCTTATGGGGTCGATAAAATAAAGTACCAGTAATGCACTGGGTAATTGCTGGCCTTGTGCCTAAAGTAGAAACAATTATATTATCAAATGGCTGTAGTAATATACTATAAAATTGTAGTCATCCACCCTCTCCTCCTCACTGTTTAATGTTTCTTTTCCCTGTTAGTAATATTTTAATATAAAAAAGAATCAATCATCAGTTATAAAACCTGGCAGAGTTGAGATTTGAACTCAGAGTTTATAGGTCTGGATCAG
>OZ024747.1:53784075-53789075 GCA_964016885.1 Eledone cirrhosa
TATATAAAACAGGAAAATATGTGGTTAAAACTGTTTTAGGGAAACTATTAAAATACAAGACACAGGATAAAGGAGTGAAAGAAAATGACACGTTTATATTATATATTTTACATATCAGAGTTAGGACTGCCTTTTCCAAAGAGTAAAGAAAACAAAATAGTGTGATGGTGGAGGTCATGGAGGATGAACTAACAATCATAGGCCATGCCAATGACATGGTCATTGGAAGGAAAAGTAACTACAGAAGAAAAGAATAGTAATTAATATTTTTTTACATCGGAAAATTTTAAAGTCTGTTCATCAGCCTGGAACTTATCCAAGCTTCATGTAGCATTGTCTGATAATATAAAACTCTCCCTTTGATGAAATGCCAGTCTGTCACAAGATTAACTCCCAGCAGCTACTAATACTCATATTTTTCAGCTGAGTAAACTAGAGCAACATGCAATGAAGTGTCTTGCTCAAGGACACAACATACCACCCAGTTTGTGAATCATATTTTGGAAGATGAGGAAAGGGATGTGTGTTTAATGAATTGGACAAATAATGCATTGTTCAAATCCTGTTGAGTAAAACTTTACCTTTCATCATACGAGGACTTGATAAAAAAAAGTACCAGGAAAGAACTGGGGTTTATTCCTCTCTCTCTGTCTGTCTGTCTCTCTGTCTCCCTCTCTCTCTCTCTCTATATATATATATATATATGATTATATATATATATATAAAGTCCTTGGTTCAATTAGGAGTAACCACAGTACGCAAGGTACTCAATACATTAGTAGAGTATAAACATCATGTTTAATATAGAAATGGCTTTTACAGGACTAGAACTGTTTCATTCAAAAGAAATCATCAGGAAAGATTTCCCAATGATTTCTTTTGAATGAAACAGTTCAAGTCCTGTAGAAACCATTTCTATTTTAAACATGATATATATATTTATTGGTGTGAATTTTTAAAAAATACTCACTACATCTGTAGAATATAGGGATATTTATTCTATTATAGAAGTAACCTTTACCAGGCTAGAACTTTTTCATTTGTAGAATATCTGATGATTTCTTATGAATGAAATAGTTCTAGTCCTGTAGAAATCATTTCTTTATTTCTTTGTAAAATAAAGAGGCCAATACTGTGCCAACTGTGGTTGCCTTCCAACTCAACTCATCTACTCAGGAACCTACATACCTATATATATATATATATATATATATATATATGTGTGTGTGTGTGTGTGTGTGTGTAATTAATAAATAACCAAAGTTTAATACTTTATTTAATTCATTTACACATGTTTCATTGAAATGGATTTCATCAGAATCATTAGATAATATAAAAATGATGTTTTTACCAACCACATTCCATCTATGTCATTATATTTCAATACCCTGTGTTAACAACTTCCATAATTCAACACCAAAATGTCTTGCTTTCATATTTATTTAGTCATCTTCAATTTATTTCTATAATTTTTCCAAATGTATTTCCATTGATATAACAATTGATGGTTCCTGAGACATTATCTTTAATTCTTTCACTAGAAACGCCATCTTTTGTCATAACACTCTCTACAAGTATAATGATTATACTCTAAACCATATGGTTAGTATTTCAGTTGTGAATTCGAAAACAAATAATTCTTTAAACTCGACATGGTTATTACCATAAGATTTTAAATTCCTGTCACCATTTTCAGCTATTCTTCTAACTAAATCACAATCTTGGCATTACCATCTGCGATCTTTTCAACAATAATTCTATAATTCTTTACATAACTAACATATTGTTATTATTATTATTATTATTATGTGGGCGGTGGATTGGCAGTATCGGTAGAGGGTCGGACACCATGCTTTCCAGCATAGTTACGTCCCTTTACGATCTGAGTTCAAATCCCGCCGAGGTTGACTTTGCCTTTCATCCTTACGGGGTCGATAAAATAAAGTACCAGTAATGCACTGGATAATTGCTGGCCTTGTGCCTAAAGTAGAAACAATTATTATTATTATTATTTTTCATATCTAGTGGCGAATTAGTAGAGTCGTTAGAATGTTGGATAGAACGCTTTGTAGTATTCATTCTGACTCTCTGCTCTCTGAGTTCAAATCCCATCGAAGCCAACTTTGCCTTTCATCCTTTTGAGGTCGATAAAATAAAGTACCAGTAGTGCACTGGGGTTGATTTAATCTACTTTCCCCTCCCCCAAAATTGATTGTTGGCCTTGTTCCTAAATCAAAAACCATTATTATTATTATTATTATTATTATTATTATTATTATTATTATTATTACGGGGGTCGATAAAATAAAGTACCAGTAATGTACTGGATATTTGCTGGCCTTGTGCCAAAAGTAGAAACAATTATTATTATTATGAAGAGTGGTGGATTGGCAGTATTGGTATAGCTTCGGATAACATACTTTGTGGCATAAAATTACGTCCCTTTACGTTCTGAGTTCAAGTCCTGCCAAGATTAGCTTTGCTTTTCAACCTTTACGGGGTTGATAAAATAAAGCACCAGTAATGTATTGGGTGCATTAATAGACTTTCCCCACCCCACCAAAATTGTTGGCTTTGTGCCTAAATCAGAAACAATTAGTAGACAAAATGACTTGCATTGTTTGTTTCGAGTCTTTATGTTTGGAATTCAAATAAAGACAAGGTCAACTTTTCATTTCATTCTTCAGGGGTTGATAAATTAAAGTACCTGTGAAGTACTGGGTCAAAATAATCCCCTTTCTTCCTACACCGAAATTTCAAGCCTTCTACCAATGTTAGAAAGAATTATTATAATTTTTACATTTTTATATCTGTGAATTCTGATGAAATATTTTAATCCCAATCAATATCTTTCTATGGGTTGTGTTTTTATTTATTGTTTTATTTTTCCCTCAAAAATTAATGTACAGTGAACTTCTTCTTCTTCTTCTTCTTCTTCTTCTTCTTCTTCTTCTTCTTCTTCTTCTTCCAGTTATAGTAGTAGTAGTAGAATACAATATGATTTTAAAAGCAAGTAAACACATATACACATACATACATATATATATATATATGCATGTATATATATATATATATATATATATATACATATATAAACAAAACAAAAATGATAATAACAATACAATATAAAAATTAACATTTTTCAGATCTTTAACAGTTCGATAAAGTAATTTTGTTTTTATTACTGTGTTGTTATGTATGTATGTTGTTGTTGTTATTGTCATATGGTAGAGGTAGGGATAATAATGATGGTGGTGGTGGGGGGGGGGGGCATTGATAGTGATGTGGGTAGTGGTGTTGGTGGCAATATTAGTGGTGGTGGCAGTTTGTAGGTGGTGTTGATGATGATGATGATGGTAGTGCTGGTGGTAGTGATGTAGGAAATTTTATTTTTGTATGTTATATTTTTCTCTTATTAATTTCCAATTCTTCAACCATAATTCCTTAGTCGTTTACTACTGATGACTGTTTGGTATGTATGTGTAGTACATATGTATATATGGGTGATTGTGTACATGTATATGTTTGCGTGTATGGGTGTATTTCTTCTTATTTGTTTCTTTATTCTTACACTTTATATTACCCCCACACCTCACCCTCACTTTATTTTTTATATTTTTTCTTTAAAGAATAATTTACCTACTTTTCTGTTTATTTCCTGCAATAGCAATCCTCTACCTCCACCTCCACCTCCTCATCATCATCATCAGCATCGTCATCATCCCCAACAGCAACATTATCATCTTTATCATCATCACCATCACCATCATTATCTTTGCCGTCATCTTCACCGTTACTGCCATCACCATCACCATCATCATCAACATTACTACCACCACCACCATCACCATCACCATCACCACCATCACCACCATCATCATCATCATCATCATCATCATCATCATTATTACTACCATCATCATCATTAACTTTACTGCTACCACCACCATCATCATCATCGTCATCATTAACTTTACTGCTACCACCACCATCATCATCATCATCATCATCAACATTAACACCATCACCATCATCATAAACATTACTACCACCACCAACATCATCATCGTCATCATCATTACTACCATATACCATCATCATCAACATTACTGCTACCATCATCATCATTAACTTTACTGCTACCATCATCATCATCATCATCATCAACATTAACACCATCACCCTCACCATCAACATTACTACCACCACCACCATCATCATCATCATTATCATCATCATCAACATTAACACCATCACCCTCATCATCAACACTACCACCACCACCATCACCATCATCATCAACATTACTGCTACCATCATCATCATCAGTAATATTAATCTTGTATTTCTCATTGGTCACATAAATCAGTCCACTTTTGTGGTTATAGTTATTGTTGTTTTTACTGGTTGGTCATATAGTTATTGCTTTTGTTGTTGCTATAGTTGTTGTTATTGTTGTTGTTTTACTTATAATTGTTGTAGTTATAGTTGTTGTAGTTATAGTTGTTGTTGTTGTAGTTGTTGTTACTGTTTAGTAGGCAGCAGTGTGTGAGAATTATTGGATTGTTAATAGTGTTGTACAGCACATGTTTCATGTGTCATAATTAAGTGGTGAAATGTGGTAACGATGCAGGCCAAGATATTATATGCAGCGTGAAGGAAACGGCAATTGAACAAGCATTTTTACTACTGATATATATATATATATATATATATATATATATATATATATATGCAACTGCATATATATATATGCAACTGCATATATATATATATATGTACTAAGCTTCTGTTATATCCTCATAATACACATAGTTGAGAGGGAATTTTTAGGTAGGAATGTATGTATGTATGTATGTATGCATGTTTGTATGTAAGTATGTATGCATGTGTGTATGTAAGTATGTATGTAGGCATGTGTGTATGTAAGTATGTATGCATGCATGTATGTATATAAGTTTAAATATTGGTGCTTGTATATGTGGGTAAAGAGAGGGATA
>OZ024747.1:53794075-53809075 GCA_964016885.1 Eledone cirrhosa
TTAGCATTTACATTATTTACTATCTATATTTACTATTATATTTTCATGGTAAAGGTTTCACTTCACATAATTATTTAACATAATACTGAATCTATGAGACTTTCATATTATTGATTTTGAGAACAATAGCTTAACATCAGCATGAGTGGCCAGTTACAGCCTATTTGAACAGAAAGAGGTTAGAGAATTCTGGCTAGATATGGCCAGTTTAAATGCTAAAGAGTTAACTGGATTTTCCTACAGATCTTAGCTTCAATTACACTCCTTACAGAATGTTATATCAGGAGAATGAATATTCTAATGAATATATATGGAAAATCTTTATAGTAGTTATTCCAACTCTTTTTGTTCAAATTCTTCAATGTCAACTGAAACATTCATGTTTTCCGGCTCAACAGTGTTATAGTAATAACAGATGGTGATGAATTAATATAACTGTTAGAGCATCAGTTGTGATGCCTTGCAGTATTTTTTCCACCTCTCTGCAGATCTTCACTGGACCCAGATCTTGTGAAAATCCAGGTCTTAACTGGACCAGATCTTTGCTATACTCAGACCATCTCTACAGCCAGACTTTCACTACACTCAGGTCCTCACTAGACCAAGATCTTCACTACACCCCAGATCCTCAGTACAGCGAGAAATTCACTAAACCCAGATCCTCACTATATTTTTATCTTCACTGGAACCAGATCTAGTGAAAATTTTGATCTTACCTGCACCCATACCTTCACTACACCCAGATCCTCACTAGACCCAGATATTCACTACACTCAGATCTTCTCTACACTCAGACATTCACTAGACCCAGATCTTCACTACACCCAGACCTTCATTAAATCCTGATCTTCACTACACCAAGATCTTCACTATATCCAGACCTTCATTAGATCCAGATCTTCACTATATCCAGATCTTCACTATATCCAGATCTTCACTATATCCAGACCTTCACTAGATCCAGACCTTCACTAGACCCAGACCTTCACTATATCCAGATCTTCTCTAGACCCAGATCTTCACTACACCCAGATCTTCACTACATCCAGATCTTCACTATATCCAGATCATCACTACACCCAGATCTTCACTATATCCAGATCTTCACTAGACCTAGATCTTCACTATATCCAGATCTTCACTACACCCAGATTTTCACTAGATCCAGATCTTCACTAGACCCATATCCTCTCTAGATCCAGATCTTCACTAGACCCATATCCTCATTACAGCCAAATCTTCACTAGATCCAAATCTTCTCTACACCCAGTTCTGATAGTTATTCATTTTAATTTAGAGTCTTCATTGCTGTTTTATACTTTTCTAATTTTCTACCACATTTTAATGTGGTAAAGGGTATTAAGAGTTAAATAGAAATTTCACATTGCATCTGTATTGGTATGAAGTTTTTGTCAAGAAAATCTCCCCCACCCCAATACTGTGATTGCCTAGTGCACAAACTTAAATACATATATATATTACCATAACAGAATTCCAATGAGCTTCTGATTCCAGAGTTGGGCCAGATCAATACAGATCGAACCTTGAGTTTATCAACTGAGAAATGCACATAAAGTAATGGTTTCTTATATAGTCACAAGGCCAGTAATTTGGGGGGGAGGGGAATTCGATTAAATCGACCCCAGTGCATGACTGGTACTTTATTTTATCGACCCCGTAAGGATGAGAGGCAAAGTTAACCTCGGCGGGATTTGAACTCAGATCATAAAGGCCCGTAACTCTATGCTACAAAGCATAGTGTCCGACTCTCTACCGATACTGCCAATCCACATAAAATAATGAATACCTAACACTTCGTCCTTTTTATTATTAGTATTACACTCTGCTTAGTACAACACCAAAATACCTACTGGAAACTACACTGCCTTTCAAATTATTAACGACATAAAACCTTTTTATTTTATTTTAAAACGATTTGTTGGAATTCATCACAATTTCTACAGAATGATGGAAGTAGTTATATGTATGCAGTGTGTAAAAATTGTGAGGCATTGCACAAGTGTACACAAACGGCGGCCATTTGCATGATTTCCACGAACTTTCAGTGTTCCAAATTATTAACGAGTGGTCTGATAATCATGTAATTATGGGTTGTAAATGTGACTTAGCTGCTTCAGAGAAATCTGTTATTGCTTTTGAACTTGCAAAAGGTAAATCAACATTAGAAATATCTAAAATAATTGGGAGATATGACCAAACTGTGAAAAAAATTGTTACAACTCCTACGAAGATGCCTAAGAGAACTGACAAGGGTTAGTCGAGGGCTGTTTCTCAACATTCTCTATCACAAATTAAGCATGAAGCTGTAATGAACCCATGTCTTACAAGTGGAGAACTTTTCAAGTGCATTGGCGAAACAACTATGTCCAGAACTACTCGATGTCATCTTCTGAAAAAGGTCGGTAAGCCATTGTCATCAGTTGAAGAGCCTCCTTTAAACAAAATATGCACAAAATTGTCTGAAATGGGCAGAAGATGACATGATGGTCGATTTCTAAAAAGTTTTCTTTATGGAGGAAACTCGTCCTTGATGGACCTGAGGGTTATAGCAACGGATGGGTTGTAAATGAACGAGATCGTCATCCATGCTTCTGTTGGTTGGTCTTTGGAAAGTGTCTGACAGTGTTAAAATGCCTGCAGATGCTTACATAGCCTTTCTGAGGGAGCACATTGAACCTTGGTTAAAAAAGCAAAGGATCACCTTCAAGACAACCATAATATTCATGCAAGATAATGTGTCCTCACACTCAGTGAAGAAAACTACAGAGTATCTGCAACAATTATGCTTCTGTGGACTTTGGAAGATGAAGTGGCATTGCTTGTTCTCCTGATTTAAATACAATAGAAAATTTGTAGAGTATTCTAGAGCAATGAGTTTACAAGAATGGATGCTAATTGAGGAGGAAGGATAAACTGTGGCAGGCAACAGTGGATGTATCTCATGGTATAACATCAGAGGAGATACAGAAATTAAGATGTTCCATGGACCAATGCCCTTTCCAACTTATTTCAAAGGCTCATCTATCCACCCCTACTAACCAGCTCATATATTCCTTACTAACCAGTTCATATCCCCCCTACTAACCAGCTCATATATCCCCTACTAACCAACTCATAAATCCCCTACTAACCAGCTTATATATCCCCTACTAACCAACTCATATATCCCCCTACTAACCAGCTCATATATCCCCCTACTAACCAACTCATAAATCCCCTACTAACCAGCTCATATATCCCCTACTAACCAGCTCATCTATCCCCTCCCCTACTAACCAGCTCATATATCCCCTACTAACCAGCTCATCTACCCCCTACTAACCAACTCATCAATCAGTTTTAAACTGTTTATTTGTTTATTTCTATTTCTTCCATGTTTATTACTCTATGTATTCACTTCAGTACATCAAACAATCACATTTGTATTTTCTTGTTTACATGAGTTTTAATCTAAGTCTAAAGTCTGTCTTAAGCCTCAAGGCTCGTTTGGCCGGTGCTTATCCCGGTTTCATGGCATGAAGCGACTGAGAGTACAAGACTCCTCCCCTGGACAGGACGCTAATCCATCGCAGGGTTAAACCCCCAGCTATTGCTGGTACTTATCCCGGTTTCATGGCGTGAAGTGACTGAGAGTACAAGACACCTCACAACCGCACAACCGACAACACCCCCCTCACAACTGTAATCATCAACACCACCACACCACCAACACACCCCTACAACTGCCATCATCAAGACCACCACACCACCAACATACCACTACAACTGACATCATCAACACCACCACACCACCAACAACCCCCACACCCACAACTGCCATCATCAACACCACCAACATACCACTACAACTGACATCATCAACACCACCACACCACCAACAACCCCCACACCCACAACTGCCATCATCAAGACCACCACACCACCAACATACCACTACAACTGACATCATCAACACCACCACACCACCAACAACCCCCACACCCACAACTGCCATCATCAACACCACCACACCACCAACATACCACTACAACTGACATCATCAACACCACCGCACAACCAACAACACCCCCCTCACAACTGTCATCATCAACACCACCACACCCCCAACACACCCCTACAACTGCCATCATCAAGACCACCACACCACCAACATACCACTACAACTGACATCATCAACACCACCACACCACCAACACACCCCTACAACTGCCATCATCAAGACCACCACACCACCAACATACCACTACAACTGACATCATCAACACCACCAACACACCCCTAAACTGCCATCATCAATACCAGCACGCCACCAACTTACCACTACAACTGACATCATCAACACCACCACACAACCAACATACCACTACAACAGACATCATCAACACCACCACGCCCCCACACCCACAGCTGCCATCATCAACACCACCACCATCAGAGAGATACATAATCAAAAGCCCAGGACATACAAATATATACAACATACAACAAATAGCATTACTAGCCACTACACACAAGTATGTGAGTATTCTCAATAGAATAGAAGCAACGAAGTAACATAAAAAACAACAATACTGCACATAGCCAAGCCACAGAGCTGTGCTCAGTAATACAATGACAACACAATGAGAATAAGACTGATGATGATGATGATGATGATAATAATTGTTTCTACTTTTGGCACAAGGCCAGCAATTATTACAGTGTATTACTGGTACTTTATTTTATCGACCCCGTAAGGATGAAAGGCAAAGTTAACCTCGGCGGGATTTGAACTCAAATCATACAGGGAGGTAACTCTATGCTTCAAAGCATGGCATCCGACCCTCTACCGATACTGCCAATCCACTGCCTTAATAATAATTGTTTCTACTTTTAGCACAGGGCCAGCAATTACCCAGTGTATTACTGGTACTTCATTTTATCGACCCCGTTAATAAAGGCACAAAGCCAGTAATTTGGGAGGAGGGGAAAGTCGATTAAATCAACCCCAGTACATTACTGGTGCTTTATTTTATCAACCTCAAAAGAATGAAAGGTAAAATTAACTTCGGCAGGATTTGAACTCAGACCGTAAAGGGCCGTAACTCTATGCTGCAAAGCATATTGTCCAATGCTCTGCCGATACTGCCAATCCATAATAATGACAATAATTGTTTTTACTTCAGACACAAGGCCAACAATTTGAAGGGGAGGAGGAAGGCGGATAAATTGTCCCCAGTGCATTACTGGTGCATTGGTTGATTGGCAGTATCGGTAGAGTGTCGGACGCCATGCTTTCCAGCATAGTTACGTCCCTTTACGATCTGAGTTCAAATCCTGCCGAGGTTGACTTTGCCTTTCATCCTTACGGGGTCGATAAAATAAAGTACCATTAATGTACTGTGTAATTGCTGGCCTTGTGCCTAAAGTAGAAGCAATTATTTCATCAACCCCCGTAAGGATGAAAGGCAAAGCAGGATTTGAAATTGGAAGGTAAAGGACCAATGGTTTCTATATTAGCCACACAGAGCTGACATTAAGCAGAGAATAAAGATAGCATAGGGTGATACAGTGTGGGCTCTTGGTGTAAAAGATGTTTATAGTAAAAACTAAAAAAAATAAACTTTAAAGCTTTAGCATTCACATTATTCTGTGGATTAACAGTATCGGTAGAGAGTCGGACGCCATGCTTTCCAGCATAGTTACGTCCCTTTACGATCTGAGTTCAAATCCTGCCGAGGTTGACTTTGCCTTTCATCCTTATGGGGTCAATAAAATAAAAGCACCAGTAATGCACTGGGTAATTGCTGGCCTTGTGCCTAAAATAGAAACAATTATTCTATATATTCTATTGTATTTTATCACATAATATCGAATCTATGAGATTTTGAAAGTATTTATTTTGAGAATAATACCTTAACATCAGTTTGAGTGACCAGTTACAGCCAGTTTCAACAGAAAAAGATAGAGAATTCTGGCTGGTTTTGGCCGGTTTGAACATTAAAGGGTTAAAAATTCACACATAACAAATTCCCCAAAAGTGGGGAGACCTCTAAGCATCACTCCTGGAGAAAGCCTATAAAAGTGACGGTCACCCTGACAGCTAGGACAAGTACCTTCTCCCATTAGTTCTCCAATCTACAGGTGTATACTCAGAGCAATCACATTCATTTAGACCAGTGGTTCTCAACCTTTTTTTACTCATGGACCCCTTTTCCTTGATTTTTGGGGGGTTGGATCCCCTCATAGCTATTCGACAAAAGAATATTTTTTGCCTGTGGACCCCCAGGAATATTACATCGACCCCCGGGGTCCATGTGGACCCCAGTTGAGAACCACTGAGTGGCAAGCATGGTCTAAATTTTAGACCATGCTTGCCTCTCTCACCTTTCAACAAACTGTTTGGAAGGCAGCAGTTCCATCTCAACCATGAATTTTCTCTTCAGGTAAAAGTTAATCAGGGCTTTGCTGATGAGGAAAGTGCTTGTCTTCAACCCTTTCAGATGTGTCCCCCACACAACTTATTTTACCTTAGCCACCAGGCATATAAAAATTGCCTGTCCTTCCCCTCTAAAGAAAGATGGAGGGGTGTCTTCACAATGGACTCAGTTGAATAATAATGTTTTCTTTATTAACCACAAGGGTTTACATAAAGTAGACATTAAGGACAGTTGAATAATAATAATAATAATGGTTTCTGATTTAGGCACAAAGCCAGCAATTTGGTGAGAGGGGAAAGTTGATTAAATCGACCCCAGTGCATTACTGGTACTTTATTTTATCGACCCCATAAGGATGAAAGGCACAGCTAACCTCGGCCATAGCTATGCTGCAAAGCATGGGGTCCAACCCTCTACCGATACTGCCAATCCATACTGCAATAGTAATAATAATGATTTCTACTATAGGCACGAGGCCAGCAATTTTGGGGGAGGGGAAAGTCAATTTAATTGACCCCAGTGTATTACTGGTACTTTATTTTATCGTCCTTGTAAGGATGAAAGGACAAAGTTAACCTTGGCAGGATTTGAACACAGAACATAAAGGGCCGTAACTATATGCCACAAAGCATATTGACCCTAAAATAATGGTTTCTGATTTTGGCAAAAGGCCAACAATTTTAGGGGGAGGAGAAAGTCGGTTAAATCGAGTCCAATGCATTACTGGTGCTTTATTTATTGGCCCCGTAAGGATGAAAGGCAAAGCTGACCTTGGCAGGATTTGAACTCAGAACATAAAGGGCCGTAACTATATGCCGCAAAGCATATTGACCCTAAAATAACGAAAAGCAAAGTTGACTTCAGTGGGATTTGAACATAGAATGCAAGGAACCTAAACAAATACCAAGCAATAAAACTAATGCTCCAACAATCGACTCTAGTGCATTACTGGTACTTTATTTTATCGACCCCGTAAGCAGGATTTGAACTCAGAACATAAAGGGGCGTAACTTTTTACTTCCTAACAAATAATAAAAATTACAAAAATCTTCATTGAGTCTCATAACTGAATTAGGAAAGATTAGGGAGTGTTTGATGTTGATGATAATGATGATGACTATGATAAGGAGTATAATTAAGTTGATCACAAGGATGTTGATGATGACAATCAGAATGATTATGATGGTGATGACACTGAATATGATAATGATGATGATTATGATGACAATGGTGATGATGTCAGACATGATGATGATGTTGGTGGTGTAGACTACAATAGAAGTACAAACATAATTAAAGATGCCCTACTATGACAATTAGATTGGCTTCTGCCACACACCATTTGTCAATATGATGTCACCTTAACCTATCACCACTCCCATCATTTATTCTATTTCCTTCCTCTCTCTCTCCCTCTGCCGTCCCTCTCTCCCACTTTCTCTTCTCTCTCTCGCCTTCTTCTGACACTCTCTCTCTCTCTCTCTCTTCTGACTGACTCTCTCTCACTCTTCTGTCTTCCCTTCGCCCTCTTCTGTCTTTCTCTCTCCCTCTTCTGACTCTCTCTCTCTCTCTCTCTCCCTCATCTGTCTCTGCCTCTCTCTCCTTCTATCTTCCTCTCTCTCACTTTGTACCAGATCAAACCCTTGATTTACACATTCTTCTGTTTATTCTCATACGCCCACCACACACAAATCTCACTCCTTCCTCTACAGAATGTTTTCTCTCTTACTGTCTATAACTGATAACTAATTTAAATCAAATATAAACAACTCCCAATTATCCCTCTTTCTCCACCTTTTTATAAGGGTCTTGTCCCTTCCTAGTCAACAAACTAATAAATAACAATACCCAAATTGATTCTCAGCATAATGCTCAGATTCTCCATGCAGTGTTTTTCTACATTCAATATTCACACATAAACTTCTAGCTCAGTTTTCACATTTAACATTTCTTTACACTTGTATTATTATATTTCTAATGAAAACACAGTAGGCGTAAAAGCTAAACTTGCTATCTTCAATTCGGTTTTAGTGCCAGCCCTTACTTACATATGGTCATGAATCTTGGGTAACTGAAAGAATACCATTGCTAATACAAGCGGCCGAGCCGAAATGGGACTCCTCCGAAGGGTCTTTGGAGTAACTTTAATCGATGGAATAGGTAGCTTGGAGATCAGACAGTCACTCCAGGTAGAGCAGCTACTTCTCTGGATTGAGGGGTCACAGATCTGATACTATAGTCATGTGGTTAGAATGTCTCAGGAAAGAATTGCTGGACAGATTTTACAGGCAAAACCAACTGACAAGAGACCCAAGAGTAGACCCCCAAGCAAGATGGTTGGATAACATCTATGAGCTTGACTGGTCATGCTTGGGAAACCAGCTGGATCAGGTGGAGATCATTGTTTCTGACAGGACCCACTGAAAGGAGTGTTTGAGAACGATGTCCACATAACCCACTCAGGAATATGTAGGCGAATAAGAAGAGAAGAAAGACAGATACAATCTTTGATTTCAAATAATTTTGAAAATAATCTAGAATTTAGAAGGATTTAGTTATATAACTAAATTTCTCATTATTAAGCTGGAGTTTGGAACATAACTTCGCAAAGTTTCTTACATAGACTTTTGATGGAAGGTATTTAGATAATCATTTTGTTACCATATTTCAAACAAAAGACACTGCCTATGTTTTTCAAATAATTTTGAAAACACGAAAAAGGCATTCACAGGGGTTTATTAATATAACTAACTTTCTCATTACTAAGATAGTGTTTGCAGCACAACTTAACAAATATTTTTGCATAAAATTATGATGAAAGGTTTTTAGCTAAATATAAAGACTTCAAAATAAACCAACTTAATATAGTAGAACCAGGTGTGGTATCATTCAGTCTAATATCAAAAGGGTTAACTGGTAAAAATAAATATTTGAATTAAAACCACTTGATCAATAAAGTGATATATATCACAAACTGGAATATCCCCTCAGTGTTTGTGCTATGACAATGTATCTTTGAAAAGTTGTTGATGATTGAATGGTAACAACATAGAGGGAACACAATACAAAACACCAAGTACATGTTAAAGAGACTGGTGGTCAAATTAAGACAAAACAGGGTCATATCAAGGACTTGATAACTTCTCTAAGGCTGGTGCCATGGCAAATTGCACCCAATACACTATGTAAAGTGGTTAGGATTAAGAAAAGCTTCTAGCTCTAGAAAGCATGCCAAATACCTTAAATACAATTCTAACATTCAAATTTCAGAAATACAAATTTAATACTCAAATTTGAGAAATACAAATTTAAGACTTAAATATTTCACCAATTCAAATTCAACACTGGAATCTCGCAAATACAATTTCAATGCTGAAATCTCTCAAATACAATTTTGACCAAAAATCTCAAAAGCAGACACATGATGTCCAGACCTCATACTAAAAACACCCATTAAAATATTCACCACAAAATTCAAACCAAATTATTACACACTCATACACACAAACCCTCGTATAAACTTCTCAATTAAAACATCACATTTTGATTTCATACTCAAACTTCACCCTCAGATACAATACACAACTCTAACTTTAACTCCTACACCAAACTATAACAGTCTAACCTTTTCCACTATAGTTCCAAAATCACAAAATCTAGTTTTAATATTATCTAAAAATGTCGCTCTCATAATTTAATCACTATTTTTTCAGTTCATTTAATTTTCTTCGTTATAAATTTAATTTAATCAAATATTTTTTCATTTTTTATTTTTCATTTTTAATTCGGCATCCCATTTTTTTTATGGTATTTCTAATCAAATTTAATATAATTTAATTTAATATCCTTTTTATTTTATTTTGTCCTTAAATTTTATCAGTGTTTTCCTTTTTTTCTTCTTATTTTTTTTCCTTGATTTTATTTTACGACTCAATCAATTCATTAGGATACTCTTGCAAATTGTATGCTTTGCTGGCTGAAGCTTGAAATTAGTATTTTTATTACGATTGTTATTATTATTAGTATTATTATTATTTTCTTGGTGCAGACAGTGTTATTATTATGGTGTATGGGTGTATGTATGTGTATCTTAAATGCGAGTGTATGTATATACATATGTATAGTATATATATATATATATATATACTATATATATATATATATATATACTATATATATATATATATATATATATACACACACAAACATACACATATATGTATATATATATATATATACACACACTCAAACATACACATATATGTATATATATATATATGTGTGTGTGTGTGTGTGTGTGTTAACATGTCTAGATGTATATCTATCTATATGCAGATACATAGATGTATACACAACACATACACACACATGTGTGTGTGAGTGTGCATCCATATATCTGCATATAGATAGATATACATCTAGACATGCTAACACACACACACACACACACACACACACACACACACATATATGTATATATATATATATGTCTATGTCTATGTGTGTGTCTATGTGTGTGTGACTATGTAGTCTCTTCCCCATTCATTACATTCAAAATATTTTTTTTCTTCATTACATTTTTATTTTTCTAGTTTATTTCATTATTGTGAAATCTAAAATATATTTTTTGTTGGATATTTGGAGGGGGGGGGGTAGCTTATTTTTAGTTTTATTATTATTACTTTATTTATATTTTTATTGTTTTATACAATCTTTATTTTTATTATTATTACTTTTTTTTGTTCTATTTTTGTTATTCTTTTGTTGTGTTTATCTAGTCTGACCATTTTCAGTGCTGATCTTTAAGTAAGTGATAACAAGCGTCAAAGATTGCCAGATAAAAGAAAAAAATTTGCTTTACACTTCCCCTTCCTCCTACCTGAAACCCTCCCTCCTACCTCTTTCTCTCCCTCCTACCTCATCCTCTCATTCCTACCTCTTTCTCTCATTCCTACCTCTTTCTCTCATTCCTACCTCTTTCTCTCCGTCCTACCTCATGCCCTCCTTCTTACCTCTTTCTCTCCAGCCTACCTCATCCCCTCGTTCTTACCTCTTTCCCTTCCTCCCACCTCATCCCCCTCCTTCTTACCTCATCCTACGGCTCCAGCCTACCTCTTCCCCTCTATCCTACCTCTTGGCCTCCCTCCTACCTCATCCCCTCCTTCTTACCTCTTCCTACGGCTCCAGCCTACCCCTCCCCTTTATCCTACCTCTTGCCCTCCCTCCTACCTCATCCCCTCCTTCTTACCTCTTCCTACGCCTCCATCCAACCTCTTCCCCTCTATTCTACCTCTTGCCCTCCCTCCTACCTCATCTCCTCCTTCCTAACTCTTCCCCATAAAAAAGTTACATCTTTTAACATCCACAAGCTAATTAAATTTATTTTTCACTCTCTTACTCCTTTAACTTTCTCCCACACTCTCTCTCTCCCTCTCTTCCTCTCTCTCTCTCTCTCTCTCTCTCTCTTCCACTGCCTCTCTCTTCCACTCTCTCTCACTCTCTCTTTCTTCCACCCTCTCTCTCATTCACTCTCTCTCTCTCTTCCCCCTCTCTCTGCTCCCGCTTCTGTTATTTTATCTCTCAAGATTTCTCTTTTGTCTTTTGTCTTTTATTGTATTATTGCTGTTATCATCATCATCATCATCATCATCATTATAGTTGTTGTTACATTGTATACATCTGATTATGTTATTGCTATTATTGCCATTAACACATTATTATTATTATTATTATTATTATTGTTATATAAAAATGAAATAATTAAAGCATTATTATTTTTTATATTTATTATAGATTTTTGCCTCTTACAATATTAAAGATTTTCATCAATAATATTATTGTTATTATTATTACTATCCTCATCCTCCTCATCATTATTATCATCATCATCATCAACATTATCATTATTATTCTTATTAATATTTTAAAATATCTGTTTTATATATTACATTTTTTTTGTTTTGTTTGTACTTGTTTATGCTTTGTTTTTATTTCAATTTGGCTATTTAAATTGTCAGTCTTTTGATGTATTCTCTTATTTTTTAGGTTTAATATAGTTGTAGTTGTTGTTGGTGATGGTGTTGGTGATGGTGTTGGTGATGGTGTTGGTGATGGTGGTGCATCTTCTGTTGTGGTATTGAAGGGGGAAGAGGGGACAACTTTCATTGAAAATAGATGGTTGGCTTTGAATAATTTAGGGGAAACGAACAATAGACAAGGAATACAACAAACCACAATACCACAACCATCACTTTCATCACCATTACCACCACCACTACTACTACTACTACTACTACTACCCCTACTACCACTATCACCACCACCACTACTACTACTACTACCACCACTATCACCACCACCACCACCACTACTACTACTACTACTACTACCACCACCACCACTATCACCACCACCACCACCACCATCACTACTACTACTACTACTACCACTACCACCACCATTACTACTACTACTACTATAATAAAATGTTAGTAAGTCCTAAAACCCAGTTAATCCTTTCATGAATCCCAATCATTCTTATCTCACAATTTTGTATGGAACTTTAAGCAGATAAGTGATAGTATACACTTTGGTAACAAATGCTTTGGTAACACACACACACATACACACACACTCTCTCTCTCTCTCTTTGGTAACGAATATCTTGTAACGAATGCATTGGTAACAAATGTTTTTCCATTAATTTGGTAACGAATATAATCATGTCAACGAATTATTTCCATACAAAAATAATAAATTAAAAACTAAGATTACGAAAGGACGCGTGGGCTGGCCCACATCAATTTTGTGTATAGGTGTAATAGTGTATTACTTGGCTAGCTTTTATAGTCACTTAAGTGATGTTTGCCCTATAAGCATTTATTTTGTGTCGCACGATAATTTGCTGTTAAATAAGTCTTACTCTTCTGTTCAACTAAGACAAAATCGATGTAAGCAAAATTAATTGAAGCAACCATTTCTGTTTATTCATTGTTGTATTCATCGTACAAGTAATAAATTATATTTATTACATATATTTTTATTTATAATTTGTGTTTTAATAACTTTTAAAAGTATTCTTTGCATGTGGGTGTTTGGTATTGAATTGAGGTTTTGAAACGAATTATATCTGAATACATAAATGGAAAGTGGGTAGCGGGTTGGTTTATCAGGAATCGCGAGTGAAGGTTGGTCTCCGTTTTAGGATGTTTGCTGTTTTGTGGACTGATTGGAGCAATAACGGTCTTCTTTACGTATATATTTTAATCGATGTGATAATGATTTTTTTGTGGTAACAAATGAGGTTTGGGAACAAATTAAATTCGTTACTAAAGTAGTATTGTATATTTATTACTGCATGAGAAAACAGCTTACCCGAATTTAAGGTTTTGGGACGATGTTGAGTAATGTTGCCTAATAAAAACAACAGAAGCAACAACGTTATCAATAGGATAAGAAACATTTACGTGGTGGTGAGACATGCTAAATATAACAGCCAAATCTTCTCCAAACTGCAGTGTACCGTAATGGATGCTGTATTGGAAAATATGAACATATCTAAATAGATGTATTTTTCTGCATTTTCAGACACAAACAGAAGCACAGATCGTAATTAGTGAGAGGAAACTTGCTTTTAGAATTATATTAACCACACAAGTTAACCAAGTAACACGCTCCAGGTAGAGCCGCTACTTCTCTGAATTAAGAGATCACAGCTCCGATACTATGGACATGTGGTTAGAATATCTCAGGAAAGAATCGTTGGACAGATTTTACGGGCAAAACCAACCGACAGGAAATCCAGAAGTAGACCCCGATCAAGATGGTTGGATAACATCCATTAGCTTGTCTGGTCTCACTTGGGGATCCAGCCGGATCAGCTGGAGATGGTTGCTTCTGATAGGACCCGCTGGAATGAATTTTGAGGATTATACCCCCACGACACTCTGAGGTGTAGGTGAGCAAAGAAGAAGAGAGAAGATACAAATGTATCGTCTTGAGCATCTAAACCTGGCAAAGTCTAAAATGTTCCAGGTCTGACCCCTAGCCGATTACTTCCAGTGCAGCTTTCTCTGCTTGCAGTTACCACATGCTATATGTTCCAACGGATTAACGGTTGGAGCGAGGTTTCAGAAGGGGCCTATATTTGACTGCGATGACATAGTCAGGAGTGACGGATGGAGTTTTGTCTTAATGCTAGACTAGTATTAGATTCATCATGAATGGATAAAACGCAAATTGGAAAGCACTCTCGGGTCCCAAATGATAGGGGGTGGGGTGGCGATGGGGCAGGCATTTGCTTAAATTCTTATAAGCGGCGATGGGGATGGAATAATTGTATATTGTACATTCGTAAATATGGGATTTCTTGTAATGTTCGTTTTTTTTTTTTGTCATATATAATGTTTTTTAATGTAAAATAAAATAATTATTAGATTCTCTAGCTGCTGTATCGATATAAATCACTTACAATAAAATTTCGCCAGAGATACATTAACAAAATTTACTAAGAAGGTGTGTTGGAATAAAAGCGATGGGCTTGGAAAACCGGAAACATTTA
>OZ024747.1:53811575-53814075 GCA_964016885.1 Eledone cirrhosa
GCTTTATGCCTAAATTAAAAATCATTAATTCTCCCTCCTTTATCCCACTTTCATCCTTGTTTTGACCCCAGTTTTCCTGTTTTCATGCATGTTCATAATTCTTCTTCAATATTTTGAAGAAAGACATAACTTAATATATATATATATATATATATATATATATATATATATATATATATATATATATATATATAAATATATAAAATGAGGTAAATATCTCTCTGAGTACTAAGTACCCATAGAGATATATAGGGTGCCTAAAATATAATTGTTGTTCCATGGTACTAATTTGAGATACCAGAACTATAAAAATTGAGATGAGCAAAACAAACAAACATTAAACAATCCTTTAAATAAATTAGAAAATGATTTAAATATAAATCCTTTTTTAATTTATTTAAAGGATTGTTTAATGTTTTTTTGTTCTGCTCATCTCAATTTATATATATATGTATATATATATATATATATATATATATATATATATATATATATATATATATATATATATATATTCTTTTAAATATATATATATATATATATATATATATATATATATATATATATATATATATATATATTCTTTTAAATATATATATATATATATATATATATAAATGTATGTATAGTATATTTGGCAATTTATTGTATGGTTAATTAAAACATTTTGGAGGCCATTCGCTATGAGCTTTAAAGTAGTGACTATATCACTTACTTATTCTCGGTAAAAGCAAAGGAGTGTAATCGACAGTCCTGTTTCTCGCTCGTTAGCGATTCTCAAGACTACTCACTCCTTCGCTTCTGCTGAGAATTATAGAAGCTGGATACTTATAGAATTCTAGCAATATTTAAGAGCTGATTAAACAGAGCGGTTGCCGGTCTCGCAAATATTTGGTATTAGTATTGGTGCTCTGAAATAGCGATGTATACATGAATGTGATCCGTGATCCGTGATGTAAAAGGACACCCAGAACTGAGATATGCAGGAGAACGGAAATGACAGGCGACGGGAGTATCCAAACCGAGTCGTATGTCCATCAAATGCTCATAAAAAGGGACCGCCAAACGGCGTCCAGTTTCTCCGATGTATCAGGACTCGTAAGGGGAACACCGGAGAGCAGAGACAACGTGGGTGGGTGGGTGGCGAACTTCTTATACCAACGTCGAACTCAACAGTTTCCCAAGAGAAGGCGATCTGAACAGACCTACTTTTTCTCCAAGAAATATATATATATATATATAAGTTGAGCCAACTTATGCAGTTTCATATGCAAATGAGATTAATCACCTCATTTACACAGACGAGAAATGTATATATTCTCGGCTGTCTTCTAGTCCAGCAGTCGCAAGCGGTGGGAGAGACCGTCCTGACGAAGGCCAGTTACGCCTGAAATGCATAGATGGTTGTCCCCCTTCCTTCTGCTGGACATCACCAGAGGGCGTCAGCCCCCAACCCCCCGGTGTTTGCATAGCTACGGCTTCCTAAAACCGTATTTCTTTGGAGATACGAAATATTTATACATACAAAGCTATGCTTGAAGCGAAATCCCATTTCTTTTATATATATAATTGTTTCTACTTTTTGGCACAAGGCCAGCAAATTACCCAGTACATTACTGGTACTTTATTTTATCGACCCCGTAAGGATGAAAAGCAAAGTTAACCTCGGCGGGATTTGAACTCAGAATGGCAAGGGCCGTAACTCTATGCGTCAAAGCATGGCATCCGATACTGCCAATTCACCGCCCATTTTATATATATAAATATATATAATTGTTTCTATTTTAGGCACAAGGCCAGCAATTACCCAGTACATTACTGGTACTTTATTTTATCGACCCCGTAAGGATGAAAAGCAAAGTTAACCTCGGCGGGATTTGAACTCAGAATGGCAAGGGCCATAACTCTATGCGTCAAAGCATGGCATCCGATACTGCCAATTCACCGCCCATTTTATATATATAAATATATATAATTGTTTCTATTTTAGGCACAAGGCCAGCAATTACCCAGTACATTACTGGCACTTTATTTTATCGACCCCGTAAGGATGAAAGGCAAAGTTTATCTCGGCGGGATTTGAACTTAGGTCATAAAGGGACGTAACTCTATGCTTCAAAGCATCTCTACCGATACTGCCAACCCATCGCCCTTTATATATATATATATATATATATATATATATATATATATATATATATATATATATATATATATATATATATATATATATATATATATATATATATATATATATATATATATTGTTCCCGAGTTGTGTCGTGAGGTAACCAGAGTTAAGAAAAGTACTCAATATGTTGGTAGAGCATAGGCATCGTTATTATATCTAAACATTACTTCTACGGGACTAGAACTGTTTCATTCGTATAAAATCTTCAGGAGAAAGTCCTAATGATTTGATACGAATGATACAGTTCTGGTCTTGTAAAAGTCATCTCTATCTATCTCTTTCATATATATATATGTATATATATAACTT
>OZ024747.1:53819075-53821575 GCA_964016885.1 Eledone cirrhosa
TGGTGGTATACTTATGGTATTCTTACATTTATATGCATTATAGGCACTTATATTTTGTTTTATGTTATTTGTTGTTGAGTATGAGAATTTAACTGTAGACCTATTTAAGATTTGATGGTATTTGTGGTTTTGCGGGAAGTTTTTCTCTAGGATATAAAAATTTTTTTTAGCTATATTATCCTTAATTTGTAAATTAAATGGAGCATTATACCAAGTAACCCGTCTATTACGGTTTCTATGTTGTTTATTATTTTTATAGGTTGTATCGTGATGTTTACTAGGAGGATTAATGTTAATGATCTCACCACGCACATTTTTAGTTAGATTTGTAGATTTAGGTGTTTTATCTTGTTTATTAGGAGTTTTATTATTAACATTTATTAGAGTTGTATGATGAGTAGTTTTTTGAGAGTTACTATACTTTATATTAGAAGAGTTGGTATTTTGGGGTATAGTGTGGGTGGCATTTAGGTGTGTACTTTTCATTTGGTGTTTGTTGGTAATATTAGGTTGTATGTTTATAGTATTTTTAGTAGAAGGTATATATTCTAATCTATTTTTGTGGCCACTTCTATCTAGAGCTTCGTTATAGAAGGTCGCATTTTTATCAAATACATCTTGGTTAGAAGAAAGGTTAGAAATTCTAAGTGATATATTATATGCAAGGTTTTTAAGGATAGATTTAGGGTGATTAGATTGTGAGTGTATGTAGTGTAAGTTTTGGTTGGGTTTATGATAAGGTTGGTAGATACCCGTAGCTAAGTCTAAAGTTATATCTAGGAAATTTACTACTTTACTTGTTTTTTCAAAAGTAATATGAAGACTATAATAGTCTTTAAGGAAAGTTCTAATATGCTTTTTGTTTTTTTCTATTTCTGAAAGGCTAAGGTTGTTGGAAAGAAGAAGACAGTCATCACGATATAAACCACCTTTAAGGTGGGGAAAGGAGGCATTTATGTTGAAAAGGAGAAAGAGGCCCACAAGATCAGTAATTTGGGCGGAATCACTTGAACCCATAGTAATATCAAATAGATTACTATATGTGTTTCTGGTCCAGTATTCATTCTGAAATTCAATAAGTGTTAGTCTAGCATGTGTAATAATATTAATGTCATCCAAAGTTAAGTTAGATCTATTTTTAGCAAATATCAATGCTTTGTTCAGGAGTATAGGTGATATAGAAGAATAGTAATTATCTATATCAAATTGTAGAAATGAAGCAGAAGATTTACATCTAATATTTTTAAACCAGTTAATTACCTGGGAAGTGTTTTCCCAGAGTGGTAAAATAACGTGTTTTCTTATTTGTGGGGTGACTCTATCCAAAATGTTTTTGCTAATTATTCCAATATCAGATTTGGAGGGACATATAAGTCTTATAGAAGGATTTGAGTTAAAGTTTGATTTATGATCCTTCAGGTTGAAGTGTGGTCTTTTCAATGCCAAAGGTTCAGTTCTATCTTCAATGTTTAGTTTTTTTTACTATGTTGTGTGTTTTGTTGTTGATGTTGGTGAGTGACGCATTATTAGATTTTTTATAATTTTTCCTGAGTTCTTTATATATGAACTCATTATAATCTTCAATATCCATGTGATACAAATTACCAGTTTTGTCCGAGTGGACATGGATTTTTTTAGACTTTTTTAGGTCCAATAGGGTAGAATCAAGGTCCTTTTGAAAGACAGATTTATACTTTTCAAATTTGAGGTGTTTAATTAAATTAAAAAGGTCTTTCTCAAAGTCTTCAAGCAAAGAGTTGTGTGGTGGATTCTTGTAAGTATTGAAATCATACATATATTTCCTATCTGCATATTTAGATTTTTTATCGAAGTGGTAGGCCCTCCATCTAACCCTTCTGATAAATTGGTTAGTTTTTTGAATCATAAGGAGTAAGAAATCATCCTTAGAAGGTATTGGTATGTTCTTTAAAGAGGTTCCCAAATATTGTTTTTCCATTGTGATATGGATGATGGACAATTGAAAGAGCTCAACTAAATGTATATGGGTTTACAAAATCATACATATATATGTATATACATAAATATAAAATTAACACACACATACAGTACAAAAATACGAATATTTCCGTGAAAATAGGAGCAAAATTATGTAGATAAATCTACCAAGAGTTTACGGTAGTGTCCAATCCGTATGAATAACTCAATGTAATCCGGATATCATGGAAAGAAGAGATGCAATGAAAAATCACTTTCGGTGAAAGATAAACGGAATACAGAGTCAAGATAAAATATTTAAAAAATAATGAATAAAACAATGAAACAGTTCCTTATATTAAACAAAAAAAGTTCATTATTTAACGATCGTTTCTAGGATATATATGTGTTAGAATTGGCATGCATATTCAACAGATCTATGTACAAAATTATACAAAATTATACAAACTATCAAAATTAAATATACATACCAAACACACATATATGCCGTCTTCAGAAATAATGAAATATATTTATTGATAATAACAACAATTCAAAATTACAG
>OZ024747.1:53826575-53836575 GCA_964016885.1 Eledone cirrhosa
TGTGCAAAAGCCTCAAGTACCTGATCAGCCAGTTCCAACTGTCTGATAGGTACCGACTAGATTTCCCAAATGCGCCAGTGTGGAGCTGGACTAACCGCATAGGGTCATCTAGATCGTATATAGACAGAGTTTTCATTAGGAAAATAGATCGAAATAATGTAGGCTGTCCACGTTTTAAAACGGTCGCCTATTCAGATCACAATTTTGTGACATGTATGGCCTACCTAGAAAAGATGCATAGGTTAGGACTTAGTTACTGGAAGCTGAAATGTCTTCCGGCACGTAAGGCTTACAAGGACCAGGTCAACAATTTAGTTAAGCAAAAGTTAACAGGCGGGGATCGTCAACATCAGATGGTGATGGGCTCTCAAGAGAGAGATTAGAGTAACTTCGATAGGGTTTAGCGAAGGAGTAGCGTTAGAAAAAATAGAAAGGAGAGGGAGCTGGTAGATAAGTTAGACGAAACTATTTGTAATGGCATTGCAACGGACGTGCTAGCTGCAAGAATGGCATTGGACCATTTCTTCAATGTGAAATACGAAGGTTGCATTGTCAGAGCTACGTCGCATGCTCTGATAAACGAGGGAACCAAAGCTGTACGATGGGCTCGCGCGGCAGAGATGCAGCGTGGTAATAAAACCACAATTCGGTCTTTGACGGACCGAGACGGACAAGAGCTGAGCAATTCCAGGCGTATGTGTGAGGCCTTTCGGCAGCACTTTTTTCGTGAGGAGTGGTGGCTTAGAGACGGTAGCGGACTTCAGTCCCTATCTCGACGGCCGATGTTGAACGCTGCGAAAGACAGTTAACTTCAGCCGAAATTCAGTATGCCCTTGTCGGCTGCACAAAGCGCAAGTCACCCGGTTTGGATGGTCTGCTCTACGTAAATATGCCAGACTTTACTGCAACTGGCAACAGAACAGGAGTATTCCCAGTTCTGTGTGCCGGGGCGTAGTGACGCTGATAAGAAAAGCCGAGAACATGAGGGACACATTAGATAACTTCAGACCCATAACTCTGCTCAACACAAAGTTTAAGGTTTTGGCCAAGGTGTTCGCGAAGAGGTTGGCGCTTGTTGTCAAGGATTTGGTTGGGGAGGCGCAAACTTGCGCAATCTCGACCAGGTCCATACACGACAGACTCCACCTCATGTGATACATCATAGAGAGAGAGTAGGGTGTAAACCTGGCTTCGGTGGGGCTCTTATCAATTTAGATTAATCGAAAGCATTCGATAGGGTCGACTATCGGTACCTGGAGGCTGTCCTTCAGAAGCTGGATCGCTACAATGCACAGCGGCATCAGATCACTTGATCGGTCTGTCAAGGGTGCTCTCTTTCCTCCTTTCTGTACATATTGATTCTCGAGCCTTTACTGCGGAAGCTGGAGCTGTTGCAGGGCATCCCGCTCGAACCAGGTCATGGAAAGGCTCTGTTGGCTTATGCGGACGACATCACCGTGATGGTGTCGAACACTGCGGAAATCGAGGTGGTTGGCACCTTATTGGAGGAATATGAAAGGTTGACGGGAGCGAAACTTAACCTGGAAAAGTCGGTGGATTTGCATCTCAGCATCTGGAGAGGCAAGTCCATGCCATCCAACAGCGTCATTGGTCACTGGACGGACGGACCGGTAAAGTTGCTCGGAGTTTGGTTCAGACCAGACCCCCATGTGGATAACAATTGGGACGAGGTGACGATCAGGGCAGCCAGTCTCACCCAGAAATGGGCTGCAGGGCCTTTCTGCAGCTTGTCTCTTTGACTGAGCTGCAGTCCTGGGTCAAGAAGAGACCGAAACTGGGTGACTGGCATCTGGAATGTTCCCAGGCACTCACTGCCCTCTACCAGACGGGCAATGCGTTCGGTGGAACTTCCACTCTTGAGTTCTATAGAGGATTAGTGGTGGGTAAGTGCGACGACGCACTCGGAGAGGCTCTGGGCGTCGACGAGGTCGAACTAACCAATCTGGTTCGGAGGACTTTCGAGCCGGGGACGATGGATAAGTTCCAGAAATCGCCTGCTAGGCAGTGTAACCGGGGGGCACTGCCGGTTCGAGATGACTCTACAGGCACGGAAGTATTGTTAGATGGATCTGCCAGAGATGTGCGCAGAGCGACGAAACCGTTCTGCACGCACTTGTCCAGTGTCCGTGCATTACTGACTTGTGGAGTTTTGTCGAACAGATGTTGTCGCGTGTAGAGCGGATTCAGCTATCGGCCGAGTCCACAATGAAGATCGACACGCCACCTTCTTTTGGCCAGGAAGGGCAGGAAACTTTCCCTGTCTGGTGGAAGTAGCGAAAGAGGTTGTAGGGTGGACCAGGTTGAAATGATTGAAGACAGACACTTTTCTCTTCGGCCAAACCCTCATCAACTTTTTTTCAAATTTCACTTGGAAAGAAGGTGAGGGTGGAGAGAGAAATGCTGCCCCTCAGGACATTTGCTGAAAGGTGAGTGAATGTGACGAGAATGGTCCGTGTGAGAGGGCCTACTGTGATCACGCGCCTGTAGGCTGGTGAATTTGAGGCGGAATGTGGTGTTCTTCTCGGGTGCCCTGGAAGCGTTAGGAGGTTCAGGATTGTTGGGGTACTTGAGTCAACTCTGGGTGGTTATCCCCCCTAGTGGAGAGTTTTCATTGTTGTATTTTTTTAAATTTTGTTATTGTTATTTATAATTTTTACACGTTGTATATGTAAACCCCACTGTCCCTGTCTATTGCATCGTCGCCTATATGTCGGCCCTGGTGGCCAATAAATGAAACTTTTATTATCATTATTATTAGTGGATTGGCAGTATCGGTAGAGGGTCGGACGCCATGCTATGACGCAGAGTTACGGCCCTTGCCATTCTGAGTTCAAATCCGCCGAGGTTAACTTTGCCTTTCATCCTTACGGGGTCGATAAAATAAAGTACCAGTAATGCACTGGGTAATTGCTGGCCTTGTGCCAAAAAGTAGAAACAATTATTATTATTATTATTATTATATGCATACATATATATATGGTATATATATATTTCTTCATTATTGTCGTTTAAAACATCCGCTTTCCCTGCGAGCAAGGTATATATCTATATATATAAAGTTGTAGTTCTTGTCTGCTTGTTTGTCTGTTTGTTTGTTCGCGAACTCCTCTTATGGTTTTGGAGATAGACCCCCATAATCATATATATTCTGAAACTACATTGCCCAGGGTACTTGGATAAGTATATTTCATTTTAATGAAAGGGTTCCCCGGGGGCACAAACCCCCACTGAAAACCCCAGCTGAAAATGTTTTCCCTTCGATTTATATAAAATTTAAACCATAGGTAAATGACAAGATATGATGCCTATTCACAAAAGTTTTGAATTGATATTTTGAAAAAAAATTATTTACAAGAAACAAAATAAAAATAAGATTTAATAATGTCATTTTGATTTGATATATTACAAAAAATAATGTTTTCTAATTTTTCATGCATTACATTTTACATTGAGTAATATTGAAATGGAAAGTTTTTCTCCATAAATTATATCACTGATTTAAAATCAATCATTTTCTTACAAAAAGAAAAATGTGTGAAACGCAGCAAGGCGCGGGTGATTCGGCTAGTATACACACACACACACACACACACACACACACACACACATATATATATATATATATATATATATATATATATATATATATATATAGAGAGAGAGAGAGAGAGAGAGAGAGAGAGAGGGAGACATAGGGAGAGATATATAAACTGTGAATTAAATAAGAACAATCCCTCGTATAATGACCTCTGTTTGCCAGTTGTAATAGAATGTATAGCGAATCATGATTTGGAATCTAGTCAAAGAAATTCTGCCAGATATGAAATTGGCCTAATAAACCTACACTTCCTGGATGTCTTTATTAGTTAAACGCAACGCTGTGAAAGAGGAGCTCAGGTGTAATAGAGTACTTGAAGGATAAAACAACGGGCTTTTGTAGTTTACTGTTTGCCGTTAAGTTCAAAATTCTTTTAAAGCTTTAGCATGCATGCGGTAGATTGGCGGAATTCTCTTTTAAAGTATGTGGTCTTGTGTGTATTTATGCTAGAAATCCGTTGTCATTCATAATAATTGTTTCTACTTTAGGCACAAGGCTAGCAATTACTCAGTACATTAGTGGTACTTTATTTTATCGACCCCGTAAGGATGAAAGGCAAAGGTAACACCGCCTATCAATATGTATATTATATAGCTATATATTGGACAATGTTTACTTTAAATTATATATTGAACAATGTATACATCATAAAGGTATATATTGAACAATATGTATATTATATAAATATATATTGAACAATGTTTATATTATATAGCTATATATTGGACAATGTTTACTTTAAATTATATATTGGACAATGACCATTGTTTACCATGTGTTCTTATGTCGTGCTATTTTCATGTGCTTGTCTATCAAAACTTACCAACCGTATCTAAACTCCCAGGATAGCTAGATATACAAATAGATATTCAAAATATCTACCTTTAAAAAGTTAACTTTGAGTATGAGATGTTATATATTAGCAGTGTCCTCTCTTGTAAAGGAACATTTAACAGTGAATCACAGATTTACAATTTAAAGGAAAATTGATGTAATGACAAAATCGAATGTCTAAATCACAACCTTTATTCAGAAATAGGAACAAGAAATGTAATCTAGTTTCAATAGCCGTTTAGTAGGATTGCTAAGAATTTTATGGTTCTACTTAAAAATGCTGGTGACTAGACGAGCCAGGAATTATTAATATAAATATTGTAATGGCGATCTTCAGTTGCGTGCCAGACATAGGTAGATTAATTAAAAACTTACACACACACACACACACAATACGACTGAGAAAGCAAATAAACACACGCTCACACATGATATACGACTGGAAAACACACACACACACACACACACATACATAATACAGGACTAAGAAAACATATACACGTATACACATAATATACGCCTGAGGAAACACACACACATATATAATATACGACTGAGAAAAAAAAAACATACAGACTCAATATACGTCTGAGAAAAAGAAATATATACACACATACACACACACACACACACACATAATACAGGACTGATAAAACCAACCATTTCAGACTCCAAATTTAATCTAATTGCAATATTCTGAACCTTCATCGAGTAAACGAAGATTTTTTTTTAAGAAGAAAAATGTATATTGTTCTAATGTAAAAGGAAGCCACAGTAAATATACTATAACGACATCGTAGAAGTGGCATGATGGCTATTTAATATATATATTTATATATATATATATATATATATATATATATATATATATATATATATATATATATATATATATATATATATATATATATATATATATATATATATATATTTATATATATTTATATATATATTTATATATTTATATATATTTATATATTTATATATATATATATATATATTTAATATATATATATATATATATATATATTTAATATATATATATATATATATATATATATATATATATAAATATATATATATAATATGCATATTATTTATACTCCCGTCCTATAAACTGTGGAGTGCTACTTATCCGATATTTGCATTGTTTATTGTTGCTACAATAAAACTCACTTCCTACATATATATATATATATATATATATATATATATATATATATATATATATATATATATATATATATATATATGTGAAAAAATGGGGAGAAGAATACTGCAGGTTGCACATGGATAACATGTTTTAAAATGAGTCCCTCATCAGTGATTTGCCGACGATCATAGATATTTCATTGCATTAAAAATCATATACCTCACGTCGGTGCAATAATAACTAAATTAAGTTATTAGGACAATTAAAACGCGTAAAGCGAGTGAGACAAGTAAACAACAAAGAGGAAAGCTAACCGTAGAGAGGAAGGGAACAAGCTACATAGTTATTCTGTTAGCATAAGCTAGGTGAATATATGAGCGCTTAGAAAAAAGACCTTTCGAGATGAATCCAAATGTAAGAAAGAAGGAAAATGTATTCGTCGCGAACGGGGTGAAGTGAGAAGGGGAGAAACAGTGAGTGAGTGAGTGGAAGTGTGAGGAAGAGTTAACTGACATGACAGAGGGGGCGAAAGAAAGTAGGAGAAACAGAGAGAACGAGGGAGCAGTAAGAGAGAGAGAGAGAAAAACAGAATCGCAGTTTAGGTAAATATATGTGAAAAAATGGGGAGAAGAATACTGCAGGTTGCACATGGATAACATGTTATAAAATGAGTCCCTCATCAGTGAAATATATATATACATGTATTTATATATGTGTGTGTGTATATACTTTTATGTTCAGATTTGATTTGATTTTGAGTTTGTATTAAATCATGATTGTTTCAGTTTTAACAAATGATCTCTGTAATACATCTAATATATATATATAATATACTACTCCGTAATACATCTAATATAATATACTACTCAGTAATACATCTAATATATATAATATATATACTACTCCGAAATTTCGCTAACTTCTAGAATGAACGAAAGGTTTCTTCGATCGATCAGGTTAGACCCCGAATTAAGAAATCTATGGGGTTACAAACCTGTTCATGGTTCGTATCGATAAACCACCACTTCAGGGGTAAGGACACCTAACTCTTAAAGTCACAACAAGGTGTAATAGTTTCCTATCATACATCGTTGGATATTGTTAGTATATTGTTTTCTGATATTAATTTGTAGCTACATTATATATTGGATGGATTTTCTGAAAAATAAACCAATGTTAGAGCCCTTATTTAGTTCACATATCAACGTGTTTTGTGGGGTTTTGGATCATACTCATGCTACAACTTCCTTCAACCACAAAGGAAAGCTATGTGCTAGGTGGAAACCAACGGTGTGTCTTGTTCTCAAAGCGAATGATATGGACTTCTACAAGTAGTGTCAACCTAATCCGAACATCCCATCTTTCTCTGGATCATATTTGACCACCTTTAAGACTTCTTCTCATGTTTTTTGTTAGCTTCAAAACCAGTGCAGAATACATTTGTGAAACTAACGTCCATAAAGCAGTGATCTAGATTGATATAATCTAGAAATAATATAGATGAGTAGGATGATACCAGCATAGACACATGAACACAAACATGAAGAGAGATTATTCGATGATATCAGCCCAGTACACCACTGGTACTTTATCTTATCCACACTGGAGTAAATGAAAGGAAAAGTTTATATCAGCATCATTTAAATTCAGAAAATAATGAGCAAAGATTTATATTCGTTACTTTAAAAATAAAAACATGTTCTTCAGCTTCTTTGTGGGATTCAACAAAGTACGACAACAGATTTAATTAGACATTTGTTCACACACATTTTTCGTATTACTGCCTAGAGTCAGGACCTATAGGGAGGAAAAGCAGCCGGTACTTTGTACTGGGGCCCAAGAGCTAAGAAGGTCCCATAGCAACCATGCAACATACATTTTGAGAAACATCTTTGCCTGCTTAGGACCCCAAAGGCGTCTTGTACCGCCTTGCAAAATTTCTCTTGGTGGCCCTGCCAAGAGTAATATATATTATAGTTGTTTGTTAAAAGCCTTGATCGCAGATCATTTGTTGAAACTGAACAATCATATCATTGAAGTGTTGTGATATATATATAAATATATATATATATATATATATATATATATATATATATATATATATATATATATATATATATATATATATATATATATATATATATATATATATATATATATATAGAATACACGCCTACCATTATTTTCGTTGGTCAGATGATTTGATCTGAGATTAGATCAAGTGTTCAAACTGAAATTGATTGGTTATCGACTTGACCTGAGATCAAGTGTTGAAACTGAATTATATCGTAGCAAAGTCATGATATTCGTCTAAAACCTCACATAGGGTTAGGGTTAGGGACTTCTCACTCCTGCTGGAGGAAAATCTCCTCGGTTGACATCCATCTGTTTGGTTTTCGTCTTGTGTGGTATGTAGCTATACTCACCATGATTAACCAATTATGGGTTGGTGAGGCTATATACCCCATAGTTGGGTTGGATAGCTGTTGACTCAGGAAAGTTCTTCCATTATTTTTACAGCCCTTGTGTTTTGTTCTGCAGGGTGGGGTGTGGTTGGGGGAAGTTTAGTCACTGACAACTCGACCATGAAGCAGGTTGTACTGGGTTGCATGATACCAGTAGCAAGCGGAAGCCTGACCTTAAATATTTCTCTGTGTGTGTGTCATTTAAATAGGGAAAACACCTCTGAATTAGGCCCTTATCATGTCTCTTTCAGAACAAGACGTCTACATTAGGTTTTCCCTTGGTACCCAGCTCATACTTGTGACTCCTACCTATCTATTTGTCTATCTATCTACCCGGCAGTCTACTTTTCTGTTTGTCTGTCTACCTATCTTTCTTCTTCAGAGAAGTTAATCAAAATATTTTAATATGTTTTTAGAGAACATATCACACCTAGTAACTCTCTCACAAAATTAAAAACCAGAAATAGCCTGTTACTAGAACCACCACACGCATGCATACATTCACACAGGCACATGCACACTCACACACTACCTCCACCATCGCTAACATCAACACCACTACCAATACCATCATCACTATAATTACTACAACCACCAACCCCACAACCACCATCACCACCAACAATATCAACGAACCAACCACCACCACCACCACTACCACAACCATTGCTGCTACAAGTACCAACCACCAGCACCATCAACACCCCCTCACAAGTATCTACCCCACGACCACCACATTGTCCATTCAAACCATCTTTGTTTTTGTTTCTAATTCATTACATTATTTCTTTTGTCCACCAGTTATTGTAGTTGTTGCTGTTGTTGTTATTTTGTTTTTCATTAATCTAAACTCAGGTTATTTTTTTTTCAAAATTTCATTTCCAGTTTTATCAAACTGAACCCCTTCTCACCCTCTCCCCATCAACACCTCACACTGTTCGTTTTTTTTTCATATAGCAGCAACCCCTCTCTTCCATCCCCACCTCAAAACCCTCCCCTATTCTCCACAACGCTCCCCTACTCCGCACATTTACTGCCACCCACATCACTTCCGACAAAAGGATGAAATATAAATACTGTTATTTTCATTTCACTCTCACTCACTTTTACCCTGTCTATCTATGTATATATCTGTCTACCTCTCTCACTCTCTTACCCTGTCTATCATCATCATCATCATCATCATCATCATCATCATTTTACGTCTGCTTTTCCCTGCTTGCAAGGGTGGGATGGGTCTTATTCAGCACAGCATCTCTCCACCCGTCACGGTCCTTCGTCATCTCCTCCGTGGGTTTCAGCGATCTGAGGTCTGCTCTCACCACCTCTGCCCATGTTTTTCGTGGTCTACCTCTACTGCGTCTTCTCTCCCTCTCTCTCTCTCTCTCTCTCACTCTCTCTTACCCTGTCTATCTATGTATCTATCCCTCTCCCTCTCTCTTATCCTGTCTATCTATGTATCTATCCCTCTCCCTCTCTCTTACCCTGTCTATCTATGTATCTATCCCCCTCCCTCTCTCTTACCCTGTCTATCTATGTATCTATCCCTCTCCCTCTCTCTTACCCTGTCTATCTATGTATCTATCCCTCTCCCTCTCTCTTATCCTGTCTATCTATGTATCTATCCCTCTCCCTCTCTCTTACCCTGTCTATCTATGTATCTATCCCACTCCCTCTCTCTTACCCTGTCTATCTATGTATCTATCCCTCTCCCTCTCTCACCCTAACCCCTTTCTATCTATGTTTCTGTCCCTCTCCCTCTCTCACTCTCTCTTACCCTGTCTATCTATGTATCTATCCCTCTCCCTCTCTCTTATCCTGTCTATCTATGTATCTATCCCTCTCCCTCTCTCTTACCCTGTCTATCTATGTATCTATCCCCCTCCCTCTCTCTTACCCTGTCTATCTATGTATCTATCCCTCTCCCTC
>OZ024747.1:53839075-53869075 GCA_964016885.1 Eledone cirrhosa
TAAAATAACAAAAACAAACAAAGGCATACAATACCAAACTGGACTATCTAGATTAACTTCTAACAAATAATATATATATATATATATATAATGCATATATATATATACATTATATATATATAATGTATATATATACATTATATATATATATAATGTATATATATATATATAATGTAAATATATATATATATATCTATATATATATAGACACATACATATATATATAAAGACACATACACATGCAGTATATTTTAAATAATTAATAAAACCACAACAGATAAACAATGGCAACAACAACAACAACAACAACAACTGGAATAATAAGAATTAGAACACTGACTAAAATTAATACAGTAATGAGAACATAAATAAATAAAGTAAAAAAAAAAATAGAATATAAATGAAAGTAAAAAATATATTGGGAATTGAAATAATTAAGAAATAGCAACAACTACAACAACAATATAACTACAACAACAACCAAAACAACTGTTAATACCAACAAATGGAACCAACGCTAAAGTTAACATAATAGAAATATGTTTTTTTTTCAGTTGAATGGAGGGGGGGGGGGGGTAATATATAAAAAAAAAAATTAAATAGAAAAAAACACCAAAACAATAACAATGATGATAATAACAATAATAATAATTGTTCCTACTATTTGGCGCAAGGCCAGCAATTACCCACAGTACATTACTGGTACTTTATTTTTTATCGACCCCGTAAGGATGAAAGGCAAAGTCAACCTCGGCGGGATTTGAACTCAGATCGTAAAGGGACGTAACTATGCTGGAATAATTGTTTCTACTTTTTGGCACAAGGCCAGCAATTACCCAATGTATTACTGGTACTTTATTTTTTTCGACCCCGTAAGGATCAAAGGCAAAGTTAACCTCGGCGGGATTTGAACTCAGCATGGCAAGGGGCGTAACTCTATGCGTCAAAGCATGGCGTCCGACCGTCTACTGATACTGCCATTCCACAATAATAATAATAATAGAAAATTGGTAATAAGTATTAAACCACAACAACAATATTGGCACAAGGCCAGCAATTACCCCAGTGCATTACTAGTACTTTATTTTATTGAACCTCTAAGGATGAATAGCAGGGGTCGATAAAATAAAGTATCAGTAATGCATTGGTGGTAATTGCTGGCCTTGTGCCAAAAGTAGAAACAATAATAATTGTTATTGTTGTTGTTGTTGTTGTTGTTGTTACCAATTTTCTATTATTATCATTGTTGTTGTTATCATCATCATCACAATCATCATCATCACAATCATCATCATCATCATCATCATCATCATCATCATCATTTTACGTCCACTTTTCCCTGCTTGCAAGGGTGGGACGGGAACTGATTCTGGCTTGATTTCTACAGCTGGATGCCCTTCCTAACACCAACCTCATTTACAGTGAGTGCTAGGTGCTTTTTTTGCCGTGGCACCTCCACGACCACTTTGCAGTGGAATGATAGGGACCCCAGTCAACTATCATCTCATTTCTACAGTTGAGTAAACTGGAGCAATGTGAAATAAAGTGTCTTGCTCAAGGAAACAACACATCATCCGGTCTGAGAATTGGACTCACAACCTTTCGATTGCAAGGCCAATGCTCTAACCACTAAGCCATGTGCCTCCATCATCATCATTATTGTTGGTGTTATTTTCTATTAATATTTTTTTAAAATATATACACACTCCACTCAACTACAAAAGATTAATAACAACAATAATGAAAAACGCAACAGTAGAATGAAGAACAAGTATTGCTAACAACAGGAAAATATAGAAAATAGACTTGTGAAGTTAATAAATCAACAATATAGTTTTTTGAGTAAAAATGGTTATTTGTGTTTATTTTCTTTTCTTTTTCTTTTATTTATTTTCTTCTTTTCTTTTCTTTTCTTTTCTTTTCTTTTCTTTTATTTTCTTTTATTCTTTTAAAGTGTGTTTATAGAAAAAAATTGAAAAAACTGGACAACAACAAGAGTATAAAAAAGTAAACAAGTTTATATGGTACATTAATTAACAAAAGAATTTACAATAACAAAATTATATTTAAATACATATAAAAAATATCTAATGTAAATGTTAAATATATAAATATAGTAGCAAATATAGAATTTTATTTAAAAATTTTTCAATAACAATGCCATAGTATGAATTCAATACTACTACTGCTGCTATCGCTACTACTACTACTACTACTACTAGTGACAATAGCTTCAATAGTTCCAAAGATAGCACATCAACAATGACAAAGAAATAAAAAGATAAAATCAAATCAAATATTGAAAACTAAAATGAAACTACTACTACTACTACTACTACTACTACTACTACTACTACTACTACTACTACTACTACTACTGCTGCTGCTGCTGCTGCTATGGCTGCTGCAATAGTTACTAATGCAGTCATCGGACTACTGTTTTTTAATTAAAGTCCTTGCACATTAAATTCATCATTCTATTAATTCCTTATCTTTACTCTGCTGACTGCAGCTTTCTACATGGCATGTACACACTTTATCAGACCCGACATTTGTCTACCCCTAGCTTAATTAGCATCCATCAGGTCATAGTGCATAGGATCCTTGAAAGCCCTTCTTTAGATTGACAAATATTAAGGATAGGGCTTTATTCCTACTTAGGTAGAAAGCACTGGTGGTCCCTCTTCCTGGCACAAATCCAAACCACATCCTATCTCCTTTAATTCTATTTCTGATCTATTTTGCAATAACCTTTTCCCTAAGTATAACCATCATCAATACAGTTTATGATGCTAGCCAGCTTGGCTTACCAGGCTTTGCTCATATGTACCATTTGGTATGGGTGCTCTTCCTAAAGCTAACCACCTCACAGGGTAGACTGGGTGCTTTTCTCTTACAATGTGGAATTGGTGCTTTTTGTTGTGGAACCAACACAATTACCTTACAAGGTGGAATGCGTGGTTTTTGTTGTAGCACCAGCACAACTACCTTAGGTGTGGAATTGGTGGTTTGTGTTGCGGTACCCGTACAACTACCTTACAGGGTGGAATTGGTGGTTTTTGTTGCGGTACCAGTACAACTACCTTACAGGGTGGAATTGGTGGTTTTTGTTGCGCTACCAGTACAACTATCTTACAGGGTGGAATTGGTGGTTTTTGTTGCGCTACCAGTACAACTATCTTACAGGGTGGAATTGGTGGTTTTTGTTGCGCTACCAGTACAACTATCTTACAGGGTAGAATAGGTATTTTTCGTTGTGGCATCAGCACTACTACCTCATTTTGTTGTGGCACCAACACAACTAACCTACAGGGTGAAATAGGTGTTTTTTGTTGTGGGACCAGCACTACTACCTTTTATAATCATTTCCATAACATACTCATGTATAAGTCTCGTCTCTATTTCAAATGTATTTACAATACAACATGTATCTTAAGACTCATGAAAGTTTATTAATGAGAAAATGTGAGAGTGATACACAAATAAACAGGCACTCCGACAGTTAAGATAAGTGTTCCAGTTGATATCAATGGAACAGCCTGCTTGTGAAATTAACATAAAAATGGTTGGGTATTCCACAGATACACATATTCTTAATGTAGTTCTCAGGGAGATTCAATGTGACACAGAATATGACAAGGCTGGCTCTTCAAATTACAGGTACATCTCGTTTTTATCAGCTGATTGGACTGGAACAAAATTGAATTAACTGACTCCCTGAAGAGTACAATGTGCTGCCAGGAATTGATTTCATGACCCTAAGATCGTTAGTTAGTTAAATACCCTAACCACTAAGCCACCTGCATTCATGATATGTGAATATTTACAGTAAATCTTACAAAATATGGAAACAGAAATTTGAGGTATTTTTCTTAACATAAAATTCAAGACCTTTCTTGCTGTTTCTAACAATTATTTCAATAACTATGTCTTTTATATACAAGCATTATTACAAACACTACAGTCTTCCAGGTATTTCCTTCTTTTAGTTGCATGATTTCACATCTTCTAATGAAGAAATTCTCCAATAACAAACACAGCTGGTCTGCTACTTGCTTACTTGTTTCCAATAGCTAGAGGCAAGTTTTCTCAAATTTTGTCTTATTTCTTCACCTATCAGATTAATATTACATTTTTCCACAAAAAACACAGTTAGCCTTTTTCTTTATTTTACTGCAAACAAATCTATATTTACTTTTTGTCATTTTAATTGACAATTCTTTATATGTCTGCTAATGGAAAAGCTAGATTGTTATTACTATCACCATCATCATCATTAAATAGTAATAAAAATCACTCTATGTGGTCTCTCTCCTCACTTTTCATATTCTTTCCTTGTTTCCTATTTTGTTCTCTAGAGTTAATTTTATTTATGAATGGTATTTCTTATTGGTTTTATAATAATCTCACTATTATATAATAATCTCATTATTATAATAATCTCACTATTTTAATCAACAGAAACTTGTTGTTCTCCTATGTATTTCACACTTATCTCCCAATGTTTGAGGCCCTTGTGACCAATAAAAGAAATTATTATTATAATAAGGGCGGTGAATTGGCAGTATCGGTAGAGGGTCGGGCACCATGCTTTGATGTTTGGAGTTACGGCCCTTGCCATTCTGAGTTCAAATCCCGCCGAGGTTAACTTTGCCTTTCATCCTTACGGGGGTCGATAAAATAAAGTACCAGTAATGTACTGGGTAATTGCTGGCCTTGTGCCAATAGTAGAAACAATTAATATAATAAGAAGCAGTGAGTTACGACCCTTTATGTTCTGAGTTCAAACCCAACAAGGTTAGATTTGCCTTTCATCCTTACGGGGTTGATAAAGTAAAGCACCAGTAATACACTGGGGTAATTGCTGGCCTTCGGTCAAAAGTAGAAACATTATTATTATTATTTTGGCAGTATCGGTAGAGGGTCGGATGCCATGCTTTGACGCATAGAGTTACGGCCCTTGCCATTCTGAGTTCAAATCCTGCCGAGGTTAACTTTGCCTTTCATGCTTACGGGGTCGATAAAATAAAGTACCAGTAATGTACTGGGTAATTGCTGGCCTTGTGCTAATAGTAGAAACAATTATTATTATTTGTTTGTTTTTTTCCTATTTAATTTCTATATGAACTCCTACACTTCATATAAGTTGTCTTTGTAGTGCCCTCTTTCATCTTATGCCCCTCTTGCAAATAAATAGACACATTATTATTATTAATATTTGGATTGACAGAGTTTGTAGAATGTTGGACATTTGGCATAGAGTTATAGCCCTGTATGTTCTGAGTTCAAATCCTGTTGATGTCAACTTTGCCTTTCGTCCTTACAGCGTGGATAAAATTAAGTGCTAATCACGTACTGGAATCGATTTGATCAACTTTTCCCTCCCCAAAATTGCAGGCCTTGTGTCTAAAGCAGAACCAGTAATGCACTGGGTAATTGCTGGCCTTGTGCCTAAAGTAGAAACAATTATTAAAATCAGCAACCATTATAATTATTTCCCGCCGAGGTTAACTTTGCCTTTCATCCTTATGGGGTTGATAAAATAAAGTACCAGTAATACACTGGGTAATTGCTGGCCTTGTGCCTAAAGTAGAAACAATTATTAAAATCAGCAACCATTATAATTATTTCCCGCCGAGGTTAACTTTGCCTTTCATCCTTATGGGGTTGATAAAATAAAGTACCAGTAATACACTGGTAATTGCTGGCCTTGTGCCTAAAGTAGAAACAATTATTATTATTATTATTAGTGTGAATTGGCAGTATCGGTAGAGGGTTGGACGCCATGCTTTCTAGCATAGTTATGTCCCTTTACGGTCTAAGTTCAAATCCCGCCGAGGTTAACTTTGCCTTTCCTCCTTAAGGGGTCGATAAAATAAAGTACCAGTAATACACTGGGTAATTGCTGGCCTTGTGCCAAAAGCAGAAACAATTATTAGTGCTGTTGATTGGCAGAATCGGTAAAGAATTGGATAAAATGCTTTGTGGCATATTTTTATTCTGCTTTCCTTTCTGAGTTCAAATCCCACTTAGCCTTTCATCCTTATGGGGTTGATGAAATAAAGTACTAGTAATGTACTGGGGTTAATTTTTTCGACTTTCTCATTCCCCCAAATTGTTGGCCTTGTGCCTAAATCAGGAACCGTTATTAGTGCTGTTGTTGTTATTATCATTATACTATGTTAGTGAACTGACAAAACTGTTGGAGTGTCAACTGAAATGCTTCATATTATTGGTTTTAGTTTTAAGGTGGTGGATTGGCAAAATTATTATAGCAGTGTGGTATCTAGAAACCATTATGCGGTGGATTGGCAGTATCGGTAGAGGTTCGGACGCCATGCCATTCTGAGTTCAAATCCCGCCGAGGTTAACTTTGCCTTTCATCCTTACGGGGTCGATAAAATAAAGTACCAGTAATGTACTGGGTAATTTTCTGGCCTTGTGCCAATAGTAGAAACAATTATTGTTATTACCTATGTAATAACAGGCAGTGGATGGGTAGTATCGGTAGAGGGTCGGACGCCATGCTTTGACGCAAAGAGTTACGGCCCTTTCCATTCTGAGTTCAAATCCCGCCGAGGTTAACTTTGTCTTACGGGGTTGATAAAATAAAATACCAGTAATACACTGGGTAATTGCTGGCCTTGTGCCAAATGTAGAAACAATTATTGTTATTACCTATGGTGGTTTGACCTGAAAAGAGTGATTAGAATAGTATCAATAAGGTTTAGTAAAGGATTATTAATAGAGAAAATTAGACTAGAGGGAGGGCTATCAGAAAGATAGAAGTGGCATTTAGTTAAAACAATGTGACAGATGTGCTTTTGACATGATTGGCTCTTCAATAATTCTTTAATGCAAAATACAAAGGGTGCATTGTCAGAGCTAGGGTATGCTCTTAGACATGATGGGATGAAAGCCATTCAATGGGCCTGAGAGGTGGAGGCACAGGCTGGTAACAAAGCCACAATCCAGTCTTTGGCAGACCATGATGGGCACATGTTATTTGGTTCCAAGCAAATGTATGTAGCTTTTCAGCTACACTTCATTCAACTGTTTGGGAACTAGAGTGGACCAGATCACATGATGGACTACAGGGCTGAACTGAACATTTTGTAAAGCTGATAATAGCTGCTGAAATATGGGAGACATTGACTAACTGCATGTGGGGTAAGTGGCCTGGTTTAGATGGTCTACTCTACAAGCTTTATGCTTGCATATCAGACTTGTTTGGTAACCTCTAGGCAGACATCTACTGCTACTGGCAGCAGAATAGGATTAATCCCAGTTCTGTGAGCCAGCGAATGTATGTGTTGCTGAGAAATATCCCAAACAAGGAGCACTATATTGATAATTTAAGGCCCATGACTCTGCTAAATGCAGAGTTTAAAATTTTGGACAATGTGTTAGCAACAAGGTTGGAACTTATCATAGTTGGTCTGGTAGGATATTCACAAACATGTGCCATGCCAAACAGATCCATCCATTGCGACCTCCACTGCATGTGATGCATCATAGAGAGGGAGGCTACAGAATCTTGTATGAGTGGGGCCTCACGCAGGTTTCATAGCCTAAATGGGTGTGTGACCATGGATAACATATAGTGTTGCAATAGAAGAGGCCCAAAACCTACAGAGTTGTTTCTCTGCCTCATAAGATATCGATCCTTGCATTTAAAGCTGCATCCTCAATACAGAGTTTCATTGGTGTGTAGTACAACAGCACTGTGAACACACAGGTGTTTATGATAAGTGTTAGAAAGAAGTTATGATGAAGGACAAAAGACTTTTGGAAATAACTGAAACCATACAAGTAATAGTATTCTAATAATTCATTATATTTTTTACAATTTTATCAGATTATTAAAGTTATTATATTTGATGAGAAGAAACACTAATGTGTTTAAATTTCTATTGACTGAAATGAAAAGATGAAAAGGTGTTGTATTCTAGTGGAAGAGGTGGCTGAGAGATATTCACAAAGACAAACAAACACATATAAACACATGTGCACATATACACATACACATACACATAAACGCACGTGCACACACAAACACACATACACATAGCACATGTTCACACTCAAATATACATACAGGTGTAAACACACATGTGCACAGACAAATACACATGCACATATAAACACACATGTACACATAACGTGTGCACAAACACATACACATATAAACACACAAGCACACACACATGCACATACATCACACATGCACACACACACACACACATACACATATAAATACACATGTGCACATGCACAAATACACATACACATGTAAACACACAAATATGCATACACATATATACACATGTGCACACACACATATATACATATATTTATATATGACAAGCTTCATACAGTTTTTGTCTACCAAATTCACCACATCACTTCTTCCATACACCTTGAATAATCCGTCTCCTTCAAATTGGCTCTTAAACTGCATCATCTCTTAGTTTACAGAACTTTGATTCCTACTAATGCCCAATTCAAAACTTTCTCTTCCTCCCACACAATTGCAAAACTTGCTTTGTATATCCACTACCTTCCCACCCACCTTGGACCCAACCAGCTTCCTCGCTATATCATTGACCATTTTACCTATACCACTGGAAATATTTTCCTTTCATTAAATGCTGTTTCTGTGATCCACTAACCATTGGAGAGACTGTCTATAGGTTACTAAATCATTTCAATTAACATCAAAGAGACATCCACTTAAATAATACCCCACCATATGTTGCCTAATACTTTAGTTCACCTGTTCACACCATTTCCCACCTCTCAATTTACTGTGTTTTTACAGGATTGCTTTCCAACTTCTTGCTATCATCATCATCATTGTTTTATTTTCTATGTTCACATGGGTTATCCCACAAAGACACAGGGCAAGTCAGGAGACCATGCCTTGCTAATAGAGATCTGTATTTTGGCTTGATTTCTATAACTGGATGCCCTTTCTAATACTAGCCACTTTACTGTGGACTGGGTGCTTCTTATAATGACACCCAAATGACCACCTAACATGGTGGGCGGGGTGGTTTTTGTTGTGTCTGATTTTTTGAGCCTTGAATGCTGTTCCCTTTGGTATGAGCAGTTTAGTGACATTAATCTCACTACACCTTAACATACCCTCATTAGGAAACCTACCTTAACACCTCCCTTCATTTCACACCATACACACCACTATACATATATACGGCTCATAGACCACACACACACCAAGCCTCCACATCCATACGTCCACATTGACTGAATATATTACATTCATACACATATATACACAAACATACCTGAAACTTTCACACATACTCATAACTATATATCACACAAATACACACATAAAACTCTACTGTTGCTTAAAAAAGTAACTTCTACATTTCTACACATAAAGGTCACCTCCCGTTTCTCTTTCTTCCTCACCCTTCTCTCTTTCTCAGTCCCCCCTCTCTCCCTACCAGTTTATACTACCATCTAATTCATTATTCCTGCCCACTCTTCTATCTTCTCTATCTTCTCTTATTGCTATCTTCTTTATTTATCCTCTTCTGCTCTCAAAGTCAAGATGAAGTCATTTGAAATATTTGTTTTTCAACTTATCTTTCTAAAATTTCCTTATTTCATTCATATCTCTTTCTACTCTTACTCTTTTTCAATGAAGAATTTACCCAGAAACATCAGATCCTCTTCTCGTCTTCTAATTTGGTATAAATATTTGTATTGTACAAACACTGTTTATAATTTTGTGCATATTTTTAGCCTCTATCTCCCTTATTTTTCATGTTTTGTTGTGTTGGTTGGTCTCTTGTTTTATTTGTGTTGATAAGAGTTATAGTACAACTGATCAGGGACTGAGTTAACCTAGATGAGATGCAGTTTGGATTTGTGCCAGATCAAAGTACCACAGATGCTCTCATCTTTGTGAAGCAACTTCAAGATAAGTACCTAGCTATAAGAGTTATAGTACAACTGATCAGGGACTGAGTTAACTTAAATGAGATGCAGTTTGGATTTGTGCCAGATCAAAGTACCACAGATGCCCTCTTTTTTGTGAGGTAACTGCAGGAGAAGTACTTAATTGATAGTAACCCCACCACCCAAACTTGTCATTTGTTGATCTGGAGAAAGCTTTTGATAGAGTCAACTGTTCCATTATCTGATGGGTCCTTAGAAAACTAGAGTAGATGTGAGGGCAGTGCAAGCCATGTATAGAGGAATAGTAAAAAAGATTAGAATTAATAACGATAATAGTGACAAATTTAGTGTGTGGGTAGGAGTCAACCAGGGGAACATTCTTAGTCCTCTCCTGTTTATTATCATCCTGCTGGCTATAACAGGAGAGTTTAAAACTGACTTCCTATGGAATTTTTTGTCAGCAGATGAGCTAACACTTACAACCGAATCAATGGCAGAATTAGAGATGAAATTCTGAATCTGGAAGCATGGTGTAGAATCTAAAGGTCTTAAACTCAACTGGCAAATACCAAAGTCTTAGTATGTAGAAAATCAGGAAAATTGCCTTGCTCAAGGTGCAGGAAAGGAGTAGGTAGAAATTCCATCCTATGTCCAAAATGCAAAATATGGGTACACGAGAGATGTGGTGGGATTTCAGGTAGGCTAGGAAAGCAATAGTTGTAGGTAGGCTAGGAAAGGAGTAGAAGTAGTTGATTGTTTCTGTTACCTGGGCAACCAAATTAGCAGTGGAGGTGGATGTTTCAAAAGTACAGAAGCCAGAGTGCGAATAGGTTGGAGAAAGCTCAGAGAGCTACTACTGTTGCTAACTATAAAAAGGTTTTTCTCTCAAAATGAAGGGCAGATTGTATTATGCATGTATATGAACAGAAATATTGCTTCGTAGTGTGACCTGGACGCTGTGTGCAGAGGACCTGCAATGTTTGGAAAGAAACGAAGCTGGCATGCTTCGATGCATGTGTGATAGTAATATACCTGAATCACAAAGCATAAATGAAATGAGAAATTAACTTGTATGCACTACCTTTTCCTTCCACTTCCATACACCTCTCATGTCATAACACTCCACCCAAGTCCTAATACTGTGCCACAAAAGGTAAATGTAGTGAGGGACTGGAAACAATAGTGTTGGTGTTAAAACAAATATAATATTAAGTCTGAGATAATCCTTCTGGTTAGATGAGCGTGTGACAATGCTCTCTTATGTTGGTGCCACAATAAAATGCATCCACTACACTCTGTAAAGTTCAAGTGTTGTTACCAATGAAACACTCACACAACCCACTCTGTAAAATACTAGTTGTAGTGCCATGAATAAGGCATGCAGGAACCCTTGTAAGATAGTTGGTGTTATGAAGAGTATCCAGCCATAGAAACCAAGTAAAATATTAAACATAGGATCAAGATGTGATCACGTAACTAGTCTAGCCTCAGAACATGACAATCTATATAACCCATGCCAGCATAAAAACGAGAATGATGATGATGATGAAGATGATGATGATGTTGTTATTATTATAATTTATACATTTATCAATATATTTATCTTTTTATCTATCTGCCTATTTATTTATTTGCTGCACTATTTTTTACTTGAAATCAGATCATATTCAGTTTGCCTCAGAACATTTTCAATGAAACTTCAATATAATACGAAAAAATTATATTTTTTTCTTCTTTATTATTTAACAGAGAAAAAAATGTTTTTCTACACTCCCCCTCCCTCATCCCACTCTCATCCATCCCTCTCACTCTCTCTTTCGCTCACTCTCTCCCATTCTTTTCCTACTCTCACACCTCACCTAATACTGTACTATTTTTTTTTACATTACATTTATACTTTCTTGTATTGCATTCCGTGAAGAATATCACATTTTCTTTATGAAATATATATATATGTAAATCTATATATACACACACATCCATAAATATATATGTATATATAAATACACACACACACACACATATATATATATATATATATATATATATATATATATATATACACACATATACATTTATATATACATACATATATAAATATACATATATACAAACACACACACACACATATATATACACACACACATACATATATATACATATACATATATAAACACACACAACTTAGTCTACTGGCATTTTTTTCTAATCTATATTTCTTTAAATATTTCATTGCTTAACAACTTTTTCTCTCCTTTTCCACCCTTACAAGTCCCTTCTTCATCTCATGTTAATCTTCAAAAATGTTCCAAAGTAAAAAAACTCAATTATATTAAATAAAAAATATATATTCAGAAATACAACAACGACGATCTTATTAATCAAAGCTGTATCTGTAGTAACAGTGGTGATATTTCAACTACTACTACTACTACTACTACTACTACTACTACTACTACTACTACTACTACTACTACTGCTGCTACTGCTACTACTACTACTTCTACTTCTACTACTACATATATATCATAAGACCAGCTACAACATAGAGAACAGCAATGACTACAAGAACTTTATTAAATAATAATAATAATAATAATAATAATAATAATAATAATAATAATAATCATAATAATAATGAAAACTTTATTATCATTTATATTATTTTTTATTATGAAAAATAATGAAGTAAAACGTAATTCAAATAATAATAGTGAATATGATAACAAAAACAACAATATCAATAATAAAAATTATAATATTGTTAATAATAATAATAATAATAACAATAACAATAACAACAACAACAACAATGATTACAACAATAACAATAATAGCTTGCATTGAGTACTATACAGACAGTTATCACATTTTATGGAAAAGATAATGGTGGTGGGTTTTGTTAAAGGTGGGGAGACCCAAAACATTAAAAAAAGAGCAAAAAATATAGAAATTATTAAAAATTAATATAATGTAATGTAATATAGTGTGGAAAATTGTTCTTGAAATTTGAACAGAATAAATCTTTTTCGTTTCTTCATTGCTTTCCAGAAAATTACTTTGAAATATAATATGTATATATACATATATTCATACTTACACACACATATGTGTGTGCGTGTATATATAAATATATATATATATATATATGGCTTAGTGGTTAGAGCATTGGGCTTGCAATTGAAAGGTTGTGAGTTCAATTCTCAGACCGGGTGATGTGTTGTTTCCTTGAGCAAGACACTTTACATCACATTGCTCCAGTTTACTCAGCTGTAGAAATGAGATGATAGGGACTGGGGTTCCTATCATTCCACTGCAAAGTGGTCGTGGAGGTGCCACGGCAAAAAAGCACCCAGCCCACACTGTAAAGTGGACGTGTAAGCGCCACGGAAAAAAAGCACCCAGCACTTACTGTAAATGAGGTTGGTGTTAGGAAGGGCATCCAGCTGTAGAAATCAAGCCAGAATCAGTTCCCGTCCCACCCTTGCAAGCAGGGAAAAGCGGACGTAAAATGATGATGATGATATATATATATATATATATATATATATATATATATATATATATATTTAGGAACCAGTAAGACCCCGACAGCTGAGCTCAAGCCGTTTCGACGGCTAATTCTGGACCAGAATTAGCCGTCGAAACGGCTTGAGCTCAGCTGTCGGGGTCTTACTGGTTCCTATTACCCACTCTACTACCTCAAGTATTGAGTACTTTGGTGCGTTATGGTCCACCTGGTTCCTTACCACATTTCCTTTGTTATATATATATTTATATATACACACATATACATGTGTACAGATATAGGTATGTACACCCCCAACACACACATATATATATATGTGAGTGTATGTGTGTATACATATGTATATATATAATATAATGTATATATCTATATATATATGGATTTATATCTCTCTATATATTTTCCATGCTAGCAAGGTTTGAACAGGTCTTCACAAAATGGATCATAATCTAACTTGGCCAGTGACCTCTTAGATGGGCTGTGAGGGCCACATCTGGCTTTCATATGCTTTAACAAGTGTATTTTATCCTGAGATCAGCATGTGTGTCATTTCTTTAACACAACTGAAGGTTCTTCATTTATATGAATATATGTATGTCATATGTGCATGGTTGCATATATATATATATATATATATATATATATATATATATATATATATATATATGGGTAAAGGGTAAGGACACCCTTTATTCACCAATGACCAGGGGATTTGCACCTAGAAAGTTGCTCTGCAAAGCACAAGTCCAGGCCAGGTTGTTTGGAGAAGACCAGCAATCGCTCATGCACACCAGCCTCCCCTCTCCACACCACCGATGTTGTTCAAGGGAAAGGCAATGGCCGAAACAGCTCAGTACCAGTGACATCACAACTCATTTCTATAGCTGAGTGAACTGGAGCAATGTGAAATAAAGTGTCTTGCTCAAGGATACAACGCAAAGTTTGGTCTGAGAATTGAACTCATAAACTCATGATTATAAGTCCAATATTCTAACCACTAAGCCATACACCATCACACCCACACACCCACCTATACATATCATCATCATCATCATCACCATTTAACGCCCACTTTTGCATGCTGGCATGGGTTAGAGGAGTTATTCTGTTGTGAGCAATGCCAGGTAGGTGACCATATCTTGCTCGTACAGAACTGATTTGGGCTTGGTTTCTACAGCTGGATGACCTTTCTAGCACCAGCCTCATTTACAGTGAGTACTGGGTGCTTTTTGTCATGACACCACTTTACAATGTGGACTGGGTGCTTTTTGTTGTGACACCTACATGACCACTTTACAATGTGGACTGGGTGCTTTTTGTTGTGAAACCTACGTGTCCACTTTACAATGTGGACTGGGTACTTTTTGTTGTGACACCTACATGACCACTTTACAATGTGGACTGGGTACTTTTTGTTGTGACACCTATGTGTCCACTTTACAATGTGGACTGGGTGCTTTTTGTTGTGACATCTACGTGCCAACTTTACAATGTGTACTGGGTGCTTTTTGTTGTGAAACCTACGTGTCCACTTTACAATGTGGACTGGGTACTTTTTGTTGTGACACCTACATGACCACTTTACAATGTGGACTGGGTGCTTTTTGTTGTGAAACCTACGTGTCCACTTTACAATGTGGACTGGGTGCTTTTTGTTGTGACATCTACGTGCCAACTTTACAATGTGTACTGGGTGCTTTTTGTTGTGACACCTACACATGCACTTTAAAGTGTGGGATGAGCGCTTTTTGCTGTCATCATGATGACCACTTTACAGTGTGGGCTGGGCGCTTTTTGTTGTGTCATCATCACAACCACTTTACTGTGTGGGCTGGAGGCTTCACTATATATATATATATATACACACAAAACTTTAAGAAAATTTTGACTTTTATATGCTCTGATACCTGAACTATACTTAATCATCCAGTCTTTTGCTCCTGAAGAACAGGGGATGGTAAAGTGCATCAAGCTTCTCTCATCTTACCAATGAAGATAGTAAAGTACTACACTATAACCTCATATAATATATATATATATATATCTCAAAACAATGATTTCAGAAATTATATATATATATGGAGGCACATGGCTTAGTGGTTAGAGCATTGGCCTTGCAATCGAAAGGTTGTGAGTTCAATTCTCAGACCGGGTGATGTGTTGTTTCCTTGAGCAAGACACTTTATTTCACATTGCTCCAGTTTACTCAGCTGCAGAAATGAGATGATAGGGACTGGGGTCCCTATCATTCCACTGTAAAGTGGTTGTGGAGGTGCCACGGCAAAAAAAAGCACCCAGCACTCACTCTAAATGAGGTTGGTGTTAGGAAGGGCATCCAGCTGTAGAAATCAAGCCAGAATCAGTTCCCGTCCCACCCTTGCAAGCAGGGAAAAGGCGGACGTAAAATGAAATGATGATGATGATGATATATATATACACACACACACATACACATGTGTGTTCTTTGAATTCCACTGCTAATAATTTCTAAAATCATTGTTTTGAGATGCCATTTTTATCAAAACTTGATAGTGAACACTATCAATAATATATTATCAGAAGATGGCAGACAGCAATTTCTTGTGGTTTGGGTTAGCCAAAAAGTTTACCTTGTTTCTTGACACAATAAAACAATTTGTAGTCACTTATGATATGATGTAACGTTACACAACACAACACCCCAACACACAGCGCAACTACATCACTCCACACTAGACTACACAACACAAGACAGCACCACCACAGTATACCACCACACACCACTACACTACACCACTCCACACCACATCACCCACTGCTACATGACAACACAATACAGCAATAGCACAAGACACCACAACACACCACACCACAATATGCTACACACCACCACACCACACTACACCACATCACACACTGCTACATGACAACACAATACAGCAATAGCACAAGACACCACAACACACCACAATATGCTACACACCACCACTCCATACCACATCACACACTGCTACATGACAACACAATACAGCAATAGCATAAGACATCACAACACACCACACCACCACACTACACCACTCCACACCACATCACACACTGCTACATGACAACACAATACAGCAATAGCACAAGACACCACAACACACCACAATATGCTACACACCACCACTCCATACCACATCACACACTGCTACATGACAACACAATACAGCAATAGCACAAGACACCACAACACACCACACCACACCACAATATGCTACACACCACCACACTACACTACACCACTCCACACCACATCACACACTACTACATGACAACACAATACAGCAATAGCACAAGACACCACAACGCACCACCACAATATGCTACACACCACCACACTACACTACACCACTCCACACCACATCACACACTTCTACATGACAACACAATACAGCAATAGCACAAGACACCACAAGACACCACCACACTACACTACAGCACTCCACACCACATCACACACTGCTACATGACAACACAATACAGCAATAGCACAACACACCACAACACACCACACTACACCACACCACACCACACTACAAAACAGCACATCTCTCTCCACCACAAAACACCTCACCAAACTTCATACCAGTATACCACCCCACCCTACCATACCACACCTCGCTACACTGCACCACAACACAATGCAGCACCATCCCAACCCACCACACCACAACTACCTCCACTCCTCCCCTCCACCAACTACCCCACTCCTGCCTCCATTCAAATCCTTTCTAGGTTTGTATGTGGCACAATTTGATGTTATTCCACTTATTTGATATTGTTAAAATTGACATGTTAATTAATTGTGCACTCAATGCACATTGCTCAGTGCACTCATTGCTCTGTGCACTCATTTCTCTGTGCACTCATTGCTCTAAGTACCCAGTACTCAGTGCACTCATTGCTCTGTGCACTCATTGCTCTGTGCACTCATTGCTCTATGTACCCAGTACTCAGTGCACTCATTGCTCTGTGCACTCATTGCTCTATGTACCCAGTACTCAGTGCACTCATTGCTCTGTGCACTCATTGCTCTGTGCACTCATTGCTCTGTGCACTCATTGCTCTATGTACCCAGTACTCAGTGCACATATTGCTCTGTGCACCAGTGCTCAGTGCACTCATTGCTCTATGTAGCCAGTGCTCAGTGCACTCATTGCTCTATGTACCCAGTGCTTAGTGCACTCATTGCTCTATGTACCCAGTGCTCTGTGCACCAGTGCTCAGTGCACTCATTGCTCTATGTACCCAGTGCTCAGTGCACTCAGTGCTCTGTGCACCAGTGCTCAGTGCACTCACTGCTCTATGTACCCAGTACTCAGTGCACATATTGCTCTGTGCACCAGTGCTCAGTGCACTCATTGCTCTATGTACCCAGTGCTCAGTGCACTCATTGCTCTATGTACCCAGTGCTCAGTGCACTCAGTGATCTGTGCACCAGTGCTCAGTGCACTCATTGCTCTATGTACCCAGTGCTCAGTGCACTCATTGCTCTATGTGCCCAGTACTCAGTGCACTCAGTGCTCTGTGCCGCCAGTGCTCAGTGCATTTAGTGGAGTGAGAAAACAGAGGAGAGGCGGGAGTGAGTTTAAATAAAACATGTTTGAAAGGGGAAGGGGCATTAATAAAAGAAAGGAAAAATGTTTCATTTTTTATTCTTTTAAAATGTTAATGTCGTTGTTGCTAATTGTGTATGTGTGTTTTTAGTATGTGTTTGTATGTGAGTGTGCTTATGTGTATATGTGTGTATGTATGTGTTTCTGTTTTGTATGCTTGTGTATGTATGTAAATATATGAGTATATGTAAGTGCATGTGTATCATCATCATCATCATCACCGTTTTACGTCCGTTCTTCCACGCTAGCATGGGTTAGACGGGTTGTCCTGTTGTGGGCAGTGTCTGGTCGGCTGACCATGCCTTGCTCATACAGGAACTGATTTGGCTTGATTTCTACAGCTGGATGCCCTTCCTAACACCAACCTCATTTACAGTGAGTGCTGGGTGCTTTTTCGTGGCGCCTACACGTCCACTTTACAGTATGGGCTGGGTGCTTTTTTGCCATGGCACCTCCACGACCACCTTGCAGTGGGAGGGTGTGGGGGCATATTGTCTATATGCTTCAGCTTGTACCCATGGGAAGTCGGGTACTCTGTATTACTGCGTGATGCCAGAGGTCACGGTCGTGTGTCATCGCCTTGGCGAGGTGTAATTGGGTAAGGTCGGCTTTTATCACCTCATCCCAGGTCATCTTGGGTCTCCCCACTCCGCGGTTTCCATCGACTTCTAGTGCTCTGCACCTTTTTATGCAGCTGTCATCCTTCATATGCATCACATGTCCATACCAACGCAACCGCCTCTCCTGCACACATCATTTGATTCCTCTTATGCTCAGTCTCTCTCTCAATTCATTTACGCTTTGTTGGTCACGTATATTATTATTACACATCTATCGGAGCATGCAGGCTTCGTTTCTCTCTAATCTACGTAAGCCTTCCACCTTCAGCGCCCAGGTCTCACTACCATGTGACATTGCTGTTCGGATACACGCATCATACAGTCTGCCTTTCATTTTGAGGGAGAAACCTTTTGCAGGTAGCAGTGGCAGTAGTTCGCTGAACTTCTTCCATCCCGTTCTTACCCTAGTTATTGTACTTTCTGAACACCCACCTCCGCTGCTAATTCGGTCACCTAGGTAGCAGAAGCTGTCTACTGTCTCTACAGAGCCCTCCCAGAGATTGGTGGTACTTGTTTCCTGTGGCTGTTTGCTGCTTGCTGTCCCAGTACAGCTGCTGAATGTGAAGCCTACATTCTTAATTAAGCTTCCTGAGATCCCGCTACATCTCTTGTGTACCCATTGTTTGCATTTGGGGCAGAGAATGGAGTTCCTACCTACACCTTTCCTACATACTGAGCAAGGCCATTTCCCTAAGGGGATCTGGGTTCTGTTTTCTCGTCTACTTACAAGGATCTTAGTCTTTGTCATGTTGACTTTGAGATCCTTTCTTTCTAGTCCCTGCTTCCAAGTTTGGAATTTCTTCTCTAGTTCTACCATAGATTCAGCTATAAGTGCGAGGTCATCGGCATACAGGAGTTCCCATGGGCATCCGGTCTTAAACTCCTCCGTTATTGCCTACAGCACTATGATGAACAGGAGAGGGCTAAGAACAGAGCCCTGGTGGACACCAACCTGTACGCTAAATTCCTCGCTATACTCATTGCTAATCCTAACTTTGCTGACTGCTCCCCTATACATGGCTTGTACAGCTTTCACAAGCCATTCATCTGGGCAGATCTTCTGGGTAAACCCAATTGGCAAGGGACCCAGAGGTAAACCACAATGGAAATGGTTGGATAAAATCCCTGATCTTTGTTAGTTTTATTTGAGGATCCAACTGTATCATTTAGATAGGGATACCTCTGATAGGACCAGAGGCATTACTAGGGAAAATAGCACCTATGGCAAGCAGTGAAATTGCGTCCCTGTATTTTTACCTATGGGCCTTATAAAGTATATAAATGGTTTAACCCTTTAGCATTTACATTACCCTCTGTTTACTTTTGTATTTTTGTAGCAAAGGCTTTATCTTCCATAATTATCTCACATAATATCGGCTCTATAAGATTTTGGTATTATTTATTTCAGAACAATACCTGAACGTCAATATCAACAGTTGGTTATGACCAGTTTAAACAGAAAGAGGCGGGAGAATTCTGGCCGGATATGGCCGGTTTAAATGCTAAAGGGTTAATGATGCAGCCAATAAAGTGTTCTCACCCATGATAATCAGAAATATATCATACATCTGAAGGAGTTTCTTTTGTCACTCTCTGATGAGGTCTATTTGACTTTAATAGAAAGTGCTCCTAGTCCAAGTGATGACCCTTTCATGTGGTGCCCATGGCACGAGCCGCACCCTAGTTATGCCTTTGGATAGGACCCTATGTCTATGGACTCCACAATCATCCCAGGTATAGGTGAATGAAGAAAAAGAACACTAAGAATACATCATCTAATATTTTCCTCTATAGTCTTCACTTGAGGAAATTTACCTGTTGTTTCAAGGTAATTATGCTACCAGGGTTATTGCTTTTAGCCTTTAGCCCCAGATTAATCAAACGATGATCTGCACACCTATGTATGTAGGCATTCCAGCAACAAACATCTAATCCTTTTTGGGGAGTTAGGGGCTATCTTGGACTACATTGTATAATATGTGTTTCCTTCCATATTTAAGACAATGGAGTATGATTTCAAGGAGCTTTGGCTGCGATTTCCAGCAGATAGAGTGACCACATGCAGGTTTTCATTGTTTTTGCTGTTGTACAGTTACCGTTGTCTCAGTTGTTGTTAGTGCTCCACCAACACCACCACCACCACTACAACCACCATCACCACCACCATGACGATGACCACCACCACCGCCATCACCACCACCACAACTACGACCACCATCACCACCACTACTACTACTACTACCACCACCATCAATACCACCACCACCACCATCACCACCACCACAACTACGACCACCATCACCACCACTACTACTACTACCACCACGATCAATACCACCACCACAACCACCACTACCACTACCATCACCACCACCATAACGACGACAACCACCACCACCATCACCACAACTACGACCATCATCACCACCACTACTACTACTACCACCACGATCAATACCACCACCACAACCACCACCATCACCACCACAACCACCACCATCACCACCACTACTACTACTACCACCACCATCAATACCACCACTACCACCACCATCACCACCACCATAACGGCGACCACCACCACCACCATCACCACCACCACAACTACGACCACCATCACCACCACTACTACTACTACCACCACGATCAATACCACCACCACAACCACCACCATCACCACCACAACCACCACCATCACCACCACTACTACTACTACCACCACCATCAATACCACCACTACCACCACCATCACCACCACCATAACGGCGACCACCACCGCCACCATCACCACCACCACAACTACGACCACCATCACCACCACTACTACTACTACCACCACGATCAATACTACCACCACAACCACCACCATCACCACCACCACCACCACTACCACTTCTTCAATTTCATTTTATTTAATACAAAATTAAATTAAACATTTTATATATTAGTTTGTTTTTTAATTTATTTGTACTTTTGTTATATTTTTGTTGATATTTTTGTTATGTTTTGGCTTTGATGTATTCTTCCCATTGTTTGTTACAACAACAACAACAACAACAACAACAACAACAGCAGCAGCAGCAACTATTATGGTTTCTGGTTTAGGTACAAGGCCAGCAATGTGAGGGGGGGGAGTCAATTAATGACAACTATAGCAACAATAACAACAACAGCAACAATAATGAAAGCAGCAACATTAATAACATTAAATCAACTGCAATAATAACAACAACAATAGCAACAACAACAACATCAAAAACAACATCATTAACAACAATTATAAAAACAACAACAACATCATCATTAACAACAACTATAAAAACAACAATAACAACAACAACAAAGCAACAACAATAACAACAACAGCAGTTAGTGGCAACTATATCAACACAACAAACATTAACAACATCATCAACAGCAGCAGCAGCAGTGACAACAACAGCAACACCAAAATCAACATTAACAACAAGAACAACAAGAACAAGAACAACAACAACAACAACAACATTAACAACAACAGTAAAACAACAACAACAAGTATTACAACAATATCAATAGTACTAATAAAGAAGACAAAAGACAAGTGTGAAGGGTGATGGTTGGGTGTAGATGTAATTGGTGGTGTAGAGGGTGGGTTGTTAATGAAAGGGTGTGGTGGTGGTTATATAGGGGACAAGTTTAGGGGCTGATGTTGTTATATAGAATGTGGTGGTGGTGGTTATATAGGGGTCAGGTTTAGGGGTTGTTGTTGTTATATAGAATGTGGTGGTGGTTATATAGGGGACAAGTTTAGGGGCTGATGTTGTTATATAGAATGTGGTGGTGGTTATATAGGGGTCAGGTTTAGGGGCTGTTGTTGTTGTTACATAGAATGTGGTGGTGGTTATATAGGGGTCAGGTTTAGGGGCTGTTGTTGTTATATAGAATGTGGTGGTGGTTATATAGGGGTCAGGTTTAGGGGCTGATGTTGTTATATAGAATGTGGTGGTGGTTATATAGGGAACAGGTTTAGGGGCTGTTGTTGTTGTTACATAGAATGTGGTGGTGGTTATATAGGGGTCAGGTTTAGGGGCTGTTGTTGTTATATAGAATGTGGTGGTGGTTATAGAGGGGACAAGTTTAGGGGCTGATGTTGTTATATAGAATGTGGTGGTGGTTATATAGGGGACAGGTTTAGGGGCTGATGTTGTTATATAGAATGTGGTGGTGGTTATATAGGGAACAGGTTTAGGGGCTGTTGCTGTTGTTACATAGAATGTGGTGGTGGTTATATAGGGGTCAGGTTTAGGGGCTGTTGTTGTTATATAGAATGTGGTGGTGGTTATATAGGGGACAAGTTTAGGGGCTGATGTTGTTATATAGAATGTGGTGGTGGTTATATAGGGGACAGCTTTAGGGGCTGATGTTGTTATATAGAATGTGGTGGTGGTTATATAGGGGACAAGTTTAGGGGCTGATGTTGTTATATAGAATGTGGTGGTGGTTATATAGGGGACAGGTTTAGGGGCTGATGTTGTTATATAGAATGTGGTGGTGGTTATATAGGGGACAGGTTTAGGGGCTGATGTTGTTATATAGAATGTGGTGGTGGTTATATAGGGGACAAGTTTAGGGGCTGTTGTTGTTATATAGAATGTGGTGGTGGTTATATAGGGGACAAGTTTAGGGGCTGATGTTGTTATATAGAATGTGGTGGTGGTTATATAGGGGACAGGTTTAGGGGTTGTTGTTGTTATATAGAATGTGGTGGTGGTTATATAGGGGACAAGTTTAGGGGCTGATGTTGTTATATAGAATGTGGTGGTGGTTATATAGGGGACAGGTTTAGGGGCTGATGTTGTTATATAGAATGTGGTGGTGGTTATATAGGGGACAGGTTTAGGGGCTGATGTTGTTATATAGAATGTGGTGGTGGTTATATAGGGGACAAGTTTAGGGGCTGATGTTGTTATATAGAATGTGGTGGTGGTTATATAGGGGACAGGTTTAGGGGCTGATGTTGTTATATAGAATGTGGTGGTGGTTATATAGGGGACAGGTTTAGGGGCTGATGTTGTTATATAGAATGTGGTGGTGGTTATATAGGGGACAAGTTTAGGGGCTGTTGTTGTTATATAGAATGTGGTGGTGGTTATATAGGGGACAAGTTTAGGGGCTGATGTTGTTATATAGAATGTGGTGGTGGTTATATAGGGGACAGGTTTAGGGGTTGTTGTTGTTATATAGAATGTGGTGGTGGTTATATAGGGGACAAGTTTAGGGGCTGATGTTGTTATATAGAATGTGGTGGTGGTTATATAGGGGACAGGTTTAGGGGCTGATGTTGTTATATAGAATGTGGTGGTGGTTATATAGGGGACAGGTTTAGGGGCTGATGTTGTTATATAGAATGTGGTGGTGGTTATATAGGGGACAAGTTTAGGGGCTGATGTTGTTATATAGAATGTGGTGGTGGTTATATAGGGGACAGGTTTAGGGGCTGATGTTGTTATATAGAATGTGGTGGTGGTTATATAGGGGACAGGTTTAGGGGTTGTTGTTGTTATATAGAATGTGGTGGTGGTTATATAGGGGACAAGTTTAGGGGCTGATGTTGTTATATAGAATGTGGTGGTGGTTATATAGGGGACAAGTTTAGGGGCTGATGTTGTTATATAGAATGTGGTGGTGGTTATATAGGGGACAGGTTTAGGGGCTGATGTTGTTATATAGAATGTGGTGGTGGTTATATAGGGAACAGGTTTAGGGGCTGTTGTTGTTATATAGAATGTGGTGGTGGTTAAATAGGGGTTAGGTTTAGGGGTTGATGTTGTTATATAGAATGTGGTGGTGGTTAAATAGGGGTCAGGTTTAGGGGTTCATGTTGTTATATAGAATGTGGTGGTGGTTATATAGGGGTCAAGTTTAGGGGCTGATGTTGTTACAGAGAATGTGGTGGTGGTTATATAGGGGACAGATTTAGGGGCTGATGTTGTTATATAGAATGTGGTGGTGGTTATATAGGGGACAGGTTTAGGGGCTGATGTTGTTATATAGAATCTGGTGGTGGCTATATAGGAGTCAGGTTTAGGGGCTGATATTGTTACAGAGAATGTGGTGGTGGTTATATAGGGGACAGGTTTAGGGGCTGTTGTTGTTGTTACATAGAATGTGGTGGTGGTTATATAGGGGACAGGTTTAGGGGCTGATGTTGTTATATAGAATGAGGTGGTGGTTAAATAGGGGTCAGGTTTAGGGGCTGATGTTGTTACAGAGAATGAGGTGGTGGTTATATAGGGGACAGGTTTAGGGGCTGTTGTTGTTATATAGAATGTGGTGGTGGTTATATAGGGGTCAGGTTTAGGGGTTGTTGTTATATAGAATGTGGTGGTGGTTATATAGCGAACAGGTTTAGGGATTGTTGTTGTTGTTATATAGAATGTGGTGGTGGTTATATAGGGGACAGATTTAGGGGCTGATGTTGTTGTTATAGAATGTGGTGGTGGTTATATAGCGAACAGGTTTAGGGGCTGATGTTGTTATATAGAATGTGGTGGTGGTTATATAGGGAACAGGTTTAGGGGTTGTTGTTATTATTTAGAATGTAGTGGTGGTTATATAGGGGACAGGTTTAGGGGCTGATGTTGTTGTTAATAGAATGTGGTGGTGGTTATATAGGGAACAGATTTAGGGGCTGATGTTGTTGTTTCATAGATAGTGGAGGATGTTGGTGGTTTTATAGGGGACAGGTTTAGGGGTTGTTGTTGTTATATAGAATGTGGTGGTGGTTATATAGGGGACAAGTTTAGGGGCTGATGTTGTTATATAGAATGTGGTGGTGGTTATATAGGGGACAGGTTTAGGGGCTGATGTTGTTATATAGAATGTGGTGGTGGTTATATAGGGGACAGGTTTAGGGGCTGATGTTGTTATATAGAATGTGGTGGTGGTTATATAGGGGACAAGTTTAGGGGCTGATGTTGTTATATAGAATGTGGTGGTGGTTATATAGGGGACAGGTTTAGGGGCTGATGTTGTTATATAGAATGTGGTGGTGGTTATATAGGGGACAGGTTTAGGGGCTGATGTTGTTATATAGAATGTGGTGGTGGTTATATAGGGGACAAGTTTAGGGGCTGTTGTTGTTATATAGAATGTGGTGGTGGTTATATAGGGGACAAGTTTAGGGGCTGATGTTGTTATATAGAATGTGGTGGTGGTTATATAGGGGACAGGTTTAGGGGTTGTTGTTGTTATATAGAATGTGGTGGTGGTTATATAGGGGACAAGTTTAGGGGCTGATGTTGTTATATAGAATGTGGTGGTGGTTATATAGGGGACAGGTTTAGGGGCTGATGCTGTTATATAGAATGTGGTGGTGGTTATATAGGGGACAGGTTTAGGGGCTGATGTTGTTATATAGAATGTGGTGGTGGTTATATAGGGGACAAGTTTAGGGGCTGATGTTGTTATATAGAATGTGGTGGTGGTTATATAGGGGACAGGTTTAGGGGCTGATGTTGTTATATAGAATGTGGTGGTGGTTATATAGGGGACAGGTTTAGGGGTTGTTGTTGTTATATAGAATGTGGTGGTGGTTATATAGGGGACAAGTTTAGGGGCTGATGTTGTTATATAGAATGTGGTGGTGGTTATATAGGGGACAAGTTTAGGGGCTGATGTTGTTATATAGAATGTGGTGGTGGTTATATAGGGGACAGGTTTAGGGGCTGATGTTGTTATATAGAATGTGGTGGTGGTTATATAGGGAACAGGTTTAGGGGCTGTTGTTGTTATATAGAATGTGGTGGTGGTTAAATAGGGGTTAGGTTTAGGGGTTGATGTTGTTATATAGAATGTGGTGGTGGTTAAATAGGGGTCAGGTTTAGGGGTTCATGTTGTTATATAGAATGTGGTGGTGGTTATATAGGGGTCAGGTTTAGGGGCTGATGTTGTTACAGAGAATGTGGTGGTGGTTATATAGGGGACAGATTTAGGGGCTGATGTTGTTATATAGAATGTGGTGGTGGTTATATAGGGGACAGGTTTAGGGGCTGATGTTGTTATATAGAATCTGGTGGTGGCTATATAGGAGTCAGGTTTAGGGGCTGATATTGTTACAGAGAATGTGGTGGTGGTTATATAGGGGACAGGTTTAGGGGCTGTTGTTGTTGTTACATAGAATGTGGTGGTGGTTATATAGGGGACAGGTTTAGGGGCTGATGTTGTTATATAGAATGAGGTGGTGGTTAAATAGGGGTCAGGTTTAGGGGCTGATGTTGTTACAGAGAATGAGGTGGTGGTTATATAGGGGACAGGTTTAGGGGCTGTTGTTGTTATATAGAATGTGGTGGTGGTTATATAGGGGTCAGGTTTAGGGGTTGTTGTTATATAGAATGTGGTGGTGGTTATATAGCGAACAGGTTTAGGGATTGTTGTTGTTGTTATATAGAATGTGGTGGTGGTTATATAGGGGACAGATTTAGGGGCTGATGTTGTTGTTATAGAATGTGGTGGTGGTTATATAGCGAACAGGTTTAGGGGCTGATGTTGTTATATAGAATGTGGTGGTGGTTATATAGGGAACAGGTTTAGGGGTTGTTGTTATTATTTAGAATGTAGTGGTGGTTATATAGGGGACAGGTTTAGGGGCTGATGTTGTTGTTAATAGAATGTGGTGGTGGTTATATAGGGAACAGATTTAGGGACTGATGTTGTTGTTTCATAGATAGTGGAGGATGTTGGTGGTTTTATAGGGGACAGGTTTAGGGGCTAGAAAGTGGATGGTGTTTTTATAGGGGGCAGGTTTAGGGGCTGTTGTTATATAGAATGTGGAGGGTGGTTGTATAGGGGACAGGTTTAGGGGCTGTTGTTGTTACATAGAATGAGAAGGGTGGTTATATAGGGGGCAGGTTAAGGGGCTAATGTTGTTGTTGCATGGAATGAGGATGGGGTGGTGTAAAAGAGGTGTTGGTGGTTATATATGGGACATGTTTAGGGGCTGTTGTTACATAGAATGTTGATGGTCGTTGTGTAGAAGTGGTGTTGGTTTTATGGGGTATAGGTTTAAGAGCTTATGTTGCATAGTAAGTAGATGGTGGTTGTGTAGTAGAAGTGGTGGTGATTTTATAAGGGTCAGTTGGTGGTTATATAGAGGAAATAGTGTTGGAATGGCGGTGGCTGGTGGTTATATGGTGAGAGGGGTTAGTGGTATTGGTCATATAGGGTGGATTTACTGGTGTTTGCACTGGTAACAGTTAGTGGTTGTGTAGAAAAAGTGATTGGGGTTGTATTGAGAGAAGATGGTGATTGTTTAGGGATCTGTTACTAGTTGTATAGGGAGAAGACCCAGGCTTTGCTGCCAAACAAGACGGAGATTGCAAGTTGTTGAAGTATTGGTCACTTTCTAATAAGTTTATCATCTGAAAAGTTTGATATAATTATGGTTGGGATATCTTTGGTTAGAGGTCTTTTTGATCAGGGCTGATCTGGGGTTAAACAACAACAAAAGGGACCCTAAACTCGTAGGTAACACAGACTATTGTATAATTGTATAAATTCTCTTTCGTTTCACATCTGATATCATTCTGCAAATAGAATTTTGTGTTGACAACTTTCAGCTAAGCTCTTACATAGATCAACACAAGGATTAGTAACTATTCCTGGAGAAGAGTTTTATCTTTCCATATCCATAAGTATCTCAGTTTTTAGCATAGATTCACCATATCTCTGAACATTGTAAGAGGTAATTATAAGGGTTGGCATGAATAAGGGAATCAGGTTGAAAAACATTGCCTTCAAACATTACATCCAATGTTACATACATTACAATCTATGTTAGCAGGGAAAAGTAGACATAAAAATGATCATGATGATGATGATTATAATGATGATGATGAAAACAATAAAAAGTCAAAAGGTGACCAACCCACAAGACAAACATCTAAACTTACTGAGATGAAAATCTCATGTCCTATTTCTCACATCACCCATCACTGCTCTCAGGGCCTCCAAGAGAAATTTTGCCATGTGGTACAAGACTCTTTGGGGCCCAAAGCAGGCAAAGATTTTTCTTAAAATGGATGTTGCATGGTTGCTGTGGGGCCTTCTTAGCTCTTGGGCCCTGGATCAAAGTACTAGCTACCCCACTCCCCATCATAGGTCCTGACTGCTGTCCACAGTATACTTTGTATTTTACCTTGGCATCTGTGATTACATAGAAGCCATTTGTCTCTCTTGGTTATCTTTCATAAAAAACGTCTAGTTACTCTGGATCAAAGCATGTCTATCTCACTCATCTAGGTGTAAGGCCTAGTGGTTAGGGTGTTGGGCTCACAGACTATGAAGTAACGAGTTCAATTCCTGGATCAGGTGGGGCATTGTTTTCTTGAGCAAGATGCTTCATTTCTCATTGCTTTTCAATTATTAAAACACACAAGAAACCCTTTATGAGGTAAAAAGCCAGCTAAACCTGCCAAAATGTGTTTGGGAATTTTCATTTTTCATTTTTCATCTAAGTTTATATTCATCCTCATCAGCATCATCATTTAACATCCAATTTTCCACACTAGCACGGGCTAGAAGAGTTGTCTGATTGTGAGACAATTAGATTAGGTGATTGTGTCTTGCACATATAGAACTGTGTCTGGCTTGGTTTCTATGGCTGGAAGCCCTTCCTAATGCCAACCTCAAACATTCTTAACCACTGGTTATTGTTGTTGAAGAAATAACACAGCTCCTTAACAAAACATTCTTATGATTCAAATAAGCTATTGCCCATTGGTTAATGGAAATTTCCAATTCTTTACAAACTTACTGCCAGAGAGAGGACAAGTCAAAAATAAACTTGAAAGTAATAAAACATACATGCAAGCATATATACGTGTACACATAGCCACACACCTACATATACATATATATATATACATACATACATTTTCCATGCACACAAATACACACATATACATATACACATGTATATACACAAGTCCACACACACACACGCACATATATATATATTTACATATGAACAGACACACACACACACATATATATATATACACACACATATACATACAAATATGCATACATACATACTCACACATATATGCATATATACTCATACATACCTCTATACATGCCAGCTACATGAGATGGTGGGTGAGACAATCACTTGTTATACAATGGAAAAGATTCAACATTTGATATTTCCTCTCTGTTGATATTGTTATGTCCACATCAAAGACATGGAACTCATGCTGATCCATGCTTTCTAGATTTAATAGCTTCTATAAAGAAAAAATAC
>OZ024747.1:53874075-53876575 GCA_964016885.1 Eledone cirrhosa
GGGGATTGGGTTGGGTGGAGGTCATTGGTTGATGGGTTTAAAAAAAAGGAATTCTTTAAAAGCTAATTCTTTAAAGTGACAAAGGCAGAAAGAATTCTATAAACAAGTTCAGATTGCAGTACCACTCCTTATTTTTAAGTTTTCTCTTCAGCTAACAATGCCTGTATTTCAGGTGTCTACAGGATGGGTGGAGGTCATGGTTGGGGTTTAAAGAAAGGGGAATTCTTTAAAGCTAATTCTTTAAAACTGTATTAAGAGTGACAAAGGCGGAAAGAATTCTATAAGCAGGTTCAAGTTTGGGGTGCCTCTAATTATTGTTAAGTTTCTCTTAATCTATTTTTCAGGTGTTTTCAAGCACATTCTCACACACACACACACAGACACACAGACGCAGAGACACACACACACATATACATACACATACACACATACATATATATATGTACACATACATACATACATCTACAGACATACATATATATACACACATATACACATATATATATATGTACACATATGTATACATATACATATAAATATATATATATACACATATACAAATACATACATACACACACATATATATATATATATGTGTGTGTATATATACACACAGGCACACATATATATACATACACACATGCACATACATATATATATATCTATCTATACATATATATATATATATACATATATATATATATATACACATACATATATATAAACACAGATATATATATATAAAACCTTTTTCTCCCACACATTCGCAAAAACCACACTCTTATACCCATATATGTATATACACACACACAGTCACACACACCCGTGAAAATCTTTTTAGCCATGTAGCATCAACACTGGCTTAAGGTATTTGAAAGTTTTTGTACATGCAATTCGGGCAGTATTCAGAGAGTTTGTTCAGTAGCAGGCCCTTGGCAAACACTATTTCATAACTCTCTGAAATACAAAGGTCACAGCACTTGTGTCCTCCCTTGTATGAGCGCGCTTTCTGGAGTATTTTCCATTTAAGCGTGAAGGAGGTGGAGTTCCTTTTGAGGTCCCAGACATAGGTGGCGAGTGTTGTCTGATTTGATTTGCCCGGTCTTCTGAAAGAGTGGGTATGGGCGTACCACCAGGTCTTAAAATTATTGGAAGTCATGCCGATGTAAGTCTTTTTGTTGTTGTCGTCATCGGTGCCTGAGATGACATCACATTTGTATGTCATTTGTCAAGCATTTGTTTTCAAGTGGGCAGGCTTCCTTATTTTGGCAATTGCACAAGGCTCCCGTCCGGAGATTGGGTTTGGAGATTGTAGTCTTATTTATTATTGTAGAGTTGAGATTGGCTATATTCCTAGCTAGGTTAGCCTAGGTTAGGTGTAGTGGAGAAGGAAAGCCTTATTGTATTCTTATTATTGTGTGGGGAAGGGTATGTTCAACAAATTGAAGAAAGTCCTAGCTATAGGTGTAGAGGCCTCTCTATTGAAAGGGGGGGGAGGGGTTGTACCAACTAATGTGCCTATGCATATTCCTCCTAGGTAGTCTTGGGGTGGTTTCTAGGTAAGTGATCTTTTCTTTAAATCCGCTGCGGGCGAGGGCATCGTTGTAGTAGGAGGCAGAGGTGTTAAAGATATCTTCATTGGCCGAGAGGCAGGAGATTCTGATTGAGATGCTTTTTACTAAGTTATCTGTGATGTTTTTGGGGTGGTTAGAATTAACATTAATATATCTAAGGGACTCGTTAGGTTTGTGGTACGGGTAATAGAGGGAAGTATCTAGGTCGAGAGTGACATTTAAAAAGTTGGCCCTAGTCACATTAGCCGTACTACAAACCGCTCCTACCACCAGAAAAAATATAAACACCACCACCTGATGATTTCGCATGAATGAAACAGTTCTAGTCCTGTAGAAGCTTCTCTATATTAAAACATTTATACTCTGCTATGTATTGAGTATCTTACTTACTGTGGTTACCTCCGATTGAACCCGGAATTACTTTATATATATATATATATATATATATATATGTGTGTGTGTGTGTATGTGTATGCGTGTATAGATATATATATATGTATGTACATATATAAATGTATATATGCATGTATGTGTGTATATATATACTACTGGTAACATGTATCCCAGTACAACCTGTCTCATGGTCGTTGGCGACTAAACTGGCAACCCCACCAAGGTTTCTTGGTGAGGAGGGTGACTTTGGACATCCTGCAGGACTAAAAACAAAACCTGTCAAAAGGGCAAAGGAGCTCTTAAGAGTCAATGGCCATCCAAAATCACCGGGAGAGATGACACCTTAGCCTTTGTCAAGGCAAAATTCTAGAAGGAAAACTCTGATATAACACCTGCAACCCTGATGGTATCCAATGATGTTGACTTGTTCTTCTTTTTGGTAAATATCATCTTGGTTAAGAAGTGGGACTGGCTTTGTGCAGTGCCTTTGCTCACTATAAAAGCTTCACGGCACAGGCATTGCTTTATATCTG
>OZ024747.1:53879075-53881575 GCA_964016885.1 Eledone cirrhosa
TATATAATTGAATATAAAAGAGACATATATGTGTTCAAATCATAAGGGACCAGAATCGTCTGGGTGTCTGACAGTTGTCGCAATTTCGGTTTGTATCTCTTTTCTTAATTTATTATTTTAAATTGAGTCTGGCAAACCCTAATGTCCATAGTTAGTATTTTTTTCACCCTGGCGAATCTGGTCCCTTATGATTTGAACACATATATGTATATATCTCTGTTTATCTCTCTTTTATATTCAATTATAATACACGGTCTGGAAAAGTTTCTTTCCTTGAGCTATTTAATTGTAAAAGACTATTTTGAGTTTCTAACTCAATATATACTTTTGATATATATATATATATATATATATATATATATATATATGCAGAGGTTATTAATTTGTTGGGATTCAACAAGCTTAAACATTTTTTTATAACTGATATAAAGCACTATCCAGGTAGCTCCAACCGTTAAGGTTGTCTTTTTTTTCCGGGTATGTCAATATTTATTTATAAAACAAATCTGTATTTTATCTGATGAAAGCGCACCATAATTTGCCTTGGTTGCCCTTGAAATATATATAATAAAATAAATATGGTTTTATAAATATAGTTTCCATTTATTAATATATTGAATATATATATATATATATATATATGGGGGGTGGGGATCCTGATGATTTCCTTCAAATGAAACAGTTCTAGTCCTATATATATATATATATAAATAAAATAGATGTTCTTTTGATCAATTACATTTTATTATACATGTTTCGGATGTACAACAGTACGTTCTCACCAGACAAAATATAATGATACATGACATACCCTGGGATGTTAAATGGTTAAGATTTAATCAAGGTAGTGATTAACCTAAGAGAAAATTTAACATTTATACCCTAATAATGAGAAAATGCGAAAACGTAATAAATTCAATAGAGAATGCGTGAGTAAGAAACACATTGCTTAATGTACCAGTTATCTAGATTTTAATATGTATGATACTACAATTCATCTAGGAAAGCATTTCATGAATTATAACAGTCAGTGAGAGAGAGGGGGAAAGATGAGGGGGTAATGTATGCAGAAGGAGATTTTTCCCGAAAGTGAAACGGTTAAGTTTGAAAATATTTAATTTATGTTATCTTAGGGCGAAGAATCAATATTTTAGTTTTTTTTTTTTTTAAATTGGTGGTTATTTATATATTAGTTTTGTAAATTTTATAAGTGTGTTAACACTTCTAAGCTTCAGAATTTTTTGATGATAAGATTTAAAGGATTTAGCTGGCCATTATTAAGGAAAGTTTACACTGTTGAATATTTTCCTAAATGTAATCTTTAATGAATTTAGTCATTGTCAACGTATTAGGTATGTAAATCTTTAATGAAAATAAAATAAAAATAATAGATTGAGGCATGTTAAAATTAAATATATACCCATATATAACTGTGTGTAAATGTATTAATTATTCTTAGCTCAAAGTAAAAACAATCAAAAAATTTAGAAGTTAACTGAAAATTATGTATAGAAAGATAGAGAGAGTTATATTGTATTAGGTAATAGTGATACAGTATACTTTAGGTAAATGATAACGGTTATAATTTTATATAATAAAGTTCTACGTGTTAAAGTTAAATACATATATATATATAAGAAAAACAATAATAAATGCATGGCTAATTCATAGTTCAAAATAATGTTTATAATAATTTGTAATTTGGATTTTTGTTCTATATTTGAATCATGGATATAATGCGGTAGGTATACTTAAAAACATAGAAAATATAATTACATACATATTATAAATAAGAGATCAGAAACGCATGAAAAATTCACAGTTATAAATAAGTTCATTAAAGATGTAAGAGTTGGATATAAAACTCAGATTTAAAAATTAAGTAGGAAGATAAGGATAGATAAATAAAGAAATAATGATATGGATCAAAATCGATAGAATAATGTCATGTGTATCAATGTTCCAGCATGTTATTGAACAAGTGTCTTTCATTCGAGCGTTATTTCTTCTATAGATAGTTATAAGATAGTGCAATATTAAAGGCCGCTAAATTTTTCGCCTGTTGATTTTAAACGTCTGACAACCAAGTTTTTAATGGTTTAATGTTTCTCTCTCTCTTTTTCGCGTTTTGTGGGAGGCTAAGAATGTGGACGTAGCTTTATGGAGGCAACTAGAGAATAATTCTCTTTTTTGTTAATTAGGGTCTCGTAGTTATTAATAACCATCAGGGTCTCCATTGTACAGAGTGCACAGTTATTTGATATACTAGAGTTGTGGTAAACTCCACAGTTCCGAAGTTTTGTCCAAAGAATGGAGTATTTTAAATTCTTCTCTTTTAATACCATATGAGCTGTGAGAAAGACGTAGATGATTTCTTCTTTGAGTTCGAGAATGAGCATTTATGGTTCGCAAATCTGGCTTTAAAAGTGGAAGAAGTCTATCCTATGTAGTTGTATGTATTGTGATCAGTTTTTACGGTGCATTTATAAACCAAATTACT
>OZ024747.1:53889075-53894075 GCA_964016885.1 Eledone cirrhosa
CACGGGGAAGCAATATTCACAATACATGCCTTGTTGTTCATCCTCTCTATGACAACAATGTCCGACTTTCTAGCCCCGATAAAATGGTCACAGTGGATTATTATTCCAATTAACATTCTGGTTATTAAAGATACCGACTACGGTATAACATTAACCAGAGAATACCACATTGGACACAACAATCCAACAATGTATTTTTATTGTTGTGGAGTGAGAAACTCCTAGTTTTTAATAAGACATGTCTCTAGGAGAAGGTTACTCTTATATAAAACCTCTGACTTTATTTGCATCCAATGATGTAAACCAGTTCTTTTGGGGCAAATGCATGTATACACACTAACACCCATGTATACACACTAATATCCATGTATACACACTAACACCCATGTATACACACTAACACCCATGTATACACACTAACACCCATGTATACACACTAACACCCATGTATACACACTAACACCCATGTATACACACTAATATCCATGTATACACACTAACACTACCATGTATACACACACCCATGTATACACACTAATATCCATGTATACACACTCACAACCATGTATACACACTAATATCCATGTATACACACTTACACCCATGTATACACACTAAGACCCATGTATACACACTAACACCCATGTATACACACTAATATCCATGTATACACACTCACTACCATGTATACACACTAACACTCATGTATACACACTAATATCCATGTATACACACTAACACTACCATGTATACACACACCCATGTATACACACTAATATCCATGTATACACACTCACAACCATGTATACACACTAATATCCATGTATACACACTTACACCCATGTATACACACTAAGACCCATGTATACACACTAACACCCATGTATACACACTAATATCCATGTATACACACTCACTACCATGTATACACACTAACACCCATGTATACACACTAATATCCATGTATACACACTAACACAACCATGTATACACACTAATATCCATGTATACACACTTACACCCATGTATACACACTAAGACCCATGTATACACACTAACACCCATGTATACACACTAATACCCATGTATACACACTAATATCCATGTATACACACTAACACCCATGTATACACTCTAACACCCATGTATACACACTCACAGCCATGTATACACAATAACACCCATGTATACACACTAACACCCATGTATACACACTAATACCCATGTATACACACTAAGACCCATGTATACACACTCACATTCATATATATATAAACATACACATTCATATATATATATATATACACTCACATTCATATATAAACATTCACATTCATAGATATATTTACACTCACATTCATATATACACACTAACATTCAAGTATACACACTAACATCCATGTATATACATGCATATACACTCACATTCATGTATACATGCTAACATTTATGTATATACACTTATATCTATGAATATACACTCACATACATGTATACACACTAACATTCATGCATACACACTAACATTCACGCATACACACTCACATCCATTTATATACACTCACATGCATGTATATGCACTAACATTCATGCATACACATTCACATTTATATATTCTCACTCACATCCATGTATACACACTAACATTCATGCATACACACACATTCACATATACACACTAATATCCAAACATACAGACTCACAATGCTGCACATAAACACAACACTAAATGACCAGACATTGTAGTATTGTAATTTACTATAACTCCACTTCCTCCTTCTCTTCTTTACACATCTCACATTCCTACTCACCACCCTCTATCCCGTCATGCACCACATCTTTCTCCTCATCCATTTCCTACTAATTTGCTTCATCTTTTTTTCCTTTTTTCTCCTTTTCCATTTTCCTTCTTCTCAAATTTGTCAGTAAAACATTTTATTTAATTATTTCAATTTATAATTCAACCAACTCTTCTTTTATTTTCTACTTCTGATTCAACATCAGCAGAAGTTCTTGCAGCATCTATAAGTATGAGAGAAAAGATTCTGTCCAATGCATAATGTGCAGTGTTTAATATGCAGTGTGCAATGTGCATACATGATGCAGATGTCTGTACTATGAAACACCAAGTGAACTAGTTAACACCTGCCATATGTAGTAATGTACTAAAAGTGAAGTGTTGGAAGTAATGCAAAGATGAGGAATGTGCCACATCACATCTGCAAGTGATTGTTGAGAGTGGAGAGCAGAGGTGGCTGGCTGGTTGGTGTGTGGACGAATATTATAGTAAATTGGAGGGGGAGATTTAATTCAGTTATGTATATATTTTTACATGAATTTGTAGGTGAATATATTTGTGTTTATATATATATATATATATATATATATAATAAAATAATTGTTTCTACTTTAGGCACAAGGCCAGCAATTTCCCAGTACTTTATTTTATCGACCCCTGTAAGGATGAAAGGCAAAGTCAACCTCGGCGGGATTTGAACTCAGATTGTTAAGGGACGTAACTATGCTGGAAAGCATGGCGTCCGACCCTCTACCGATACTGACAATCCACCGCCTTTATAAAGCTATATAAATTATAGCTTTAAAGAATTAGCTTTTAATGAATTCCCTTTTCTATCAACCAATGACCTCTACCCATCCCACTCCCTACCCTCTCCTACCACCTGAAGAGACCTATAAATACCATATTTATTTTTTGATACCCAGATTCCTGATGATTTCTAAAGAATGAAACAGTGTTCTAGTCCTGTAGAATCTCATCTATATTAAAACTATATATATATATATATATATATATATATATATATATATATATATATATATATAAGTAGGTATAGATCTGTATAATTTGCATTATTGTAGGGCGGTGGATTGGCAGTATTGGGAGAGGGTCGGACCCATGCTTTGACGTATAGAGTTACGGCCCTTGCCATTCTGAGTTCAAATCCCGCCAAGGTTAACTTTGCCTTTCATCCTTACGGGGTCGATAAAATAAAGTACCAGTAATGCACTGGTTAATTGCTGGCCTTGTGCCTAACGTAGAAACAATTATTGCAGTGTGCATATACACATGTATACATACTTTAGAAATGTACTCCTGATATCTATTATATGAGTTCAAATCCCGCCGAGGTTAACTTTGCCTTTCATCCTTACGGGGTCGATAAAATAAAGTACCAGTAATGCACTGGGTAATTGCTGGCCTTGTGCCAAAAGTAGAAACAATTATATGTGTTAAAGACCTCCATATATAAACATACATTCACTAACAACTATATATAGTAATAAATCTATATGTAGATATAATTGTGTGTGTATGTCTGCCCATATATGGTTGGTTCTTTATGACTGCAAATATATAAATGTTCTTACATATTTTTATGCATGCATAATTTTTTTATACATATTTATAGGTATATATCATAAAGGTTAGGTCACCTGCACCCATAAATTCCCATGGGTAGCCAGTCCTGAACTCTTCTGTTATAGCTTGCAGGAAGATGATAAATAGGATAGGGCTAATAACAGAGCCCTGATATGCGCACGTGCGTGTGTGTGTGTGTGTGTGATGATTGTATATATATATATATGTATAGATACATCCATACATACACACATTATTTGTAACAAAAGTAAATGTACCTACTTCAAAATGTACAAAGCAATTATTATTCAACTGAACATATCTAAACTAAGGTTTCACAAAGCAGCTCCACATTACAGTAATATATAATAGTGGCTTTGGCACCAAGTTTAGCGAGAGAGAGTAATCTGTATCAAATTTAAAAACAAACATTAACTGGTTTAATCCTTCCTATATCTCAACTGTGTCCTCAAATATAGCAGGAGAATGTTTACACTCTCCATTACACCCTTTCCTACATCACGTACATTTTACAATATATTTATCAAAACTTCTGTTAAGGTATTTATCGTTTTACTGGCTTACAAATGCTAATCACAATAACAGTTCTATAGACACCAGAAAAACAACCTATCCTAGATGCAGTTGTAGTGACATGACTGTATGCTCTCTGCCCAGAACAGGCCTCTCAATAGAAATATTATATTGACCAGACATAGAATCAGCAGATAATGCCATAGAAATGTGTATTGGATATGACCAAAACAACTTTAAGATTACATATTTATGGGGTGTCCATTTGTTTAGGTTTACGAATAAGTTTAACATGATAGTTCTTGTGATGTCCTGTAACAAAAAGAAAGGCATACAGCATTTGGGGCAATCTAAATCATCATCTTTATCAACATTTAACTATCATCCTCATAATTCTATTGAAGTAAGCAGAAAAAATACATATGTATGACATATCATTGCACGATTTTATATTCTCAGGTTGTTAAAAATAGTAGCTAAATATCCTTCCTGTTACATCATACAATCTTTATGCGGTAAGGATATCATGGAAAAGAAGCATTTTGTGATAATTACAACATTTGGAATGGTTGTAAATATGTCTTTAGACCCTAGGTTTACTAATTCCAGTTTGGTATGAAACAAAGCCACAAAATTAACATTATCAAAATTCAATCATAAAAATCATCATCAACATAATTGCTTTGTATTAGTTTGTGAACAATCTTTTTCTTCGTTTTTCTTTTTTTAATATGAAATTATTTCTCATTGGCTTATGCATTACTGTTTCATTTCTTAGTACAAACTATAACAGTTAAACAATTATATTTGTTTTCTACAGTTATTTTAATCATTTAATTTAGCTTATATATATGCTGTAACCACAGACAAATTCTGTTTCAAAGATTCTGTCTTCTCATCAGTAAATAAACAACAATCTGAAGGAGCTGGTGAAGGAATTTTTGAAAGAATTACTAAGTTTTTTTCTTTGGTACTTTTTTCTGTAAAGAATGAATACAAAAAAATGTATAGTTTTTTCATTCATCATAAAAAATTCTCTCAATATAGTTCAATATAAGTCTTTTATTTTGACTAAAAAGTTTTC
>OZ024747.1:53899075-53901575 GCA_964016885.1 Eledone cirrhosa
CCCAGACTAACAATAAAAAGGAATATTTTACAGATTATTAAAATATCCAAATTTTAAAAAATCATCTTCACAACTTTTTCAGAGTCACACCAGAAACCCCTTTAGTTTACAATATTTTCAAAAATCATACCACAGCTTAATATAATTCATGATACTTTCAGAACTACATCATAACCCAATTTGTTTTGTGCCCCATTCAGATTATGTTATGACTCAAATTTAGTTTGCGAATCTTTCAGAATTATTCCATAACCTAATTTGATTCACCACCCTTGAAAATAAGATGACCTAATTGGTTTCATGACTTCTTCAGAATTATAACATGACGTAATTAGTTTCATGACTTCTTCAGAATTATAACATGACCTAATTTGGTTCATGACCTTGTTAGAATAGTACCATGACCTAATATGCTTTGTAACCTCATGTGAATAATGCCATGCACAAATTTAGTACACAAAACTTTCAGAATAATATGACAAACCCAAATTTTGCTCACAATCTCTTTGGAATAACAGTATGACCAAATACCAATCATGACCTCTCTTCCAAAATTTACTATGACCCAATTCTGTTTATGACATCAGAATTATACTAATACCTAATATGGTTCATGCCCTCTTCAAAATTATACCAATATATATATATATATAAGCCACTCTACCTGGCATTTGTCTATCTGGACAAAGCCTTCAACAGAGAGCCACGTGCTATAATCTGGTGGGTTCTTAGAAAACTAGGAATAGATGAATAGCTTGTAAAAGCTGTACAAGCCATGTATAGGGGAGCAGTCAGCAAAGTTAGGGTTAACAATGACTATAGCGAGGAATTTAGCATACAAGTCGGTGTCCACCAGGGCTCTGTTCTTAGCCCTCTCCTGTTTATTATAGTATTATAATAAACAGGAGAGGGCTAAGAACAGCCTATAACAGAGGATGACAGCTGCATAAAAAGGTGCAGAGCACTAGAAGTCGATGGAAGCCTTGGAGTGGGGAAAACCAAGAAGACCTGGGATGAGGTGATAAAAGCCGACCTTACCCAATTGCACCTCTCAAAGGTGATGACACAGGACTGTGACCTCTGGCGTCTACAGTAATACAGAAGACCCGACTTCCCACGAGTACAAATCGAAGCTGAAGCATATAGACAATATGCCCCCACCCCCTCCCACTGCAAAGTGGTCGTGGAGGTGTCACGACAAAAAAACACCCAGCCCACACTGTAAAGTGCTCGTGTAGGCACCATGGAAAAAAAAGCACTCAGCACTGACTGTAAATGAGGTTGGAGTTAGGAAGGGCATCCAGCTGTAGATATCAAGCCCAAATCAATTCCTGTATGAGTAAGACAAGGTTACCCGACCTGGCACTGCCCACAACAGGACAACCCATCCAATCCATTCTAGCGTGGAAGAATGGATGTAAAACGGTGATGATATATAATGTGTATGTGAGTCCCAGGTTCAATTGGGCTGTAACCACAGTTAGTAAGGTACTCAATACATTAGCACAGTGTAAACATCAAGTTTAATATAGATACGACTTCTACAGAGCTAGAACTGTTTCATCCAAAAGATATATATCATCATTTCATCATTTCATTTTACGTCCGCTTTTACCCTGCTTGCAAGGATGGGACGGGAACTGATTCTGGCTTGATTTCTACAGCTGGATGCCCTTCTTAACACCAACCTCATTTACAGTGAGGGCTGGGTGCTTTTTTTGCTGTGGCACCTCCACGACCACTTTGCAGTGGAATGATATGGACCCCATTCCCTATCATCTCATTCCTACAGCTGAGTAAACTGGAGCAATGTGAAATAAAGTGTCTTGCTCAAGGAAACAACACATCACCCGGTCTGAGAATTGAACTCACAACCTTTCGATTGCAAGGCCAATGCTCTAACCACTAAGCCATGTGCCTCCATATGCATCTATATATACTGAAAACATGACTGTGTTCTTGTCTGTTCTTTTTTTTTAAAGAATTGATCATATTTCCATAATTTACCTTTATAACTGGTCTGGAATATAAAGATTCCGAAATCAATATGTCATCACAAAAGGTGCCCAGCCCACACCGTAAAGTGGTCGTGTAGGTGTCATAACAAAAGGTGCCCAGCCCACACAGTAAAGTGGTCGTGTAGGTGTCATAAGAAAAGGTGCCCCCGCTCACACTGTAAAGTGGTCATGTAGGTGTCATGACAAAAGGTGCCCCCGCTCAGACTGTAAAGTGGTCGTGTAGGAGTCATAACAAAAGGTGCCCCCGCCCACACTGTAAAGTGGTCGTGTAGGAGTCATAACAAAAGGTGCCCAGCCCACACTGTAAAGTGGTCGTGTAGGAGTCATAACAAAAGGTGCCCAGCCCACACTGTAAAGTGGTCGTGTAGGTGTCATAACAAAAGGTGCCCACACTCAGACTGTAAAGTGGTTATGTAGGTGTCATAACAAAAGGTGCCCAGCCCACACTGTAAAGTGGTCATGTAGGTGTCATAACAAAAGGT
>OZ024747.1:53914075-53916575 GCA_964016885.1 Eledone cirrhosa
ATTTTTCAATATTAACTGACTGAACACTGAATATTATAAATACCAAAGTTCTAAGTTGCACAAGGCTCCAAATAATACAAAATAGTTAATGCACCAAATAACCCCTGATTGCAATCGACACAACTCTGGGAAGTTATCCATCCATCCAGAGAAAAATCTATTTATTAATGCTTACACCCATTCAAGCAGCCATCCATGCATCCAGACATAAATGTATGCATAGATACAGAAATACATGTGTGTAAATGGACAACAATAGCTACATTAGCATAGTGATATTCATGTTTGAGTATATGCTCATATATGTATACACACTCATACACACTTATATATAATATATATATATATATATATATATATATATATATATATATATGTATATATATATATATATAATGTATATATATATATATATATATATATAATGTATATATATATATATATATATATATATATGTATATATATATATATATATAATGTATATATATATATATAATGTATATATATATATATATATATAATGTATATATATATATATAATGTATATATATATATATATAATGTATATATATATATATATATATATATATATATATATATATATATATATATATATAATGTATAGATATATAATGTATGTATATATATATAATGTATATATATATATATAATGTATATATATATATATAATGTATATATATATATAATGTATATATATATAATGTATATATATATATGTATGTATATATATATATATATAATCTTTATTATCCTCATTTTACATCTGCTTTTAAAGTTATGAGTTGGGCGGGTATCAGGTTCTGAGACTAAAGAGGTCAGAGAGATCTTGTACTGCTCATGTATTCCATATTTGGCATGGCTTTTATGGATGGATGGTTTCCGTGCACCAAGTAATTTACAATGTGCACTGCATGCATTTTATTGAGGAAGCAGTGCTATCTCTTTACAGAGTGTACTGGAGGCAATCTACACACACACACACACATACAGACAGACATGCATTTCTGATTTTTATGTCGAATAATAATAATATAACAATAATAATAATATTCGATTCATTTGCAAACATATGTATCCACTATTTTAGAGCGGATACAAATTATGTATATATATAAATACTTTCAGCTCATTACTGAGTATGACCAGCCATTCTGCACCATTCACCTTCCCTTTAAATTGACAGTGTCTCTCCATCGTGCATCCTTGAATTGAATGAGATGTCCACCAATACAATAAGATCTTCTAGACACCAACTGTAAATGAACAAAGGATGAAGCAGCACAGCTGACCATGGAATATATGTATAAATATAAATATATTACTAGCATCATCATCATCATTATCATCTAAGAGAGAGAGAGAGAGAGAGAGAGAGAGAGAGAGAGAGAGAGAGAGAGAGAGAGAGAGAAGAGCCATGGTAGGCAGTCAGGTAAAGAAAGAGGAAGTGTGAAATTGAGTGGAAGATCAGATAGAAGGGCTTTAATTACAGGAACCAGACAGAACCAGTTTTCTGGATCCCCTTTCTATAATGTGCTTCCTAATCTCACAAACATAAAATATTGAAAAGTAAAAGGGAGTGGCCTGTGCAACTGCTGTAAGGCTGGAATGATGAGGCACATACTGTTCAATTATCAATTAGGCCTGAAGAGCAGACATACAAGGTGGTACAACTAGGTAGTTAGAGTACTGGCTGATGTAGTGTAAGAGTGGATGAAGAGGATGTACAATGGCAAGAGGCCATAAATGGTGGAGAAGAACAGGATGGTTTGTAAAGAAGAACAACACTGAAACAGAGCCACTAAGAAAAAAAGCAGGCCTAAAATAGAAGCTTTCTGTGGTCTCAGTAGTGCTCTATAGCAAATACCACTTCCCCTTTTATACCAAAATTTGACATTACCACATCTTGTGATGCAACGAAAGGTAGATGGTAAAGGTGAAGCAGCTTACTGTTGTCTGGGAGGTGAACATCAATGATACATTTGACAGGAAGTACAATGAGCTGGTTGAACTCAGGTTTCCTTGTAGAGGTAGGAGGTTACTTCAGAACCAGGGTTGACATGCTGCTAAGGGGCCTAGAATGTCAGCAAAAGAAGGGAAACTCTCTTTGAGTGCATTATTGGAAGCAGGTGAGAAAGTGACTCACTACAACTGACTCAAAAGAGAATATTAATGATGCTCTTGACACATCATCAGTCTTGTCAAAGTACATGCTTTTGTGACATGTTGAAATGCATGGAGGCACAACAACAGACTCATGTAATATTAAGTTGTTGTACAAGAGTTTCATCACCTACATTGGTGTGTTCCCCCAAGTATATCTATTGTAGTTGACAACAGGAAAACAGTACAGAGTTTTTCACAATTGCTTTCCTGCATATAAGGGATGTCATTTCCCTGATGCCACAAAGTCCAGTCTACTTTCCTACATCCTATAACTTTTGTCTTTTCTATGTTTACTCTAGAGCCATTCAGTTTTAG
>OZ024747.1:53924075-53931575 GCA_964016885.1 Eledone cirrhosa
GAATAATGTTCTAACTAGTTTAATACTGCTTTAATCGTGATATATATATATATATATATATATATATATATATATATATATATATATATATATATATATATATGTGTATGTATGTTAAAGGTAAACAGAAATAACAACACAATCGGTAGTGTATATGTGAGGGATATATTAGGTTAACGCTTGATATAGCATATATGTATATATACATATCTATACATATGTTAATTATTGTTAAAATGATGTTAAAACAATTATGTAGACCACACTGTTTTCTATATCAATAAATACAAATTACACACACTTTCACATCCTCATACACATCTCCATCCTTATTCACACACACACACACACACACACACACACACACACACACACACACACACACACACACTCGTACACACACACATATATATATATAAACACAAACAATTGCACGCATACGTACCAAATCAAACCGATGTGTTATATCGCCGCCTACATTCACATAAACACACATATACTCGGTCACATATACATACACACAGAAATTCACCCAATCTCATATTCATGTTATAGGGCCTTCGACATTCACACACACACACACATATTTAGAAACATATACAATCACCATTATAAATTAATTATACAGCACATGACATTATACAGCATATACTTTCATTATTAAACAGTAACAGCAATGGAAGAGGAAGTTTTCGTGTCATTCAGTTCATTAGATACCGGATCAATCAAATACTACCTATTTCATCCTTCAGATCCAACACAGTCCAATGTACATTTCTAAAAACAATCAAGCCGATTTTTTTTAATCATTCAAAAGCAGTAGTTCCATGGCCTACAAATGAGAACAAACGATTGCCTATATGGGAGAGGGAAGACAGTCATAATGTCTAATGAAATTCCCATGTTAGTTTTGACCTATTCAATAATATATTCGTACATTTTGTTTTGACATTGTTAGTTTCAAAGTATCAGATTTGTAATCAGCCTTTACAAAACCATTTCAAGAGCCATATGCCCATATGAACAATGTTCAACTCTAATGGTTTCTTTGTCATCCTTCTTACCATTCTTTACTCAGCGAAATACTGTGTATATCTCAGATTTCTTAACGATGTTTACAAAACACCACAAGAATCCATATAAGCAATGTTCAGAATAGTTTCCTTACCATTGCTTATTCAGAAGATTACTGTGCTTATCAGGTTAGAATAGGAACACTTTATGTCCGAATGTCACAAGAGGTGACTAAAATAGTTGGCACCAGTAATTACATCTAGCTGTAAAACCTTGCCTCCAAAAGTATAGATCAGTATAAAACTTGTGATGCAACAATCAACGAAATGGCTTAAAAACGTTAGTTGTACTGTTGTTGCTTAATCAGATGAGGAAAGAATGTGTTCATTAAGCCTTCAGGGCCTCCACGACTGGTTGAGGGGGGGGGGGAGCAAGAAACAGATTATGCCAATCACCCAAAAGTAGAGATAGAACACAATTCCTTCGATGTGCTTCTACACAGTTTCCATATATCAAATCTCATTCAAGGACTTTGCGTGACCTCAGTTTTTGACAGAAGACAACCGATTATTGTAGTTGAAAATAAAATATTTTATCCACACAGCCATATCAGTAATATTAACTGGATGAGAAATAACGTGTATGGTGGATAGCACGCTAGTCGTATGCATTAACTTGTAAGGAGTATACAAATACCAATGAAACATCAACACATTCATGAGTCAACAAAACTCTAGTGAGTTAGTATAACACTAGCAATTCCATGGTCCTGAGGCAGTTTATAGTGCTTCCTCAGTCAACATCTACCCTTCTATCTACTCAGTCAAACACTCCATATCTACATTGTCAATACAAATTTTATCCACCGAAGTAAAATCTTCACACTGTGTCTACTTAACCAACATATACACAGTGTATATACATAATCAACAGCTATACACCATATCTACACACTACATCTACACACTGTCGCTATACACTGTCAATATCTACACACTGTCAATATATCTACACACAACTTCTACGCACTGTCGCTATACACTGTCAATATATATACACACAACTTCTACACACTGTCGCTATACACTGTCAATATCTACACACTAGATCTACACACTGTCGCTATACACTGTCAATATCTACACACTGTCAATATATATACACACAACTTCTACACACTGTCAGTATCTACACACTGTCAATATATATACACTACATCTACACACTGTCGCTATACACTGTCAATATCTACACACTGTCAATATATATACACACAACTTCTACACACTGTCGCTATACACTGTCAATATCTACACACTGTCAATATATATACACACAACTTCTACACACTGTCGCTATACACTGTCAATATCTACACACTGTCGCTATACACTGTCAATATATACACACTGTCAATATCTATAGCGCTATATCTACACACTGTCGCTATACACTGTCAATATCTACACACTATCAATATATATATACACACAACTTCTACACACTGTCGCTATACATTGTCAATATCTATGGCGCTATATCTACACACTCAACATCATCTACAAGTGGTGTAAATCTATTGAACACCAACAGGCTGTGATTGAGTAAATCAACGATTTCTTCACATATTGTGTTATCCAATTATCAGCCATAGGCCATATTTATCCCAATAAATCCCACATCTGAACACAGTATTTATCCAGTCAACAAGCCAGACATTGTCTCTAATCTTGATAAACTGTCTCAATTTATTGTTTAAGCAAACATTTACAGGAAATTTATGGATCACCCTGAACCTAAAAAGCAGCAAGTGAAATATTCATATTAGTGCCACAAGATATGAAAATTACACACAAGAGAGGAAGGAAGAAAAATATATAAATTTAAAATAAATTAAAAAGAACATTTTAAACATCAATAACAACAATAAGGCACTTAAAAATGAATAAATAAGGAAAGAAAAAATTATTTATTATTATATTTTTTGTGGTTTTTTACCAAAACTAAAAAATAAAATAAATATAGATTTTTTTTCCTGCGTTGTCATGAAAAAATATCAAATTTGTCAATGAAATATGCTAAATGCTGTAGCAGACAATCTCCATATTTCAGCAAGTCTGGAAATACAAAGAAAAAACATTTTTTTTTAAACCACGTAAAATCCAAAAATTGACAGACTCAAAGCAATAAATAAATAAATAGTCCAAAAAATAAAATACATTAGAGAAAATAAATTGAAGTAAAATAAATTTTTGCCATGAAATAAATGGAAAAAAATACAAATGTACAATTACACCCACCCACACACACATGTATACATGTATAAACACACACACACACACATGAATACACGTATAAACACACACGTATATATATATATTTAATCCTCTCTTGCACATAATCTTACATTACCAATATTTCTTAGCATTGGAAAAATTTTTCATATATATATTTTAATATTTATTTCTATATTTATTTTTTGTTTAAAGAAGTAAAACGGGATAGTAAACAAATATAAACTTAGAAAATATATAAATTATATAAAAAATTTGACTGAAATATTTATTTCACATGATTTACACAAAAAATGTGCAAATTCAAAAAAGTGTAAATAAACTTTAAAAAAAAAGATAAAATGATAAATTTAAAAAGTGCAATAAAAAACAAAACAAATTTTAATCTGAGCAGCAAAACAAAACAAGCAGAAAATGAAACAATATGGCGACTATATATTATAATGTTTGTTGTTGTTTGTGTGTGTTATTACATGTGCTCTAATACCACATATATTGAAATGTGTGTCTGTATAAGAGAGGAGGGAAAGAAAGAAGAGTAGATAAATGATACCGACACCAAAACCACCAACACTCATACACGTCCTCTCTACCATATGCCATCTAGGATTATTTCAAACAAATCATCTCCCTCCCCATGTTGGTGGTTTGGGTGGGATATATTAAACCACACAGTACCGTCATCATAACTTGTCATCTTGTCAATATATTTACAATAATTATTATTGTTAAGGCGGTGGATTGGCAAAAAAAAAAATGCTTTGTAGTATTTGCGCTGGTTCTCGGCATTCTGATTTCAAATCCCGTTGATGTCCACTTTGCGGTTTATTTTTCTAGGATCGATAAAACAAAGACATAGTCTAGTATTGTGGGGTAAATTTAATCGACTGTTTCTCTTTTCTCAGAATTGACAAAATTGTCGGTGCATCAGACAAATGGTGGATTAACAGAATCCTTAGTAGGTGGGACAAAATGCTTTCCGGGATTTAGTTACGAACTTTTAATTTCCAAGTTCAATCCATCCGAGGCTACACCTTACCTCACCTCAGTTCAAATCCCACTGAAGCTATACCTCAGCGCACTTCTCCATTCCACCCCTACAATTCAGTTATGCGTTTCATTCCACCGAGGGAGAGCTCCATTTCTTTTCTAGAGGTTTTCAATCCTTCTAAGATCTGTAAAAATAATATCAACATTTTAATATCTGTTAGAAATCTTTATTTTTGGGGCCGTAGCATCTATAGCGACCCCTAGACTGAGAAAGTTGAGAAAGTGTTGTTATTGTTTGTCAATCATGTTTTCAACAGCACGTGATTTAGTAGCTAGGGTACTCAGTTCAAGTTCGTTAGGTCATGAGTTTGATACCTGGACAGGAAATAGCGTGCGTCGGCCTTTGCTTTTCTCGTGGATAACATCGATGTCATGCAATGGGAGAAATGCAATCTTGGTAATACTTGGTCTTCCACAAAGCACATTTTTCTTTTTTTTAGATACATTCTTCTTCGGTTATAAAGACCAGAGAAAAATTGCTGGTAGAAGACACAGTTCTGTGGGCGTCAGCGTATATTCAGGATCTATCGGGATTTTTGCTTGTTCCAAGATGAATGCCTTCTTAATTAGGGATCTTTCTTTCTTCATGTGTGAAGGCTCATTGACAGTGTGAAAAACATTTCTTTTCACGTTGCTCCATTACTTTCAGCTGAAAATGAGTACCAGCATTAACTAGAAGTTAACCATACGTTGGACATGTATATTGTCCTGGGGGAAGTCTTGTTCTCTCATTTGCTTAATGCTACAGAAACCGGGATAAACCCGACGACCCTCCAGACTTGAGACATAATTTAACCTAACTTCAACTTTCTTACTAATATATTATTTGGTGTTAATATTTTTCTTTTATATGATTTCATGTAAATCTCCACGGCGCTGTATATCGTCTGTTGTACTGTTCCTGTCGGCTTTGGGCCCTTCTGGCTAACGAAGAACTTCTTCTTCTTCTTCTTCTTCTTTAGTGAAATATTACTTATTCGTGAATTTTATAATGGATAATAATCATATTCGATATTATTATTATTATTTATAGAGCAGTGGATTGGCAGTATCAGTAGAGCGTCAGGCACCATGCTTTGCAGTATAGATGTATGGCCCTTTACATTCTGAGTTCAATTCCTGCCGAGGTTAACTTTACCTTTCATCCTTACGGGGTCGATAAAATAAAGCACCAGTAATGCACTGGGGTAATTACTGGCCGTGTGCCAATTATTATTCGATATAAAACTCACGAATGCATTTACGTATTCGCTATGTTAGAGCGAAAAAGGAAATTCTAATTTAAAAAGTAAATATTATTTAGTTATGGCACTTCATCTGCTGAGTTCTAATCCCACAGACAGTAACTTTGCCTTTAACAATTACCTCTAACACTTGATAGAAGAACGTACTAGTGAGTGTACAAGGCTCAGTGTATATAACTTTCCTCTCTTTCTAAATTACTGCTCCGTTGCTTAAGAAAACATTATTGATGTTATTGTTAATGATGAATATAGTTATGATGGTGACGTCGATGATGATGATGATTATGATGATTATGATGATGATGATGATATTTGCTGAGAGGTGAATCATGATATTTTTTCTTTCTTTTATATAACTCATTGGAATTGATATATCTATTGTTGACATGGCTCAATTAAAGCATTTATTTTACTGTAAATATGCTCTGTCAAAACTGACCAGTGGCGTGGTGTGCTGGGCAGCTAAACATTCTTGTTTTTTGGGGGGCTAAGTTTTCTTTTTACAATTTTCAAAAACACTCTGTAAAAAATGTTTATTTTACCACGGCACCGTTTGTTTACAGAAACCAATAAGAGGGCCATACAAGAACCAACACAAAATGGGAAAATATGTGAGGGAAATAATTTTATTTGCAATCCTGACAGGAGATTTCGTCCCATTAGCATATCTCTAATGAGAGACACTACGTAGGATTTTCAAATAATTAAAAAGAAAAAAAACATATTCAAAGAATTTGGTAACATAACCAAATTTGTTATTATTAAGCTGTAGTTTATAACATAACACAGATTCTGACATACAAATATGATGCGACAGTGAAGTCTTGAAAAAACCCTTATAATCACATGCGTGTTGGATGAGTTCAAATCCTTCCTAAGTAAACCCTGCCTCTCGTTCTTCAGAAGTCGATAAAACACAGTACGAGTCAAGTAGTGGAATCGATATAATCAACTTTAACTTTCTCTAGATTTTCAGGCCTTTTGTTAATTAAAAAATTAATATTTATTGCTATTAATATTAATTTCTTTATTGGCCACAAGGGTCGAGAAAATGCAGGGCAACACAATAAACAGGTAGAGTGGAAATTTACATATAAATAAGCGTGTAAAGCATATGAGTGGCTCCTTTCCTTTCCTTTCAAAAATAGGTGTTCCAGTGGTAGTGATGGGGTTGTTGAAATGGTGGTGATGTTGTTGTTGTTGGTTTATAGCAAACAGGTAGATACAGAAGAACATTTCAGTGCGTGGCAGCTTTAGAAGGGAAAGCTGGAGAAAGTTTTTAATATAAGGGTGGGAGATGAGATACTATGGGAGATGAGATACTATATATATATATATATATATATATATGAATGTAAAATGCCGAGCTGTGTTGTTGCAAATAGGATATATATAAAAATGAAGAATTAGAAATAGGAGCCAGGTATATCCGTCATCAGTAGTCTGCTAGCCATCATAGGTATTTATTCGCATTACAGACCATATACCTCAGTCTAGGGCGATGTAATAACTAAAATAAGTTATTGGGATAAAAAGAGTTGGGTGGAGAAAGAGAGACAGGTAAAGAAACACGAATATATGGTCTGTAATGCGAAGAAATACCTATGATGGCTAGTAGACCACTGATGACGGATAGTCCTGGCTTCTATTTCTAATTCTTCATTTATATATATATATATATATATATAGTTGAATAAATGGGCAGAGAACAAATTATATATATATATATATATATATATATATATATATATATATATATATATATATATATATATATATATATATATATATAGAGAGAGAGAGAGAGAGAGAGCGAGAGAAAGAGAGTGAAAGAGAATATATATGTATATGATATATATATATGTATATGAAACACATATACATACAATTCTTGTATT
>OZ024747.1:53936575-53941575 GCA_964016885.1 Eledone cirrhosa
TGGATGGTGGTGTTGGTGGTGGTGTGGTCGCTATTGGGAATGATGCTGATATTAGTTTGAAAATGAAAGCGAATCTTTGTTGGCTAAATGTTTTTCTTGTTAGTTTGTGATGTGTTTATTGACGGCGATGTTGTTTTTGTTTTAATGATGTCAGGGTTGAGGTATTGTGTGAGGTATTGGAAGTGGACCAGCTATCTATATTTCATATTGTTCACTGATATTGCTAATAATCATATTCATCTCCCTCTCTCTATCTGTCTGTGTGCCTCACTCTCTTTCTCTCCCCCCCCCCCCATATCTCTCTCTCTCTATATATATATATACACACACACACACACATATATATATATGGATACACACACACACACATACACACACACATATATATATTTATAATAATTTTCTTGACATTGGCTTCAACGTTTCGCCTGTCAAGGCTCACGAAAATGTTCACCCACTTTCCCTTTCTCCCTTTCTCCCTTTTGAGAGTGAGGAATTGGGTAAAATAAAGGGCGAAGAAAAAAATGAAACTAGTTTTCTTTATTTTCTTATATTTCCTGATATTTTGATATCATGACTCACTTTTCAAAGGAAATGAAATTGATACATTTAAAAAGTGTTAGTCTTTGAGGTTTTATTTGGCCGAAACCTATCCCCATCTCATAAGTTTGAAACAGCTATAAGTACATATGACTCTCTTGGGCAGGACACCAATATGTCCCTGAATTAACCATTGGCTGCTTCTAATTATTTTCAGGTGAGTTGAAAGGAGCAATGTGAAATGGAGTATCTTGCTCAAGGACAGGATGTAGCGCCCGGTCATTGAATTTTTCCATGACCTTACATCTATGAGCCCAACTCACTCACCAGCAGTGCCTTACATGAGTAGGTATGTATATAAATATGTATGTATATGCGTACGTACGTATGTATGTACGTATCGATGTATATATATGCATGTAAGTATGTATGTGTATAAATATATATGTATATGGGCACGTACGTATGTATGTACGTATCTATGTATATATATATATATATATATATATATATATATATATATATATATATATATATATATATATATATATATATAGTGAGTTACAAAACTCAGAGAAGTCTCTTACAATTAAATAGCTCTAAGAAAAAAGCTTTTCCGAGCCGTGTAATATAATTGAATAAACAAGAGAGATCAACATACATGGGTTCGAATACACTAATATAAACATACATGGGTTCGAATCGTAAAGACTAGGTTAGCTAGGGTGAAAAAATACTAACTACAGCAATATGGTTTGTCAGACTTAATTTTAAGTAGTAAATTAAGAAAAAATAACAGACCTATATCGGGCAATAGCCTGGTAACAACTAGACAGTTTTGAAAACTGTTTCGCAACATCTTATTAAGTGAAGTCAACACGTTGCTCTGCTCCTCAGTAGTTGTTGAGAAATTAGCGATCCTTCCACTTCTAAAAATATTACAAGACTGAATTGTGTGCGATATGAAATAGCGCACGTGTCGGCTCCATCACGTGGAGCTAATTTTAATGTCTTGTGAACCAGACTGTTATTTTTAGCGACATGGAGACACGTGCGCTATTTCATATTGCACACAATTCAGTCTCCTAATATTTTTAGAAGTGGAGGGATCGCTAATTTCTCAACAGCTACTGAGGAGCCGAGAAACGTGTTGACTTCACTTAATAAGATGTTGCGAAACAGTTTTCAAAACTGTCTAGTTGTTACCAGGCTATTGCCCGATATAGGTCTGTTATGCTACTTAAAATTAAGTCTGACAAACCATATTCTTGTAGTTAGTATTTTTTCACCCTAGCTAACCTAGTCCTTACGATTCGAACACACGTATGTTTATATTAGTGTTCATCTCTCTTGTTTATTCAATTATATATATATACATGTAAGTATGTATGTATATATGTATGTACGTATGTATGTATGTATGTATGTATGTATGTATGTATGTATGTATGTATGTATGTATGTAAGTATGTATGTATGTATGTATGTATGTATGTATGTATGTATGTATGTCAGGTCACCAGCTGGTGCTACTAGTAACATGTATCCCAGTACAACCTGTCTCATGGTCGGATCGTTGGCGACTAAACTGGCAGCCCCACCAAGGTTTCTTGGTGAGGAGGGTGACTTTGGACATCCTGCAGGACTAAAAACAAAACCTGTCAAAGGGCAAAGGAGCTCTTAAGAGTCAATGGCCATCCAAAATAACCGGGAGAGATGACCCCTTAGCCTTTGTCAAGGCAGAATTCTAGGAGAAGGAAAACTCTGATATAACACCTGCAACCCTGATGGTATCCAATGATGTTGACTTGTTCTTCTTTTTGGTAAATATCATCTTGGTTAAGAGAGTGGGACTGGCTTTGTGCAGTGCCTTTGCTCACTATAAAAGCTTCACGGCACAGGCATTGCTTTATATCTGGAGATCTCTCTGCACTTGTCGTCACATGGTACCATGGGTCCAGCACTATGTGTCAATAATTGTCACAAGTGTAGTGTTTGTACCAGAGTTTTCAAGTCGCTGGCTGGACTAAAAAGTCACACTCGTTCAGTGCATCGGTAGGGGTTCTACATGGATATAAAGTAGTGGCCGTACTCGAAAACGAGTTGGCAGCCACCATGTATATATATATGTATATATATATATGCATGCATGTACGTATGTATGTGCGTACGTATGTTTGTAGGTGTGGATGTGTGTATACATGCATGCATCTATGTATGCATGTGTATATGTATCTATGTATGTATGTACGTATGTCGGGTCACTCTTGAGTGCTACTGGTAACATGTAACCCAGTACAACCTGTCGCATGGTCGGGTCGTCGGCGACTAAACCGGCAACCCCACCAAGTTTACTTGATGAGGAGGGTGATTTTCGACACCCTGCAGGACAAAAAACAAAACCTGACAAAGGGCAGAAGAACTCACAAGAGTCAACAGCCATCCAAAAGTGTGTAAATATGTATATAGACATGTAACGCGCGGTTAAACCACTGGGAGTGAAGGACCCCTAGCCTTTGTCAGGGCATTCTTCTAGGAGAAGGCAACTCAAGAAACTGGGATAACTCCGATATAAAACCTGCAGCTCAGTAGTTACCGATGATGTTGATCTTTTCTTCTTTTCGGGTTATACCTACTGTCGCTCAGAGAGTGGGATTGGCTCAGTGCACAGTCTTTCCTCACTTTAAAAAATATCTTCAGGCACAGGCATTGCACGTTAGAATTAATTGATAATTATTAATAATGGTATATCGTGCAATGGCCATACTCGATAACGAGGGGACAGCCATCGTGATGTACGTATGTATGTATGTTTGTATATATGTACGTATGTATCTATGTATATATATGTATGTATGTATGTTTAACCTAATGTAAACCATATATCGATGTGAAAGTCCATGAAGAAAATATTACATTAATCACAAGATCCAGTCCGATAAATCCTACTAAGTAGAATGTAGTTTGTAAACACATTTTAAACAACATCAACGATAAATTTAGAAAAGTACGTCATTGAAATAGCAATAATCCGAAACCGACTGATTGAATAGTATCTAGAACAACAGGATGTGAGTGTTCAGTTAATTCAGCATCTTTGAATCTAACTGTCTTCTTCGAGCTCCATTCTAACTAAGATATTCTAATTTGAAACAAAACATTGCCACACAAGAAGCACTAATTTTGACATAATACAGCATATATAAATGTCTTTCTAATTTAGTGATGTTTTATCATGAGTGAAAAAATCACATCCAGATGAGGAAGGTCAGCTTATGGAATTGTAAATGCTAGATACACTAAAACAAATTTCGAAACTTTAAATAAGGACTGCATAGTGACGAGGGCGTTGCACCCTCACCTCATAGAAATTGTCATATGTTTTGGCAATTATAAAACACCTTATTATATTTAAGAGTTCAATATTAATAATGTAGTTAACCATAGTCCCAAATATAACATAAATTATATAAAATGCGCATGTGAAACTAATGTAGATAAATAAAGTTTCTAATCAGAATCTCATCTCAATATAATTTATGAAAAAGATGAGTTTGCAATATATTTAGAAAAAATCAAATATATCCTTAGATATGGCAACTGCTTACGAAACTGCCAGTTCTTTAAATAAAGCAGTATAACAAAAAAAAACTATGTTTAAAGAAAAACAAATTAGCCCCTTACCTAAGCGTGAGCAATATGGACATAGATATAGATAATGTCAAATCCCCTGGTTCAAACGACATTTCGAAAAATATATAATCGAATATTACTAAAAACATTGCACAAGCACAAGATGGTCTTTCACAGACATCAACAAGTATAAACCTTTTAATAAGAAAACGAACCTAGCTACAGCTAAGAATCTCAGTAGTGTAAAGAATATTCCTCAAAAGGTTAATTAAGATAATATCATTGGAACCGAAAATGATATGTGTCAAAACTAGACTTTACTATAAAATATTTCACTACTGCCAACTATGTGCTACTGATAAATGACATATGAACACACCACATCCTTTAGTAAATATAGCAAAGTAATGCCAACTAGGCGCCGTAAATAAATGTCATATAATAACCAAAGTAAATTGATATTAAGCAATATAATGTCCAAATATTGCCACGAGAACAAATTATAGCCACAAAGAAGCAATACCTTAATATTTGTCACTGATCTCTTCACTGGTCTTGACCAGTAATAGTAGTAGTAGTAGTAGTAGTAGTAGTAGAGGATTGCTTAGCCACAGGTTAACCCCGAACGAGTTCTTCAAGAAGAATAACTAATATAGCTTTTATTTTTTTAGGTCTGTGACAGAGATTTGGGTTTTATTTCTAGCAGGTCAGTCAACCACATAGGAGCTTTCTCATTGTCTCATCTCCTCCATAGAGAGGGGGTTGAAGAGGGTCAACTAGTTAAGTGGATTGACAGTGAAAGAGAGAACTTATAACACAAAAGAAAT
>OZ024747.1:53946575-53954075 GCA_964016885.1 Eledone cirrhosa
ACCAACATCAACACCGACACAGCACCAACACAACGCCAACATCAACACCAATACCACCACCAACATAAACACAAACACCACCACCAACATCAACACCGACACAACACCAACACAACGCCAACACCAACACCAATACCACCACCAACATCAACACCAACAACACCACCAACATCAACACCGACACAACACCAACACAACGCCAACATCAACACTAACACCACCACCACCAACATCAGTACCAACAACACCACCAACATCAACACCGACACAGCACCAACACAACGCCAACATCAACACCAACACCACCACCAACAACCAACATCAACACCAACACAACGCCAACATCAACACCAACACCACCACCAACATCAACACCAACACAACACCAACACAACGCCAACACCAACACCAATACCACCACCAACATCAACACCAACAACACCACCAACATCAACACCGACACAACACCAACACAACGCCAACATCAACACCAACACCACCACCACCAACATCAACACCAACAACACCACCAACATCAACACCGACACAACACCAACACAACGCCAACATCAACACCAACATCACCACCAACATCAACACCAACACCACCACCAACATCAACACCGACACAACACCAACACAACGCCAACATCATCACCAACACCACCACCACCAACATCAGTACCAACAACACCACCAACATCAACACCGACACAGCACCAACACAACGCCAACATTAACACCAACACCACCACCAACAACCAACATCAACACCAACACAACGCCAACACCAACACCAACACCACCACCAAGAACCAACATCAACACCAACACAACGCCAACACCAACATCAACACCAACACCACCACCAACACCAAAACCACCACCAACATAAACACCGACACAACACCAACACAGCGCCAACATCAATACCAACACCACCACCAACATAAACACCGACACAACACCAACACAACGCCAACATCAACACCAACACCACCACCAACATCAACACCAACACAACCACCAACATCACACCGACACAACACCAACACAACGCCAACATCAACACCAACACCACCACCAACAACCAACATCAACACCAACACAACGCCAACACCAACACCAACACCACCACCAACATCAACACCAACACCACCACCAACATCAACACCGACACAACACCAACACAACGCCAACATCAACACCAACACCACCACCAACATCAACACCAACACCACCACCAACATCAACACCGACACAACACCAACATCAACATCAACACCAACACCACCACCAAGAACCAACATCAACACCAACACCACCACCAACACCAACACCACCACCAACATAAACACCGACACAACACCAACACAACGCCAACATCGACACCAACACCACCACCAACATCAACACCAACACCACCACCACCACCACCAACATCAGCACCAACAACACCACCAACATCAACATCAACACCAACACCACCACCAAGAACCAACATCAACACCAACACAACGCCAACACCAACATCAACACCAACACCACCACCAACACCAACACCACCAACAACATCAACATCGACACAACACCAACACAACGTCAACATCAACACCAACACCACCACCACGAACATCAGCACCAACAACACCACCAACATCAACACCGACACAGCACCAACACAACGCCAACATCAACATCAACACCACCACCAACAACCAACATCAACACCACCACCAAGAACCAACAACACCACCACCAACATCAGTACCAACACCACCACCAACATAAACACCGACACAACACCAACACAACGCCAACACCAACACCAACACCACCACCAACATAAACACCGACACAACACCAACACAACGTCAACATCAACATCAACACCACCACCAACATCAACACCAACAACACCACCAACATCAACACCGACACAGCGCCAACACAACGTCAACATCAACATCAACACCACCACCAACATCAACACCAACAACACCACCAACATAAACACCGACACAACACCAACACAACGCCAACATCAACACCAACACCACCACCAACATCAACACCAACACCACCACCAACATCAACACCAACACCAACACCAACACCATCAACATCAACACCTACATCAACACCACCAACACCATCAACACCAATACCAACAACACCAACATCATCAACAACAACTTCAACATCAACAACAACACCAACAACAACATCAACATCAACATAAACACCAACAACAACATCAATACCAACACTAACATCAACAACAACACCACCACCAACATCAACACCAACACCACCACCAACATCAACACCGACACAGCACCAACACAACGCCAACATCAACACCAATACCACCACCAACATAAACACAAACACCACCACCAACATCAACACCGACACAACACCAACACAACGCCAACATCAACACCAACACCACCACCACCAACATAAACACAAACACCACCACCTACATCAACACCGACACAACACCAACACAACCCCAACATCAACACCAACATCACCACCAATATCAACACCAACACAACGCCAACACCAACATCAACACCAACACCATCACCAACACCAACACCACCACCAACATCAACACCGACACAACACCAACACAACGCCAACACCACCACCAACACCACCACCAAGAACCAACATCAACACCAACACAACGCCAACACTAACATCAACACCAACACCACCACCAACACCAACACCACCACCAACATAAACACCGACACAACACCAACACAACGCCAACATCAACACGAACACCACCACCAACATAAACACCGACACAACACCAACACAACGCCAACATCAACACCAACATCAACACCAACATCAACACCAACACCACCACCAACATCAACACCGACACAACACCAACACAGCGCCAACATCAACACCAACACCACCACCAACAACCAACATCAACACCAACACAACGCCAACACCAACACCAACACCACCACCAACATCAACACCAACACCACCACCAACATCAACACCGAAACAACACCAACACAACGCCAACATCAACACCAACACCAACACCACCACCAACATCAACACCAACACCACCACCAACATCAACACCGACACAACATCAACACAACGCCAACACCAACACCACCACCAACAACATCAACACCGACACAACACCAACACAACGCCAACATCAACACCAACACCACCACCAACACCAACACCAACACCACCACCAACATCAACACCGACACAACACCAACACAACGCCAACATCAACACCAACACCACCACCAACATCAACACCAACACCAACACCAACAACATCAATACCGACACAACACCAACACAACGCCAACACCAACACCAACACCAACACCACCACCAACATCAACACCAACACCAACAACATCAACATAACATCAACAGATGACAATCACTGTCTTATGTTTCTACTCGATGATAAAAGCTCGGAAAGTTGTAATGAATCAAAGAGTTTTAATTTCAAACGCTTCTTTGTTTGACATTCCATTGCTATGTCTATAAAAGAAGAACAGATCAGATAGCAAGAAGAAGCAATATTACATCTAAGACATATTTCTTAGTCCTTTATTCTGATATTATTTGGTAATTTCTTTCAGAGATTAAACTGATCATATGATCATTGACTGCAGCCAAGTATTGGCTGAAAACAGTAATACTTTGCTTAAACTTTAATCTGTACTAATTATATATATATATATATATATAGTTAAAAGAATAGAGGTGTATACATACATATATATATATATATATATATATTCAATGAACAAATAAAATTATTTCTGAGGTCAGCATAAGACCTATTTCTTCCCTAAAATAATCCTTCATTCATAATATTCTTTTCCATCCAAAACTGAAATCTACCTTCCTCTACCCATAATTTAAGGTTCTTCTAATACTATCTTGACCCTCACTATCTCCTGATTGGTCAATTCAAAACCTGTTCCCAAACAGACCTATTGTATTGAATCTTTGTTATTTTCAATAAACAAATATCATTATTTCTGAAGACAGCATATATGTGTAGGTATGTATATTCCCTCTGATAGTTTGTATAAATATTGTACATAGATCTATAGAATATGCATACCAACTCTAACACATATATATCCTAGAAACGATCGTAAAATGATGAATTTTTTTTAATATAAGGAACTGTTTCTTTGTTTATTCATTATTTTATTAATTTACATATATATATATATATATATATATATATATATATATATATATATATATATATATATATATATATATATATATATATATATATAATATTATAATGAAATGACAGGAGGCTTGATTTGTGTAAATCCTTGAAAGGTTTATTATACTATGATCATTTCAATGACCGGGTTCCGTATGAATCCGGTGATATCATCAGGTATTCGAAATATAATACCTGAATGTAATAGATAAAATCCACGGGGCTGAATTTTATCTATTACATTCACGTATTATATTTCGAATACCTCATGATATCACCGGATTTATACGGAACCCGGTCATTCAAATGATCATAGTATAATAAACCTTTCTAGGAGTTACACAAATCAAGCCTCCTGTCATTTCATTATAATATTTAACTCCGTACTAGCACCACCAACTACAAAAACAAAGACGGTTGAACTTCTCTACGTTGAGTACTCTCTATATTATTACATTGCGATTGACCATACGGAATAGACCAGCTCTATCCAGTGGTGAACCTCAAACCTGAATGAATATATATATATATATATATATATATGCACACACACATATATATATACATACACACACACACATATATATATATACATATATAAGAAGAAATTAAAAGATGTTAAAAAAGTTCCATGTATTTTATTATGCGCCTTTCAAAAACAAATATCATCCTGGGATGATATTTACGTTCTCATCAGATAAAATAGGGAAACCTGATATAAAGCTTAAAAAAAACCAATGTTGATTAGACACTACCTTGCTCACAAGTGTTTTTTTTAAGCTTCATATCATGTTTCCCTATTTTATCTGATGAGAACGCAAATATCGTCCCAGGATGATATTTGTTTTTGAAATGCGCATAATAAAATACTTGGAACTTTTTTAACCATTTTTAATTTCTTCTTATATATACTCCAGTCTAATAAACTGTTGAGTGCTACTTATCCGATATTTGCATTGCTTTATTGTTGCTACAATAAAACTCACCTCCTACATATATACATATATATATGTGGATAGATATTTATGCAGATATATATGTAAAATACGTAATATGTATGTATGCATGTATGTTTACCTGTATGTATGCATGTGTGTATGTATATGTATGTATACATATACATATACGGGAGAGATGACCCCTTAGCCTTTGTCAAGGCAGAATTCTAGGAGAAGGAAAACTCTGATATAACACCTGCAACCCTGATGGTATCCAATGATGTTGACTTGTTATTCTTTTTGGTAAATATCATTTTGGTTAAGAGAGTGGGACTGGCTTTGTGCAGTGCCTTTGCTCACTATAAAAGCTTCACGGCACAGGCATTGCTTTATATCTGGAGATCTCTCTGCACTTGTCATCACATGGTACCATGGGCCCAGCACTATGTGTCAATAATTGTCACAAGTGTAGTGTTTGTACCAGAGTTTTCAAGTCGCAGGCTGGACTTAAAAGTCACACTCGTTCAGCGCATCGGTAGGGGTTCTCCTACATGGATATAAAGTAGTGGCCGTACTCGAAAACGAGTTGGCAGCCACCATATGTATGTATGTATGTATGTATGTATGTATGTATGTATGTATGTATGTATGTATGCATGTATCTGTCAATGTGATATCCAGTTGAAATGAACAAGAATTGTATAGGTTTAAAAGTAAAGGTATGAAGTAAATGCGGAGGGTGTTAGGAAGGAGGAGTAGGATAAATTAGTTGGTGTAAAAAGTGATGTAAGAAATGAACTATTTAGGGGAAAATGTGTTTGGTGTAACCATTGGTGGAAGGAATGACTGGTAGGAAAGTGCAAAATAACCAATTGTATTCGAATTTAATTTTGTGTTATAGATGCATAACATGTCTGTACAAAAACAGCCACTCGACTTTGTTAAATAAAATGTGTGCACTCAGAAGAACGGGATGCAGTTTCACTACTGAAATCTTATAAATTCATTGAGTGGGTGAGTTATGTAACTGACAGCGTCAGGCCTGTGTCATACACCCCGCCATGTCGAATCTCTGAAATTTACGTTAAAGATACACATGTCTATGGACCACACTCAGCCGCTTACGCTTTAATTTTGTGAACAACTGGAACAATCGTTGTTGAAACTGACGTGGGCCCTTTCTAATCGTGATGGTCGTGGTGTTGAGTTATGTGGTGAAGAGGTATATATATATATATATATATATATATTGATATACTTGGGGAGGGTCATATTTGCGTAATATTGCCAGAATTAATAACAGAACACACTCACTGTTTGGTTGGTTTTCGCTTCTCGCTGTCTTTTATATCTGCGATCTAACTTACTCGGTCCTCAATGTTGCCATTGACTGACCGACGGTCAAAAATAATACAGATACAATATAGAGACAAACACATATATATATAGTTTACATAATTTACATAAATCTTTCGTTGCACATCTGCAACATCGTCAGTGGTGTTATATTCTTTGTTCCTCCTGTTGTGTTGTATGTCTACGCCATTTTTTATTCAGTCTGTCTATATATTTATTTATTTATTTGCTTGTTTGTTTATCTTATTTTATTTTGTCTTCTTTGCGCATGCGTTTGCGTGTGTGTATAGTGTTATGTGTGCTGTGTGACTAGTGTGTATAGTGTTGTGTCTGCTGGGTGACTAGTGTGTGTTTATGTGCTTGTTGTTATTGTGTTTGTGTATGTATTTATTTATCTTATTTTATTTTATTTTATTTTATTTACTTATTTATACTTCTCTTAGGTCAGTGTTGTTTGTTTGGGTGTTGTTGTTGTTCCACTCATTCTTTCTGTTTCGACACACGATTTCATATAAAAAACCTCGCTAAACTATATATATATATATATATATATATATATATATATATTAATATATATATATATTAATATATATATATATTAACATAGAAGAGCCTTACTTACTGTGGTTACCTCCGATTCAACCCGGAATAACTTATATATATATATATATATATATATAGAGAGAGAGAGAGAGAGTCTCCATGGTTGTCATGACAAAAATGACAAAAATGATGAAGTCACCAGTAGTTGACACACATATATGTATATATATATATATACAATTGCCTCCTGTGTTTTGTTCGTTCATTTTTAGCTATATATATACACACTACAACCATGATGTCCCGTATTCAGTGTTTTACTGCTCATGTCATTGCAGATGACAATCTGAACATGTCATTAAATGATTTGTGTAGTAGGTTGAGAGACGATAGCGGGTT
>OZ024747.1:53966575-53979075 GCA_964016885.1 Eledone cirrhosa
GAACGTGAACTCGATTTACCTTTCCTGGTGCCAACTCATTATAGACAATGTTTTATAACATACAGAGATATAATGTTTTTATATTGAAAACCTAACTAAATATGGGGTGTGGACAATTGGGGTTAGGATTCTCGGTTCAAAATCGAAAGAACGTGAACTCGATTCATCATGGCGCACATGCCCGGTATTTTGGACGTGAAACGTTAGACGATTATATCTGCCGCAGTGCATGACTGGTAATTTATTCTATCGACCTCGGAAGTGTGAAAGGCAATGTTGACATCAATGGAATTTGAACTTAGAACAGATATTGCTAATGATGGACATATTTTCCAGCTCTTTACTTTCTAAGTTCAAATCTTACCGAAGTTAACACTGCTTTTCATTTTTCCATATTTGATAAAATGAAATACCAGTCAACCACTGGGGTAGATATAATCGAAATTACACCCTGTTCCCTTAAATATTTCTTGCTTTATGCTAAAATAAGAAACCGTTATTACAATAGTGTTGCTGCTGATGATGATAATGATGATGCTGGTGATTGTGGTTGGGGTGTTGGTGTTGGTGGGGATTATAATATACCTATACATTTATTTATTTACCTATGTATGTATTAATGTATCTGTATTATATACAAGTACAATGGTTGAATAAAGGAAGAAGAAATTGTGTTATATTATTATAATGGGATAGAATTTTAACAAAAGAAATCGTTACACTTAAATACCATATGGTGGACAACCATCTGCTTTGTGTATTCTAGTTTAAGTGTTATGTGTATGCGTTTTTGTGTTTCTGCAATTGTGTGAGTTTCAGCATATATGTATGTATAAATATATATTTACACACACGAGCACACAAACGTACACAGATTCTCGCACATACAGATATATGCAGCCGAGAGTATGTATGTGCTTACGTATAAATATATACACACACACACACACACACACACACGCAGGCATACACATAAACACACACACACAGACGCGCGCACACACACACACACGCACACACACGCACACACACATTATATATACGTATATATAAAATGGGTAGATTCCCGATGAGTATCGGTAGGTGATCACGGTTTAATATGGTACGTAATACGTTAGTAGGGTATCTTATGTAAACATGACTATTACAGAACTAGTACTGTTTCATTTGCATGAAATGAGGACTTTCTTGATGATTTCATACGCTTGAAACAGTTCTATTCCTGTAGAAGTTTTTTCTATATAGAATATAGTTTATATATATATAGAGAGAGCGAATATAGTTTATATATATATATATATATATAAACTATATTCTATATAGAAAAAAACTTCTACAGGAATAGAACTGTTTCAAGCGTATGAAATATATATATATATATATATATATATATATATATATATGCATGTATATATGTTAGTGTGTGTACTCATCCTATTTTTTTCTCGTCTCTCCATGTTCCCTGGTCCATTCATCTATCTGTATTATATCGTAGAGAATCCAATCTTTTCTTTTCAATGCTATTCGATAATTCTGTCTGATTGTTCAAAACATGAATATATATATATATATATATATATATATATATATATATATATATAATGAAGGGGTGTGGTAAGGAACCAGATGGACCATAACGCACCAGTACTCAATACTTAGTGTAGTAGAGTGGGTAATAAGAAAATGTTTAACCCCGACGGCAGAGTTCAAGCCGTCGAAACGGGTTGAGCTCTGCCGTCGGGGTTAAACATTTTCCTATATATATATATATATATATATATATATATATATGCATGTATACATACACATATGTTAGTGTGTGTACATGCCTAGATATATTGAAGCAGACGTATATGTGTATTTAAATGTGCATATATGTAACTAACTGCCATATATATATATGTGTATATGTGTGTGTGTGTCTGTGTGTGCGTGTGTGTGTGTGCATGTGTGTCTGTGATATTGTATGAGTGAGTATGTGTATAGGTTTGCATCAGCCGTAGGACATACATACCAATCACACATGTGTTTTTGCCGATGGTGTGTATCCTATCTTCAACAGACCAGCCAGTCTACAGTAAGTTATTAGTGTGTGGTGGCAGTGTTGAAAGGGTAAAGAAGTTGGATATTAGTGTATTTTTATTTTATTCTATTTGCAGGGTGTGATTTTAAGTATAACATGGTGTGTGGTTGTAGGATATGTGAGGGTTTGAACTACAATGGTGTCAGCTTGAATTTTTTTGAAAGAAATCTTAATAAAAAACGAAAAAGAACAAAACCAACATGCAATAATGACAGCTAAATTATAAAAGAAAGTATATATAAAAACAAACATTTTTTAAATGACAAAAAAATAAATATAAACAAAATTGTAAAATAAAAAAGTGAAACATATATAAAGCTGAAAATGCAAAAAAAAAAATGATAAAATATACGATGTAAAATAAAGATAAAAGTGTAAAAATTTAAAATATAAATAAAATAATGATATAAGAAAATATATAAAATAAATACGAAAGCAAAATAAAATATTAACAATAGATTAAATGTATGTATGTGTGTATCTATATGTACATATATATATATATATATATATATATATATATATATATATACGTATGCATATATATATATATATAGAAGTGGTAACCTACTTCTCTCTCTCTCTATATATATATGCATATATGCATATATGCATATGCATATATGTATGTATGTATGTATGTATGTATGTATGTATGTATGTATGTATGTATGTATGTATGTATGTATGTATGTATATATGTATGTATATATGTATCTATGTATATATGTACGTACATATATAAAGAATGGAAAGTGAAATGAAAAATATATAATAAACTTGTGTGAAATATATAAAAGTGTAAATAAAATGTTATTGTCATGGAAGAAAGTACATCTGTCTCCATTACCTGCATATATTTTACACCTCCTTAACCTTCTGCAGAATTTCTCAATTACACTTATACCATTGCACATTTAATGCATTCAGCGTTGCACACAAGTAATGGTTGCTGTTGTTTTGTTGTGTTCGTTGTGTATTTTGTTTATTATTGTTACTGTTATTATTGCTACTGTTTATGATGATTGTTTTTTGTTGCTATTTTACTATTGTTTCTAAGGTTTGGTTGTATGTATTGTTGTAATTGTTATTTTCGTTATTTTCGTTGTTATTGTTGTTGTTGTTGTTGTTATTTTCGTTGTTGTTGTTGTTATTTACGCTGTTTTTGTTGTTGTAGTTGTTGTTGTAATTGTTATTTTCTTTGGTGCCACTGTTGGTGTTATTGTGGTTGATGTTACTTTCGTTGTTGTTTTTGTAATTGTCGTTGTTGTTAGTGTTGTTATTGTGGTTGTTGTTATTATTGTTATTGTGGTTGTTGTTATTGTTGTTGTCGTCGTTGTTGTTATTGTTGTGGTCGTTGTTGTTATTTTTGTTGTCATTGTTGGTATTGTTATTGTGGTTGTTGTTACTGTTGTCGTTGTCGTTGTTGTTGTTGGTGCTGTTGTTGTGGTTGTTGTTATTGTTGTTTTCCTCCTTTGTAGTAGTTGTGTATTGATTTGCTTGTTTTGTCTTAGATTTATTTTCTCCATTTTTCTTCGAAATGTCGGACATCAGGGTGGAGGTGTGCGATGAGAAGGAGAACGAGGAAAGGAAGGAGGTGAAAGAGGCGAAGTAAGAGAGTATATTTTTAACGAGTCGTGAAAAGTTTAACAGACGATAACAACAACAACAGCAGCAACAAGCATTTAACAAAGACGCAAACATGAATAAACTACAACAATAAGAGTAAACGATAATAAGTACCAATGAGACATTACAGTTAGACAATACACAACAACAATTGTAGACAACAATAGCTTTTAATAGTAATAGTATTTGTATTAGTAGTGCTAGTATTAGTGGTAGTACTGCTACAATACACAAGTACACACACATATATTTGTGTGTGTATATATGTGTATATACATACATACACATTTATATATGTACATGTATATATATATATATATATATATATATATATAGGAAAAAGTATGACCCCGACGGCAGAGCTCAAGCCGTTTCGACGGGTATTTCTGGATATAAATATACATACTCATATACTCATATACATATATATATATATACATGTTTGTATGTGTTTGTGAGTGTGTACTTGCACGATCTAGTGGCTAGGGTGATTGACACGATCATAATTCGGTGTTTCCATTCTTGGACTTGGTGCGTTGTGATCTTGAGTAAGTCCTTTCATTTCACAATGATTTTCAAGGAATGCATGGAGCTCCTATCATTACGCACCCGGGAATCTCCTAGGGGTACAGATTTGAAGTTCAGCTAAACCTGTAAACCTAATTGGTGTCAACTGCAATTTTGATAATATATCAATATCTATCTATCTATCTATCTATTTATCTATCTATCTATCTATCTATCTATCTATCTATCTATCTATCTATCTATCTATCTATCTATCTCTCTATCTATGTGTAACCTTATTACATAATGTTGTTGTCTAACAACGATTGTCATTGAAATATATATATATATAGAGAGAAATATTTATTAAAATAACAGCAGATTAAAGTTTCAGCCTTAACGGGGTCTTCTGAAGACCCCGTTAAGGCTGAAAGCAGCGATTCTTTGCTCAATCTTTAATCTGTTATTTTAATAAATATTTGATCAATGGTTTTATATATGTTTATATATATATTAACCTTGTCGAACCCTCTTCGGATTTTAGTCTTCACATTTATTATTATTATTACTATATATATAAGGGCGGTGGATTGGCAGTATTGGTAGAGTGTCGGATGCCATGCTTTGACGCATAGAGTTACGGCCCTTGCCATTCTGAGTTCAAATCCCGCCGAGGTTAACTTTGCCTTTCATCCTTACGGGGTCGATAAAATAAAGTACCAGTAATTCACTGGGTAATTGCTGGCCTTGTGCCTAACGTAGAAACAATTATTACTATATATATATATTACTATGTATATATATATATATATATATATATATATAGAAATATACATATATATTGTGAAATGTGTGAAATCCTTGGTACAATTAGGTATATTTAAAAAGAGGAAAAAATGACTTCACTTGTAGATCTAAACAATTTAAATTAGTAAAATTATAATATTATAAAATTAAATTAAATTGTTTAGAACTACAAGTGAAGTCATTCTTTCCTATATATATATATATATATATATATATATATATATATATAGAGAGAGAGAGAGAGAGAGAGAGGTAGAACACTGGAAGGATCCAATTGGTGAAGTAGCTTTCATCCTGTTGGTCAAGAAATTCATTGACTGTATATAAGAATGTCGTCATCATTGCAATACTGGTTCCTAGGCAACTTTTTTTTATGTGGGGATGAAATGTTAGTCGGATAGGACCAAATCAGGAGAATAGGAAGGGTGATCAACCAGTTCAAAGCCTCTCTCATGTACAGCAGCTATTGAAACCAAGGACTTGTGTGCTAGTGCGTTGTGCTGATGAAACAAGACCACTTTCCTTAGTTTTCCTGGGCGTTTGTTCTTGACAGCCTTTCGTAAATGCCTCAGCAAGCTGGCATAGTACACTCCATTGATGGAGTGACCCTTTTGGAGATAGCCAATAAATACAATGCCTTTTTCATCCCTCTCAAAACTGAGGCCATCACATTCTCTGGACCTTCTTTGGTGCAGGTTAGGAGCGGTGTTTCCACTGCATGGATTGTCTCTTTATCTCTGGATCAAAGTGATCAAAGCCAACACTCATCCTGGGTACAGAAACGTTCAAGGAAAGCAACTGGATCTTCCTCAAACAATGTCAGATTTTCTCGTGATATGATCAGCCTGGTGTGCTACTGATGAAGTGTCACAAGACTTGTCACCCAACAAACAGAAACGTTCATCCTGCCAAATTCATTGTTTATTCTATCACGGGATATTCTAATAAAATTGGATATTTGACTTATAGTCAATAGTCTGTCATCCATCACCACGTGGTGAACACGATCAATGCATTTGGTGGAAATAGCAGGATGTTCAGACTTTGGGTCGTCTTCTAGACTCTTCCTTCCTCTTCTAAATTCAGCTGCCCACCTTTGCACTGTTGATAAAATCTGAATCGTTATTCCCCACTTTGTTGTAACGATGTCACAATTTCGTCTTTAGGGGCTAAATCCTTTTTCTGTAGGCAATTGGTAACACCACAATCCCAAAGTTTGTCCATTCTCAAGTGAAGTTGCTACTAGTTACATTTGACGTCTTCTTTAAGCAGTCAGATATCAGTTTACCTGGAAAAAAGCAATGCTGTTATTGATAAGAAGAGATGAAATTAATGCATGCAAGATTTCACACCTTTTTGCCTACCCTCGTATATATATATATAAGCCCACCTTTTTGCCTACCCTCATATATATATATATATAAAGCCCATTCATTGACTTGTCTCTCTTTTCCTCTCTTTACGTTGCATTACTATCATGTTGTCTGTTTCCTTTCCTCTGTTTTCCTCTGTCCCGATAACTTAATTTAGTTATCGCTCGCACTGATTTTAGGTATCTAGTCTTTAATGCGAAGAAATACCAACGATAATCAGCTGACTACTGATGAAGGGCATTCTTGTTTCTTGGTCTATTTTTATTCATATATATATATATATATATTATATATTAGAAAGTGAGGTTTTTTTAAAAAATGAAAAAAAACGAGATGTCCTACACGAGTGAAGGTATAAGGAAAAAAGATGAAATCGAAAATGCAACTGGAGGCTTTTTTTTTTTTTAAATATATTTATTTGATTCCTTTACCGGTTTCGCAGTTCTTGCGCTTTTCAAAAGTAGAATTGAGATGGAGGGTTTGTAGTTTTAAAAAGTGCACAAGAGCTGCGAAACAGGTAACGGAATCAAATAAAAATATAAAAAAAAAGACTCCATTTGCATTTTCGATTTCATCTTTTTTCCTTATATATATATATATATATATATATATATATATATATATATATATATATATAGAGAGAGAGAGAGAGAGAGAGAGAGAGAGAGAGAAAGAGATGAGATTTTGGTTTCGCTTGATGTAGAAGTCTGATGAGCAGATCAGGCTGTAGTCGGATCCATAGCATTTACATGGATACTAAGCCACCTGTCTGTGAAATAGTCGTAACTGTGTATAATAAAAAGGACCATCATGTAAAACCTAGTTTTGTTCTCAACTATATATATATACGCCAGCAAAACGTCTCGAATATAAGGGAAATGAGAGGAGAGACGACAGATTCAGGGGAAGAGAGGAGTAAGAGAGAAAGGAATATAAATATGGAGAGAAACTGGAGAAGAGAAAAAAGAAGAAAAAAATGTGACCAACATATGAACATTAGACTTTTTTGTATGCCATGTATATTCATTCTGTCATCAGTACCACATAGGTCTGACTAGCTTTTGATTCCAGAGTCGGGTTAGATCGATACAGATCGAATCTTGAGCTAATCAGTAGCGAAACGCGCGTCACCAACTAATAAACGTAAAGAAGGAGTAACCATTCCTCCTTTTATTATATATATATATATATATATATATATATATATATATATAAATTTTGTTGGTTGTTTACCGACACCTCAGTATGCAGATTACAGCACTCGACGAAGTACGCAGTTTGGTTTGTTTACTCCGGAGTAATGTAAAATAATTAAGTCAAATATGTAAAATTTGGCTTCGTTTATTATAAATTATAGATATACTGCTATATATATTTCGGTGACAGCCATCATTGGCTGTGGCCTCTCCAGGCAGTCCGAAAGACAGGTATACATGTTGTTGAAGTGTATTTTACGCCGTCAATACATCGATATGTCCAGCTCCTGGTTGTGTTGTTATTCTTCTGCGGAACTAGAATCATATCCAGTTCCTCAGAAGAATAACGATGTTCAATGACATTTTACACTTGCCAGACTCTTTTGATAGACCCTGCAAACAAGGCTGCATATGTTGCACACCATTATGTAACACTATATCTGTTTATTCCTCCAATTGTTTTGCAGACCGTCTCACAGGGTCTGTATATTACCCTATCTATCTGGTAACTTACTGTAGTCAATTGTTCTTCTCTTGTGAATTCGTTGCTCACTAATCAGGTCTTGGAAAAATATATACGACCCAAAATACTGCAGTTTTTCCCATCAATCTTACAACTTATGAGTTTTTGTGCAGATTGCTTAAATTCTACGTAAGAGATTTGTGCCTATTTCAGAAACATTATACTTTGCCAATGTCCCCGTTGGTAGCGATGAAAACTGTTTATTTCCCATATTTCAAATCCTTCAAATGTTCATTTTGAAAGGTATGAAACCCCAGTAAGAAATTAAAACTGTGTTGTTATTCCCCATTTGTAGTTAGATGACGCCAGAGTTAGTTTAAGATGATATAACACGCCACATTGAATGCAAAGGCACGTGGAATTGGCGTAGGAAATAAGATAATCGATAAAGCAATGGTAATATTTGACAATAGATCTTGAAATAAGACAAAATATCTCGACGAATTCATCAGATTCGTTGCGTATTCGGGTTCCGATGCTGAATAACATGCGCACACGAAACAAAGTGGGAGTCCCAATTCTAACACTATCATTAACCTGAACGAACCCTAAACTTAATCTGGCGTATCTGACGAAATATTTTTGTTCTTTTTATTTCGAGATCCGTTGTAAATGATACTCGAAAAAAGTTTCAGAACTAACAACATTTCACTTCTTCTTCTTCTTCTTCTTCTTCTTCTTCTTCTTCTTCTTCTTCTTCTTCTTCTTCTTCTTCTTCTTCTTCTTCTTCTTCTTCTTCTTCTTCTTCTTCTTCTTCTTCTTCTTCTTCTTCTTCTTCTTCTTCTTCTTCTTCTTCTTCTTCTTCTTCTTCTTCTTCTTCTTCTTCTTCTTCTTCTTCTTCTTTGTGGGAGAGCCATGGGTCAGAGTCCCCAAGCATGTCTGACATCATGACTTATCAGAAGCAACCGTCTCCAATTGATCTGGCTGGATTCCCAAGCGAGACCAGTCGAACTCATCGATGTTATGAAAACATCTTGATCGGGATCTATCGGTGGTTTTCCTGCCTGTTGGTTTTGCCCGTAAAATCTTATGGCGCTTCTCGCATATAGTATATGTCCAGTCAATCGTTCATTGTATTCATGTCAATGTAAACTGTACTTGTGTACTATTTTCTAAATACTGCAGACATCGGCTCTCCTCAGAATGAGACAAGCATGGTGATGCACGTACATCATATAAAAGCTAACTAACTTTCTCTTTTCTCTCTTGTTTTCTCCCTTATCTATTTATCGAAGAATCTATCTTTATCTCTATTTATCTCAACTATTTACCTCTCCATCATTCATCCATCTCTCTCTCTCTCTCTCTCTCTCTCTCTCTCTCTCTCTCTCTCTCTCTCTCTCTCTCTCTCTCTCTCTCTCTCTTTCTCTTTATCTATCTATCTATCTATCTATCTATCTATCTATCTATCTATCTATCTATCTATCTATCTATCTATCTCGCAAGACGAAAAAGATCCCTTCCAACAAGTAAAAAGAAAGAAGAGGAGACGCACCACAGACACACATGTTAACTTTAACCCCCCCCCCCCCCAAGAGAACACAAACTACACACAAACCACCCCTCCCTGTCACACAACACTAACTGCTACACAAAAAAAGACCTTACAATACACATACATGAACACAGACAACAAAGAATTACGGAAAACAATTTCAGCAAACCCTTCGGTCCAAACTGAAGGGCCAAACTTTATAACTGCTGTGGGACTACCTCATTTGAAAATGATAAAAGTCCCAATGCACTTGTACAAAACACTGAAAATAAATTTCACAGAGGACGTGGACCCCCCCCTGCGCCAAACCAATCAACCGCGTCCTCCTAAAAAAATTCACCCCCCCCCCCCCCCACACCCCACCCAGACACCCACTCAACCACAAACACCCCAACCCCACAACACACCGATGCCCCTTCACTTCCACAAACCACCCCTCCACCCAACAACCCATCCCCAACCAGCATGGAAATTGAGCGGCCCGTTTCCCGGGACGCAGAGAGGTAAGTGCCTTTTCTCTTTACCACCAACATGGCTGTGCTAAGAGTAGGGTGTCTAAATGCGCGTGGCCTGGGCTCGTCTTGGAAGCAAGCAATGCTTCTAAATGACCTCAGGTCACAATCTATAAATGTGATGGTTATCTGCGAGGCCCGGATCAGCAGCATGCGACAGCTAGCCCCCACCTTTGACGACTTTGAGATGCACGCATCTCTCTGTCAGCCCGGAGGTGGGGGTGGGGTTGTTGTTCTGCTGCAAAAACATATGGGCCTTGCAACACAGATAGTTCACTTGGACCCAGGGGGTCGACTGGTGGTGCTGGACCTTGGCAGTGGTGAAGGTAGAGCCTTTAGGCTGATAGCCGCATATGCCCCTTTTGGGACAGAGCGGCCCGACTTTTTCCAGCGTCTGGAGTCTTTTCTAGGGACGTCCCGTTCCCTGCTTTTAGTGGGGGATTGGAATGGTATCCTGGATGCACGTTGGGACTATGCAGGGGCATGTCCCGATAGAGAGGGGTGCAACAGCCTCAAGGGGTTACTCGGCCGATTTGACCTGGCCGATAGATTTCGACTAGATTTTCCGACGGTGCCAACCTGGTCTTGGTCAAATCGCAGCGGATCATCTAGATCGTACCTAGATAGATTTTTAGTTAGAAATAAGGACAGGGACTTTTTAAGTTGTCCAGAAATGCTCATGGTTGGCTATTCAGACCACAAGTTGGTGACCTGCATGGTCAACCTTGATAGAACGCATAGACAGGGCCCCGGTTACTGGAAGCTCAACTTGTCCTTGCCGGCAAGTAGAGCCTACAGGAATCGGATTAGTACGTTAGTTAAGGAACGGTTGACTGGAGCGATCGTCAACAGCAGGTGGTGGGTATCTCTAAAGAAAGAGATGAGAGTAGTCTCGATTGAATTTAGTAAGGTTCTAGCTGCGGATAGGAATAGGAAGGAAAGGGAGCTAATAGATAGAGTAGAAGAGGCAATTAGAAGCGGCGACGTGGCCAGAGTGCTAGCGTCGAGAACGGCTTTGAGCCAGTTTTTCGACGCGAAGCACGAAGGCTGCGTTGTCCGAAGTAAAATACGTGCTCTAGGGAACGAGGGGACCAAAGCTGTTAGCTGGGCCCGCGTGACAGAGGCCAACAGTGGAACTAAATCCACCATCCGGTCTTTGCGAGACCTGGATGGACGGGCGATTCTTGAGCCTAAGCAGATGTGTGAGGCCTTTCAAAGGCACTTTGCCCGACTGTTCGGGAGGGGCGGGGATCCGGTTGGGAACGTGGACTTCGGTCCATACCTCGACGGCCTGCCGCGCCTCTCGGACAGGGAGGCGAAGTCCTGCGAGGAGCCGATTTCGGCCGCTGAGATAGAGGACGTGCTGAGCCAATGCGGCAAACGCAAATCCCCGGGTCTCGATGGTCTTCCTTACGAATTATATCGAAATCGCGCGGTCCATCCGACAGGGGTGCCCTCTCTCCTCCCTTCTGTATGTAATGACTCTAGAGCCACTGCTGCGGAAGTTGGAGTTGTTGCAGGGCATCCCGTTGGAACCGGGATTGCGGAAAGCAGTGTCGGCCTACGCCGACGACGTAACAGTAATGGTCTCGGAAATCGGGGCGATCGGCACCTTACTGGAGGAGTACGAAAGGTTTACAGGGGCTAAGCTGAACCGGGACAAGTCGATCGGTCTACAACTCGGCACAGAAACACCGCCTCCCCTCTTCAAAAACGAAGGAGAGGCGGTGTTTCTGTGCGTAATAGCCATGGCGAAAGAGGTTGTATGGTGGACGCGTCTGAAAGGACTGAGGTCAGGCACCTTTCTCTCTGGCCAACAACTGGTCCGTTTCTTCCGATATCATTTCGGAAGAAGGATCAGGATGGAGAGAGAGGTGCTGCACCCCAGCCGTTTTTATGAAAGATGGGTGAAAGTGGCGAGAATGGCCCGTGTGAATGGGCCTTCACTCTACATCAGACTATAGGTGAGGAAGATGAAAGACCAAGGGAGCACCCCTTCTCTGTGCTCCTGAGGAAAAGGGTTGCCCACTTTTTTCGGGGGTGTGTGCGACCCCCCAAGGCGCCTCCTCTCTATTGAGGATTTTGTTATAAATGTTATTCTGTTATATTTTATTTTATTTTTATATTTTGTTATTGCCTCCTCCGTATTGAGGACGCCTTGTTTTGTAAACTCCCCCCTTTGTACTTGTCCCACTTTTGATGCCCTGGTGGCAAATAAAAGAAACATATCTATCTATCTATCTATCTATCTATCTATCTATCTATCTATCTATCTATCTATCTATCTATCTATCTCTCTATCTATCTATCCGTCCGTCCGTCGAGCAATTTATTCATTTACCTATTTGTCTATCTACCAACGAAGCTGCCTAACA
>OZ024747.1:53989075-54009075 GCA_964016885.1 Eledone cirrhosa
CGACTTATCAAGAGGATACCTCATTTTACTAGTCTCAAGAACGCGTCTACACGACGTGAGAAAGAATCCCAAAAGGCGGAGGGGGAGACAGTCACGCGATATAACGGTCGAGAAACAGAGCTAAGCCTCTTATAACCACGAAGAAAATACCACGGAGGCGGAGGGGAATTTGGGAACAGTTTAGGTATGATACATTTTATTACTAATTATATCTAAATGTTTCTTCTCTCTTCATAATATATATATATATATATATATGCAAAAGTTCTATTTAAAATTGTTGGGATACAACAAGTAAATATTTTTATAACTGATATAAAGCACTCGACAAGTATTTGGAGTAGATATATGATATTAATAAATGGAAACTATATTTATAAAACCATATTTATTTCATTATACATATTTCAGGGATACCAAATTAAATTATGGTATGCCTTCATCAGACAAAATACAATATATAACAGTTTTACAAATAAGCTTTGACGTACCCTATCCGGATGGCTTCCAAAAATAATGGTTGCATTTTAAAAGGGTACGTCAAAGCTTATTTGTAAACCTGTTATATATTGTATTTTGTCTGATGAAGGCATACCATAATTTAATTTGGTATCCCTGAAATATGTATAATGAAATAAATAAGGTTTTATAAATATAGTTTCCATTTATTAATATTATATATATATATATATATATACGAAATCCATATTTAATAAAAACACCATGTTATTTATTCATTCTGACGCCTGAAGACAGATATAAATATCTGCCTTCAAGAAACCACTGGTAAATGAAATAATTATCTTATGTTGTTTATTACATAACTATATATATATATATATATATATATATATATATATATATATATATATATATATATATATATATATATATATATATATATATATATATATATATATATATTTATTTATTTATATAGATGTATATATATAGTTCGGCGGTGAATTGGCAGAGTCGTTAGGACGTTCCGGCTCTCTGCTCTCTGAGTTCAAATCCCACCGAGGTCAACTTTGCCGTTCATCCTTTCGAGGTCGATAAAAAAGGTACCAGCCTTGTACTGGGGTCGATTCTTCCTCTCTCTGGAAAAAAATCTGCTGTAAACAGGCCCAGAGAGTGATGGTCACCGCCAGTCTTAAAATGCCCAAGAAACGCTGTATGTCAATAAGTCACCCCTACCACTCTATCAGGAGTTACGGGACCATACTATTTATATAGTTAATAAGGGAAACAAGACAATGCAAAAATACACAGTTATATTAGATCCATGCTTGGATGAAATAGAGGAGGGCTCGACATTTCGGACATATATTCATGTATGTCTAAGCGTATATATATATATATATATATACACATATACGCTTATATATACATGAATATATGTCCGAAATGTCGAGCCCTCCTCTATTTCCTATATATATATATATATATATATATATATATATATATATATATATATATATATATATATATAAAATAAAGTTAAATAAAAAGTCAAATGTTTAAAATTTAGCTTCGTTTATTACTGCTATATATATTTCAGTGACAGCCATCTTTGGCTGTGACCTCTTCAGGCAGTCCGAATTAGTGTGGTATAGACAAGTACATATGTTAGGAACTGGGCATATCAGAGTATTGACAAAATTATACACCTCAACAACATATGTACTTGTTTATACCACACTAATTCGGACTGCCTGAAGAGGTCACAGCCAAAGATGGCTGTCACTGAAATATATATAGCAGTAATAAACGAAGCTAAATTTTAAACATTTGACTTTTATTTAACTTTATTTTACACTACTCCGGAGTAACCAAACCAACCTGCGCACTTCGTCGAGTGCTCCAGCCTGCATACTTAGGTGTTGGTATACAACCAACATATACTCAAAATCTCTCTCTCTCTCTCTATATATATATAGAATTTACAAGAATCAAAGCTATGTTCAAAGCATTTATTCACTTACAATTGTTTCATCCAAACCTAGACTTTGGATGAAACAATTGTAAGTGAATAAATGCTTTGAACATAGCTTTGATTCTTGTGAATTCTATATAACTGCTCTGTAGAACAACTGATGTTATTACATTGAGCTATTTATCTTACTGGTAGTAAGGTAGTAATAAATTACTGACCTTCACTGTTTAGGGTTTAACATATATATAACTATAAAAAGTTTTAGTATATACATAACCATAAATAGTATCCTTAATATTATATATATATAGAGAGAGAGAAAGAGAGAGAGCGGGAGAGAGAGAGCGAGTGAGAGAAATACACACGGAATGTCAAACCTAACATAATAATAATACAGGGAAACTAAAAACCACAAAGATTTCATTGTAAAGAAATTGAATTTTAAGCCAAATTCTGTTTTGTTTATTTCATTTGTTATCATTAGTATTATTCGTATAGTTTTTCAATATATTTGTTGCTTCGATGCTATATTACTACAGTACTAACATATTCCATGTATTACTTAAGAAAGTATTGAATGAATATTTTCTCTCGGAATAACCATTTATTTGATTAGCTTTGTTGCCATCAAAATAGTAAGGGGAAAATCTCTTAGGATAGTACAGAACTACATGAGAATAATATATTATAATAACAGACGGTAGTCCACACATACACATACGCACACACATCCATGAACACCACAGTTATACGTTGGTGTATAAATATATATATATAAATATATATATATATATATATATATATGTAGTTGAAGTTATACATTTTTCAAACGTTCTTCGTCTTCACCATCATCATCCCAATCGTTATAATATTAATAATAATAATAATAATAATAATAATAATAATTATTATTATTATTATTATTATTATTATTATTATTATTATTATTATTATTATTATTATCGTCAATGCAATTCTTTTTCCTTTTCTTATTATCTATTTTTACATTTATATTTTCAGAAAAAATGTGTCCAACTTTGTTATATATAATCTCACACACAAACACACACACACACACATACATATATACATTTATATATACCCCCCCCCCCACCACCACCGCCACACACACACACACACACACACACACACACATATATATATATATATATATATATAAATATATGTATATACAATTTTTCTTACCTATTTTTTATTTATATTTTTTCACATATTTTTAAGATATTTTCTTTAATTACCTTAACAAGACTAAAATCCTTATTATGAAAATGTGATTATCTCAAGAAACTTGTTAACATACAGAATAATCAAGGAGTAACTTTTGCATGGCCCCGCCAAGTCTCAAGAATTGCGAATTAGTTGGTAGTTACCTGCTTTAAATTGGTGTCGTTTCTTTCTGACTTCCTTTCATTCTTTTTCCTTTTTTTTTTATTTAGATTTTTTTTTACAAATAAACAAGTAAAAAAAAAATATAATTGCAGATATTCTTTGAATAAAAAACAAACAAAAATAAAACAGGAAATAAAAACCCGAACAAAGAAAAAAAAAACAATACAAAATAAAACAATAAAAACATGAGTAAATTATGAATAATAATGTAGATATAGATAAATAGATGACAAGAGACTAAATAGACTATGGAAATAGAAAGGTACGCACATACACTCATATATATATACATACATACCTACACGCCTACATGCACACACACACACACACACACACACACACACACACACACACACACACACACACACACACACACACACACACACACACATACACACGCACACATATATATAATCTAAATCCTACACAGAAAGACAAACATAAGTATGTATGTACATATATATATATCTATATCTATATCTATATATATATATATATATATACATATACATATGTATATGTATGTATATATGTATGTTTATATATGTATGTATTTATGTATGTATGAGTGTGTGTATACTTTTAATTTAGAAAGTTTGTTGAAAGTCCATAGCAATCTAGTTTTTCGTGTTCACTTGTATAATTTTGTATTTTAAGACGGTTTTCCTCTAAAGTGTGTTGGTTTTATTTTTACAGATGAGCACCAGAAAAATGGAAGGTAAAAAATAGACGCGACCGAAAAATAAAGCACAATTGTACACTCATTCCCATCTTCCCCAATCAATACTTTTAGAATATAATCTTAGTAACTACTGCTTTCATCGTGAAAAACTAAAATATACACGAAAACTGTTAAATTCACTTTACATTCATCGTCAATTGTTTTTTGTCAAAAATATATGATAAATTTAGATTGAAGTTCATACAATGCTCACTAACATCATCTCTATTATCATGATCATCATCACCATCATCATTATCATGAACATTAGCTCCACCACTACACTACCATCACCAGCATTCATTCTGTTACTTTTCTTTCACTAGAGAAAACATTTCATATGATGTGTATGTATGTATGCATGCATGTATGTATGTATGTATGTATGTATGTATGTATGTATGTATGTATGTATGTATGTATGTATGTAAGTATGTATGTATGTATGTATGTATGTATGTATGTATGTATGTATGTATGTCAGGTCACCAGCTGGTGCTACTAGTAACATGTATCCCAGTACAACCTGTCTCATGGTCGGGTCGTTGGCGACTAAACTGTCAACCCCACCAAGGTTTCTCGGTGAGGAGGGTGACTTTGGACATCCTGCAGGACTAAAAACAAAACCTGTCAAAGGGCAAAGGAGCTCTTAAGAGTCAATGGCCATCCAAAATCACCGGGAGAGATGACCCGTTAGCCTTTGTCAAGGCAGAATTCTAGAGAAGGAAAACTCTGATATAACACCTGCAACCCTGATGGTATCCAATGATGTTGACTTGTTATTCTTTTTGGTAAATATCATCTAGGTTAAGAGAGTGGGACTGGCTTTGTGCAGTGCCTTTGCTCACTATAAAAGCTTCACGGCACAGGCATTGCTTTGTATCTGGAGATATCTCTGCATTTGTCGTTACATGGTACCATGGGCCCAGCACTATGTGTCAATAATTGTCACAAGTGTAGTGTTTGTACCAGAGTTTTGAAGTCGCTGGCTGGACTAAAAAATCACACTCGTTCAGCGCATCAGTAGGGGTTCTCCTATATGGATATAATGTAGTGGCCGTACTCAAAAAAGAGTTGGCAGCCACCATGTATATATATATATGTGTATGAATGTATGTATGTATATATGTATATATCCGGGAGAGATGACCCCTTATCCTTTGTCAAGGCAGAATTCTAGGAGAAGGAAAACTCTGATATAGCACCTGCAACCCTGATGGTATCCAATGATGTTGATTTGTTCTTCTTTTTGGTAAATATCATCTTTGTTAAGAGAGTGGGACTGGCTTTGTGCAGTGCCTTTGCTCACTATAAAAACTTCACGGCATAGGCATTGCTTTATATCTGGAGATCTCTCTGCACTTGACGTCACGTGGTGCCATGGGCCCAACACTGTGTGCCGATTATTGTCACAGGTGTAGTGTTTGTACCAGAGTTTTCAAGTCGCTGGCTGGACTAAAAAGTCACACTTGTTTAGCGCATCGGTAGGGGTTCTCCTACATGGATATAAAGTAGTGGCCGTACTCGAAAATGAGTTGGCAGCCACCATATATATATGTATATATATATATGTATGCATGCATGCATGTACGTATGTATGTATGCATGCATGTATGTACATATGCATGTGTGTATGTATGTATGTATGCATGTATGTACGCATGTATGCATGCCTGTATGTATGTATGTATATATGTGTGTATATATGAGACCTGGGTCGCATATAGACCACCTTAAACAATTGGAACGTTTCTATCAGATGTGTATCAGACGGATCCATGGTATTCACTGGAGGTATCACATCAATGAAGTAGAGATTTTGGAAAGCTCTCCGTATGAAAGCAAAAATTCCGTTGGAGTTGTAACCTTGCCAGGATAGAGGATTGTAGGATACGAAAACAACTCTTTTATGGAAAGTTAGTTAAAGGGAAACGACCTCTACATAAACCAAAAAAGAGGTATAAGGATTCGTTGAAATCCCCCTTGAAAGAGGTTAACATCTCTACCGGTACATGGGAAAGCGTAGAAGCTGATCATAATAAATGGAGAAAGGCTGTATATGAGGGGAAAGTTGTTGTTGAAGCATCTCGAATCGCATACAAGAAAGTAAACAGGGATGTCAGGAAAAGCATTGCTGTTGCATTTCCATACATCAAATGACCTCCTGTGGCGCTGACATGCAACGTCTGTGCAAGACTCGAAAGTCATGTTCGCAGTCATAAAGTGAGACTATGTACACGTACATACACATACTTATATTTAAGTAACAGCTGTACTAAGAGTGGGACATGAAATTTCGTTTCATTTTTTCCGTTCATACATATATATATATACATACATATATATATATATATACATACATATATACATATATATCTATTCATATATATATATATATACATACATACGAGGGCAATCCCAAAAGTAAGGTCTCCAAAGCGATGGGGTCGCAGAGAAACTGTTCGAACGGCTGTTAGCAACACTGTTGTGATTAGTGCTTTCTTCAATCCCAAACAAGCATGCGCGTGCTTCGATGGGATGCTCAATCTTGGCTTGGCATTTGTTGAGAATGGAGCTCTCGTTCAACGCTACCGCCAAGTGCGAATTTAGCGCAGTTATTATCTAGAGGGCAATCCCAAAAGTAAGGTCTCCTTCCGAAGAAAACATGCGTAAAGATCTGCGGATCACTCTGGATGCTCTCCTCATTTTGGGTTCCTGAGGTTTCCCGAAGCACCATCCACAGGATTTTAACGGAAAAGTTGCAATATCGGAAGGAGACCTTACTTTTGGGATTGCAGTCGTATATATATATATATATATATATATATATATATATATATATATATATATATATATATATATATGTGTATATATATATATATATATATATGTAGAAAAAATTTACGAAATGGAAATGCGGGTATATAGAATTTATATATATGTATATATATGTATATATATATATGTATATATATGTATATATATATATATATATGTATATATATATATATATATATATATGTATATATATGTATATATATATATGTATATATATGTATATATATATATATATATGTATATATATATATATATATATATATGTATATATATGTATATATATATATGTATATATATGTATATATATATATATATATATATATATGTATATATATATATATATATATATATGTATGTATATATATATATATATATATATATGTATATATGTATATATATATATATATATGTATATATATATATATATATATATATGTATATATATGTATATATATATATGTATATATATGTATATATATATATATATATATGTATATATATAGGAACCAGTAAGACCCCGACAGCTGAGCTCAAGCCGTTTCGACGGCTAATTCTGGCAGAATTAGCCGTCGAAACGGCTTGAGCTCAGCTGTCGGGGTCTTACTGGTTCCTATTACCCACTCTACTACCTCAAGTATTGAGTACTTTGGTGCGTTATGGTCCACCTGGTTCCTTACCACATTTCCTTCGTTATGTATATATATATATATATATATATATGTATGTATATATATATATATATATATATATATATGTGTATATATATATATATATATATGTATATATATATATATATATATATATGTATATATATATATATATATATATGTATATATATATATATATATATATATATATGTATATATATATATATATATATATATATATATATATATATATATATATATATATATATATATATATATATATACATATATATATATATACATATATATACATATATATAATTATATATATATATATATATATAAATATATATATATATATATTTATATATATATATGTATATATATGTATATGTGTATGTATGTATGTAAAAAGTAAACAGAAATAACAACACGAGCGGTACAGTACATGAAAGGATATATTAGGTTAGCGCTGAAAAAAAAAAATATATATATATATATATATATACGATATTAAACAAATGGAAACTATATTTATAAAACCATATTTATTTCATTATACATATTTCAGGGATACCATATTAAAAATATGGCATGCCTTCGTCAGATAAAATACACTTGTCGAGTGCTTTATATGAGTTATAAAATATTCACTTGTTGTAACCCAACAATTTAAAATAAAACTTTTGCATATATATATATATATATATATATATATATATATATAAGTATTATTTATATTGTTTATAATTTATTTTAATATTTTCCTAATTCTCCATTTTCTAGTCATAATTTTATCTGAAACAAACAATATAATTTATTTGCTAATACACTAAATAAATCAATTAAATAATTAAAATTGTCAAACAATAACTAAATGAATGTTTATTTAAACTTGATAATCAGTGATTACTTAAAATTGATAAACAATAAATGAATTAATGAAATTGCTCTTAATTATTAAACAATGAAAAAATTAATTGGTTATTTATTATTAGTGAACTAATAATCAATTAATTATTAATCATATTTTATTAAATTGTTATATTACCCATCTAAGCTCAATAAAGTACAAATCGATCATCTATTTTCTCTAATAATTAAACAATAATTTGGTGGATAAAATAATTATTTAAAATTCATTATTCATAAATCTGGGTGGTGGATTGGCAGTATCGGTATAATGTCAGTCACTATGCTTTGCGACATATGTTCGGAGTTCAAACCTGCCGATGTTAGCTTTGCCTTTCATTCTTATCGTCGATAAAATAAAGTATCAGTGTCTCACTGGGTTCGATTTACTTAATTTTCCCCTCGCGCGAAATTGTTGGCCTTGTACATAATTGAGAAATAATTATTTATAAATTTACTACTAAATTATCTGAAATATTTAACCGATAAATATATTATTCCTTCTTATATTTGGGGCGTTAGAATATTGCCAGAAGTAATAATAAAACGCACATACCGTTTGGTTTGGCTTTCGCTTCAGTATACTTTTATATTTTTATAAATAACTTAGTTGGCAATCAATGTTTATTATCTCTTAACCAAAAGCTAAAAATATAAATTTAATATCTGAAAGTTCTTTCGCCACACAATTTTCTTTAAAAATTTCCAGTGACCATCGCTGAGTCTCCTTCCATTGTGCTTCTATAACGATTTTTGGTAATATTAGGAAAACATGACCCTCTCAAAATATACCAATATTTGTTTCACCACACGATTTCATATAAAAATCTTGCAAGACAAATATATCACCGTATTTAAAATTCATTATTCATAAATATATTACTAAATTATTTGAAATATTTTAACGATAATTATAATATTTAGTTATTTCAAATGGATAAAAAATAAATCTATAACTTTGAAATATGTTTATTCCAACGTAAATATCTCTAATAATCATCGATGTTTATAAATAACAGCTAAAATTTCGGGAAGGGTACCCCTGGAGACGGTAGAACTGGACAAATACGCCTCCGTCCTCTTTTTGACGTCTCCAAGAGCACCTTAACCAATTTCTTTAGCTATTATTATCATGAACGTCTATTATTATGGTCATTTGCGTTGAAAGGTAGATATTTTACCTTCACATTTCCCCAATGTTTCTTAAGTGAATTGCTTTGTTTACAATTTTAGCTACAGGCTTAACATTTTTTAAAATTACCGATTTGGTGACCGGCGTTGTTTTAACTAAATGGTTAACACTTTTCCCCAACATGTCCGCATACACATCTGTCATTTCTTTCGTCTCCTGGGTTACTTTACTCGATTTTCTCAGCTGATATTTATAATTGTTTCTACTTTAGGCACAAGGCCAGCAAATTACCCAGTGCATTACTGGTACTTTATTTTATCGACCCCGTAAGGATGAAAGGCAAAGTTAACCTCGCCGGGATTTGAACTCAGATCGTAAAGGGACGTAACTATGCTGGAAAGCATGGCGTCCGACCCTCTACCGATACTGCAAATCCACTGCCATCAGCTGATATTTATAATGATCGTCCATTATTAAAGTTATTTGCATTGATACACACATTTTACATTTCAAAAATTATAAACTATTCGATGATTATATCATCTTTTCTTATTCTTGTGATGAGTGGTTATATTGCTCGAAGTTAGCTGAACCTGATGGGACGTCTTGTAAAAGATATAGAGTTGATATAATGTTTAATCCAGTATACTACCACTTGCTATAATCCATTATTCCGGTGTTAATTAATTAGTTAGTAAAATATACCAAGGTTGCTTCTGCCATTCCATCACGCTGATATGATTATAGCCAGGAACACAACGAGAAATTTTTCAAGACCGTACAAAACGCCTTGGGGCCCGAATCAGGCAAGGATTTTTCTAAAAATGGATGTTGTATGGTTGCTGTGGGATCTTATCTCTTGGGCCCTGGAACAAAGTACCGGCTGGACCAACTCTCATAGGCCCTGGTTATCACAATTATTTCTAATTTTAGTAAAGTTTAATATGCTATGTCTATGTTTACTTTTAGAAGAAATATTATCTAATGGATTTCAAACATTTGAGATGTGGGTATAAAGAAAACGTTTGAGTATATCATGGAAAGAACAGATCGCCAACGGGGAAGTACTAAGTAGTTGTCTTTAAAGATCACCGATCTTTTGTGGCTGATATGGGAGTTAAAAAGGAACTACTGATGCATGGCATAGCAGATCAAGATTCTGGTAGAGCTGGCTCTATGAATACTGTAATTGAGGCCATTAAGAAAGGGAGACCACTGGTGCATAACATATAATGTGAAGACACTGGTATATCGAGCTCTATAGAAGATATAATAGGCTGACATTTAGAAGGTATAAATAAATCTATGATATTTAAGGCTGTAGATGTTTCATTTTAATTTAAATTCCATTGTGTTATTCACTATACATTTAATAAAATGGCCATTAACTCCATGATGTCAATGGTATTTATTATCATTGAAGACAATTACACTTCTACCTCACTACCCTATAACTGTCTTCTATTCTACCTTACTAACTCTATGACCCTACATCTATACCTAGATACCCTTGTATATTTCTACCACTCTCCACCATTCTACCCATCCATCTCCCTACTTCTACCTCCCTACTTAGTTACATCCCTAACTTTTAGCACTCTATCTCTCTAAGACTCTACTCCCTACATCTCTATTTCTCTTCCTCTACCACACCACAAGTGCAACTCTGTTCCCACAACTCTACCACTATCCCTCCATCACTCTACTTCTCACTAACTTAGTTCCCTTTTTACACTACACTCTACACCTATCTCACTAATTCTCTACCTCTTCACGTCTATACTACACTCATATATATATATATATATATATATATATATATATATATATATGTTTGTTTCCCTCTCAAACTTTCTAACACTCTATTCTACAATTTTACCTCTCTACTACTCTACCTCTCTAACATACTTTCTAACTCTCTACCACTTTACCACCTTACCACTCAACCGCTCTATTACGCCACCTCTACCACACTACATCTCAATCACTCTACACCTCTACATCTCTACCGTTCTAACTCAGTACAAAATCGGTTGCAAAGCAGTCATATTGCAAAATAATTTCATCTTCACATAAAATTATTTATTTTTATTCTATTTTATTTTATATTATACTTTACCTTTTTAAATTTTTCCTTAACTTACCGATGCATAGAAATTTCAATGAAATGCTAACCGGCAATTGTAAACAATTTAAACAACCTGTTATTACCGTGACTGCTAATTTAGAACTTTTCAATGTATTATTTTAGCAAAGATAACAGCATAGAGGAATGTCTGAAATAACAATGGCTTGAAAAATACAGCCGAATACGTTACAGAGATTATATTTTCTCAGTGGAATGAATATAAAGTCGATTTACATCGAGTAAGCAATCAATGATTCTAGCCCCTAGACGTGAAGAAAATGGTAATTATCCCTTTTTAACAAAGATTTGCACAATTTAATCCTTCCTTTCAATGGGATTTTAACTGAAGATGTGCCATTTAGAAGAAGAATCGATAGAAGACAGGCTTGCACAAAACAGTTTTACTGTCTACAATAATTTCAAATGTTGCCAGCTAAATTACACAGAATGTAAACTGGGTTTATATATAGGCACGTACGTAAGCTATACACATACAGAGATACAGACACAACAGACAAATACAAATATTTATAAATGTATGTATATCTATATACATATACGTATATATATATGTATATATATATATATATATATATATATATATATATATATATATATATATATATATATATATATATATATATATATATATATATATATATATATATATATATATGTGTGTGTGTATGTATGTGTATATATATATGCATGTATATATATATATATATATATATATATATATATATATATAAAATATATATAGACTTATATATATACATACATACATTTGTATGTACGTATTTATCTCCATTATATATATATATATATATATATATATATATATAAGTTATATATGTTTGTGTGTATGTAGGTGTTTGTTTATGTGTGTCTATATATAAGTGGTTATGGTTGTTCGAATTTAATTATATATACATATATCAAAACATCCATTGATATTCGCATACCCATATGAAAGTTACATAGAAACACACACACACACGCATATATATATATATGTATAGTCATATATATATATATACACACATATATATATATATATATATATATATATATATATATATATATATATATATATATGTGTCTGTGTGTGTGCATGTGGGTGCGAGTGTGTATCTGTTTGTGCCTATGTATATACACAAATACCGATATACACATATTCATACACAGACACATATATATAAATATAAGTGTAAATGTATGTGTATATATGTATATACACACAAACCGACTATCAATTTAATAAATGGTCTTTGCAAACATAAACAGCTTAGTCTTAAAATGTCTCTCCAATTAAATCGAACCAATTCTATATAGTAATTATATTTTCAAAAATATCTACATTTTCTTTTTATTCTTCTCTTAGAAAGCTGTAATCAAAATTTGTATAGTTTTGCTATATTTCATCATCCTGCTGAATATATCACGCTGTATAGACATATTTATGTGTGTATCATATTGTCTACGTATATAGCTTTTCCTGATTATACAGGTCGCTTAATGTGTAAATGTGATTCTATAGATATTTTAGGTTCTGTACTTAAGAGATTTATCATTGGGTGTTTAGGAAGGAACACTATGTCGTTGCATGTGTTAGTTACACGTGTGTATGTGTGAGTAAGCGTATATCTATGTCTCTTGTGTAAGTATGATTGTCTGAGTTTGTATGTATGGATCTAGCTGCGAGTGTGTGAGTTTGTGTGTATAAATGTACATGTGTATTTGTGAGTGAGTATATGTATTTATGTGTGCGAACCGATTGTGGTTTTACTTGTGTGCTTCTGTGAAATATATGTTTTGTAGGTCAATACCTTATACAACATATACTCACAAACACATATCCACATATCCTACATGTAAAAGGTAAACAGTGTAAAAACACCGTTCGTCACGAACGATCATGTGATTTACACCTATAAAGTTTCTCTTCGAGCCACAAGTCTGGGCAAGGTTGTTTGTGGAAGATCAGCAGTCATCGATGCATATCAGTCTCCCCACCCTCCCTCACGCCACCGATGTTGTCCAAGGGAAAGGCAATGGCCGATACAGCTTGGCACCAGTGACCGCGCAACGCATTTCTACAGATGAGTAAAGTGGAGCAACGTCTTGCTAAATGACACAACGCATCGCCTGTCCAAGAATCGATCTCACAATTGCAAGCCTAACGCTCTAACCACTAAGCCATGTACGACCAATATTATTAACTATAATATTTGTAAATATATATATATAAATACACACGCAGGCATGGAGACATCTCTCTCTCTTTTCTACTCCCACTCTTGGTTATGAGGGTTTGAACAAGAAGGAGTGCCATATAGTAGTGCAGACACTTTTACCTTGCCGCTAGCAAGGCAACATCAAGATGCCGTCTCCACGATAGAATGCACCCAATACAATCTGTAAAATAGTAGGAAAATGGATACTACTTGTTGGAGACATGACAATGTCTTTAATGCCGTTAATTTGATAAAATGCATCCAATACATAATGTGACGTGTGAATGGGATGAGGTCTTCTAGGATAATATTAATTTCTAATAAGGGCGGTGGATTGGCAGTATCGGTAGAGAGTCGGACACCATGCTTTGAAGCATAGAGTTATGTCCCTTTATGATCTGAGTTCAAATCCCGCCGAGATTAACTTTGCCTTTCATCCTTACGGGGGGGGGGGTCGATAAAATAAAGTACCAGTAATGCACTGGGTAACTGCTGGCCTTGTGCCAAAAGTAGAAACAATTAATTTTTAATAAAGACTGACTCAGACAGCGATGTCCCTCTCCAACATAATATGGCATCACAGAAATATGGAGTTTACACACACACGCACACGAACACACACACACACACATATATATGTGGTATAAATTTGGTATAAACATCCATGAGTTTAGAGCATTCAGATCTGGAGTAGGATTGGCCCCTTCATGCTTAAAATATCTGAGATGGATATATGTGTGTCAGGATGGCACACTTCGATTCAATCAAGAGTCCTTAGCTATACACACCCTCGTCCAATTCACCGGCACCCCGTCATGATCATTTGACTTATTCTCGCACCATTAACGAGGAAGTGCACACCTTACATTTAAGAAGAGGGGGGAAATATTCTTTTGGTCAGCCCGCTAGTGTTTGCAAATTTTGGCTCTCTTATATATCATTCATCCATTCACAGTATCTCTCTTTTTCTCTCACTCACCTATACATTCTCTCTCTGTCCACAATTCGCACCCATGCACAATAATTTAGAGACACACACTGTCAAATATCTGCTCATATATATCTAAACAAACGTATTTCTGTAAGCGTATAACAATAGAAATATAAGCCCAATTATCTATAGTGCTAATATGTTTCTTATTTGTATTCCGCGTGAAAAATTGTATGCAATGGAACCTTCTGTAAATCTCTAAAACAATTCGAGGTGGACATTTTATGTTGTTTCTGTACACGTAACAAGCGTGTAATATCGATCTGATGTGATCGATTCTTTCAATTTAGCAAGAAATAGATAATTTATCTCAGAAATCACACACAACCTTTCTTCCCATATATTCGCGTTAAACATTTAATAAGCTTTCTTTTAGAAATATACTTGGTAGAAAATGATGGCTACAACATATACAGATAAAGATTATAACTGCAACAACTTCGAAGTCATCCCAGTAAAGAAACAATGGGAAATTGTGGCATATAAATAGGTTATGGCGGATTGTTCTTGGAAGATAGAAAGCTGCTTTATCAGTGTTCTCATGTAAAAGCAACTGCAATTACAATGGTTATACGCTACACCAATGACACCATGTATATACACACACTATCAAACTCACACTTATTTTCACATGTATCAAAGCAAGAGGAAATATACATGCTGTTTCAATGAATATTCAGTTATTGTTATATGTATGTATGTATGTATCTATGTATGTATGTATGTATGTATGTATGTATGTATGTATGTATGTATGTATGTATGAATTGATGTATGTATGAATTGATGTATGTATGTATGGATATATGTACAAACATTCATGTATGTATGTATGTATGAATGGATGTATGCATGCATACAAGTATGTATGTATTTATGTATGTATGTATGCATGTATGTAGGTATGTATGTATGTTTGTATATACATAAAAAGAAACATACATAAATGCATAAATATATACATATATACGTACATACACGCGCACATACATAAATACATACATGCATACACGCACACATACATAAATACATACATACATACACGCACACACACATAAATACATACATACATACATACATGCAAACATATATAAATACATACATACATACACGCACACATGCATAAATACATAGATACACGCACACATACATAAATACAAACATACATACACGCACACATACAAAAATACATACATAGTTACACGCACACATATATAAATACATACATACACGCACACATATATAAATACATACATAAATACAAACATAGATACACGCACACACACATAAATACAAACATAAATATATACATACATACACGCACACATGCATAAATACATACATACATACACGCAGACATACATACCCTAATACATAGAGTAAAAATGGCCGCGAGATCAAGCATTTTGCGATTCAAAGGATGATAATCTCTTCTTTTACATACGTATGTATGTATTTATGTATACATGCATATATAGGTGTGTGTGTGGTTAAGAGGATCGCTTCGCAAGCATTAGTTTATGGTTTCGATGATACTGTGAGACATTTGGGGAAATGATATTTACAATAGCCTAATCATGACATGTGCATTTTGAGTGAAATTAGGTAGGCAAGAATTGATTGGAAGACTTTCGGGTTGCAGGTGCCAGTAATAGAAAGTGCCGGTCCTGTCACATATTGTGTGCTGCGGAATCTCCCTGTGAACTGCTTTGCGAGCACACGATTCTTTACAATGCGTAATCAGTTATACGTTAATAAGTAAACTATAAATTTGATAAAACAAGTGAACCACACATCGTCGAAACCGACGGAGGTCCATTCAATTCCCATATATCTATCTATCTATTCATCTATATCTGTATCCATCTCTCTCTCTCTCTCTCTCTCTCTCTCTCTATATATATATATATATATATATATATATATATATATATATATATATATATTTATTAAAATAACAGATTAAAGTTTAAGCAAACAATCACTGCTTTCACCCTTAACGGGATCTTCTGAAACTCTAGAGTATATTTGATATATATTTATCCTTATCGAGCCTTCTTTGGATTTTAGTGGTAAAAGGAAAAGAAAATGCTGACAAATTGTTCCGAGTGAAAAACAGATTAGAGCAAATATCACGGGCGCTCTATCTCAAAATTATTTTTGAAAAGCATTAGAAATGCGCAACCGGTAAAAACTTAAAACCAAAACTGAATACTAACCAATACTTATTAGTAATTTTTACTTATTCCTAATTAAACTATTTTTCACTGGGAACAATTTGTCAGCATGTTCTTTTCCTTTTACCAATATATATATATATACATATATATATATATATAGAGAGAGAGAGAGAGAGGCACACACACACACGCACACACACACACATACACACACACATATATATATTTATATATATATATATATATATATATATATAGGAACACGTATGACCCCGACGGCAGAGCTCCAGCCGTTTCGACGGCTAATTCTTATTTAGTCCAGAATTAGCCGTCGAAACGGCTTGAGCTCTGCTGTCGGGGTCATACTTGTTCCTATTACCCACTTACTACCCTAAGTATTGAGTACTTTGGTACGTTATGGTCCATCAGGTTCCTTACCACATTTCCTTCGTTATATATATATATATATATATATATATATATATATATATATATATATATATATATATATATATATATATATATATATATATATATATACTGCTGAATGGTGCTCCGTTAAAGAGAGGAAAATAAGTCACAATTAAAAAAAAAATATGTAAGTGGTGATGATACAAAGCGTTATTTCATATCAGGAGTGAATGCTACAGGAGTAGTTCTGTTTCAGTCAATGATGGCCTCATCAGGAAGGCATCCTCGCTCATTTCACTACAGAATGAAACTACTAGACCTCTCTAAAAGAGATATCAAAATGAAATATAATACCCCCCTCTCTCTCTGTATATACATATATATATTTATATATATATATATTTATTTATATATGCATGTACGTAATCTATCTATATATATATATATGTCTGCAGGTAATGTATATGTATATATGCCTGCACGTAATATATATATATATATATATATATATATATATATATATATATATATATATATATATATATATATATATATATATATATATATATATATATATACATATATATATGCTTGTATATAAACCGAAAAATTAGCTGTATATTTGCAGTTGTGTACACATAGATGTATATGTGTGTGTTTGTCTTTATCTTTTTCTATATGCATTAATATATATATATATATATATATATATATATATATATATATATATATATATATATATAAATAAATATATATATATATATATATATATATATATATATATAAATAAATAAATATATATATATATATATATATATATATATATATATATATACACACATACATACATACACACATATATATATATATATAAATGTGTATGTATATATGCATGGCGTATGTGTGCGTATAGAGATATATAACTTTCGACATTCCGAGGCCTGCCTCCTGAAGTAGAATATCAATGACCTTCTAGAGTTTTAAGGTTAATTTGTAACCAGAGACTAGCTTAGCAAGCAGAGCATCTTTAATTGGCCTTTTAGCATTTACGATGTCTCCACAGATACACAGCTCTATTGATAAATAATGGAACAAACAGACTTCAAACTAAAACAAACGCACGCATACATATACACATGCACAAAAAAATACAAACAGACACACATGTGTATATATATATATATATATATATATATATATATATATATATATATATATATATATATATTTATGCTCAAACATACACTCACACACATACGCACATACACACACACATATATAATAGATATATATAATATACATATATATATATGTAAACATACATTTATATATATATATATATATATACTCATATATATTAATGCGTGTGTGTATAGACATTTAATGGTAATATTTATAAACATACATATACTGTTTTGCGATGATGAATGCATGTATGAATTTCATTGCAGCTACACAGTGATCCATTCACAAATAAACACACACACACACACATATATATATATAAAAATATACATATACACATAAATATAATGCACTCGCACATACACACATGCAACTCCTTATATATATATATTTACATACATCCAGAAGCATCGTTTTTATATATATATTTCCATAAATATTTCTGAATTCAATGTAAAGTATACAAAGAGGGTTACTGGAGATATGATATATAAACGCAACCGTGCATATGCTTATATATATACACGTTCAGAGCACGATACATATATATATATATATATATATATATATATATATAAATACAAACACAAACATACGGTCCACAGACACAACCAAAGAAACACATACACACTTGTAAATTCGCACATACAAAAATACTTACATAAACATATCTGTATCCACATACAAATACACACATATATATATATTTAAAAACCATCCACATACTTTCTACTTTTGTTTCACAAAATATAGCAAAACCAACACAAAACAGACATACAAAAACACTTTATGAAATTAAGAAGTATCCTGTTGATATTTTCACTTTATATTACTCTAGAATTTATTCTATTTTCTATTTTCATTTATCAGTAAGGTCACTTATATATTCATATGCTTTTTTTTTTTATATGTTCATGGTTTTTCCTCTACTATCCCATATACATATATATATATTATGTATGTATGTATGTTTGTATGTATGTATGTACGTACGTATGTATGTATGTTTGTATATATGTATGTATGTATTACATTCGTTTTTCTCATTTTGTAAATTGCCTCTCATAAAATTCATCAGTATATTGTTATAAATATAATTAATCTTTGAGAATTCAAGGAATCCTAACAACTACACCGACACAGATATTCACACACATGTATATATACACAAAGGCATCTGGTGTTATTATATAGCCGAGCTGTCTGGTATTTGTTTTTGTTAGCTTAATAATATTTCAGCTCACTACATCCATAGATTTTAGTATAGGGAAT
>OZ024747.1:54014075-54076575 GCA_964016885.1 Eledone cirrhosa
ATCATCAGCATCATCGTCAGCATCATTATATTCAAATTCATTGTCATCATCATCATTGTAATCGTCATCATCATCATCATCATCATCATCATCATCATCATCATCATCATCACCATCGTCTTCATCATCATCATCATCATCATCATCATCATCATCTTATTCATCACCATGAACTTCACCAAAACCACCATCATCATCATCACCACCATAACCCTCCTCCTCATCATCATAGTCATCATCATCATCACCATCATCATCATCTTCCTCGCCATCCTCACTCATCATCATCATATATAAAATATTTACTACAACAACCACGACAACAATATCTAATTTAGGCACAACACCATCAATAGTGTGGCGGGGTGGAGGGGATTCGATTATATCGACATGACTACCTCCCTGATACTTCATTTATCGACCTCGAAAGGATTCAAGTGGGCGAAGAAGAAGGAGGAGAAGGCGCAGGGGGGGGGGAGAAGAAGAAGAAGAAGAAGAAGAAGAAGAAGAAGAAGAAGAAGAAGAAGAAGAAGAAGAAGAAGAAGGTGGTGGTGGTGGAGCAGGAGGAGGGGGAAGACGAGGACCCTAAAAGGACTCAAGTCAAAATTGACATCGGTAAGATTCGAACTCACAAAGAGCCGGGATAAATAGTGCAAAGCATCTGAGAGACGCTCTAACGGATCCCTCAAACCATAATAACTGAAGTACCATCATCAAAGTTAGGGAGATTTATAGAATTTACAAAGAAACGTCTACGTGTTTGGTTATAAGGAGAGTATAGCAACCAAACCTCTCTTAAATCACGCAAGGTACCGTCTGTGAAGGAGAAGTGTTGTATAAGGAAGTCTTAGGTTTCCTGAACATTGAAACATCGAAGAAATGGTCATGGACGTCATATCTGCTCGTATAACACCTGGATCGAGGATATCCTGGCGTTAAATAATAACAACATCAACTAAAATAAGAATAATTGTTTCTACTTTAGGCACAAGGCCAGCAAATACCCAGTGCATTACTGGTACTTTATTTTATCGACCCCGTAAGGATGAAAGGCAAAGTTAACCTCGGCGGGATTTGAACTCAGAATGTAAAGGGACGTAACTATGCTAGAAAGCATGGCGTCCAACCCTCTACCGATACTGCCGAAAGAATAATATCAACAATAAACAGCATCAGTAACAGCAGCCGCACCAACACCTCCACCTTTGACACCACCATAGACATTACCATTGTTGCCAACATCGCTAACACTACTATCACCATTGCTACCATCACTATCATCAACAACAAGAACAATACCACCACTACCACCACTACCACCATCACCAGTATTAACAGCACCCGCACCCCAATCACAACCAACACCACCACCACCACCACCATCAAGAAAAACAACACCAGCAGCTCCTGCACACATGTCAGCACCACAAACACCAACACCACCACCACTATCATCATCACCAATACTAAAACCAGCAGCGCAACATCCCACCACCCCCACCAGCAACACTATCACTACCACCAGCACCACAAACACCGTCACCACCAGTATGACCAACGTAAACACCGTTCCCACCATCATTAACACTCAGAAGAACACAATAACGAGGGAGCTTTTACATGAGCCTTGCAAGAAATAGCAACCAATTTTCCCTCTAATCACACATCCTACCATTATCTAATGGTGGATTGGCAGTATCGGTAGAGGGTCGGACGCCATGCTTTGCAGCAAAGAGTTATGGCCCTTTATGGTCTGAGTTCAAATCCCGCCGAGGTTAACTTTGCCTTTCAACCTTACGGGGTCGATCAAATAAAGTACCAGTAATACACTGGGATAATTGCTGGCCTTGTGCCAAAAGTAGAAACAATTATCTAATGTATGCCTGGGTTTAATTGCACAGGAGAGATACTCTAAATACCTTTGATCATAGGACAACAGGATCAGAGCTGACCAAGTGCTACAAAAGAACACCAAGGGCAATAACTCATGGTATCACAGCTACCATAGCAATACGTTTGAACATTAATGGCTGATAAACTCTTCATTAAAACGCCTATATTAACAACAGCAGCAACAGCAACAGGGATAAAAGATAAAGAGCAGCAACAAAACAGTAAAACACAGTTACAATGGAATGGAATTGCACTCCGTCAAAGAACATCCTTCTAGTGAAATTAACTATTAAGTTGTTGAAAGTTCTACAGAAACATACACACTTAACGTAATTCTCAGGGAGATTCAGCATGCTATAGTATGTTGTGGCCTTTTGCATTGTAAGTACAGTTTCAATTACTGGTCCATTCTATCCAATGTGCGGGCTTCCAACCTATTTCTGTCTACCAAATTTTACTCACGAGTCTTGGTTCGTCCCGGAATAAAATACAGCGGGATCGGAATTTGGAATTAATGTTTGTGAAGTGACCAGACAGTGTTAACCAGAATAGCATCTCAACGACAACAATAGCTGTAACAATAGCAACATCAACAACATCAACAACATCAACAACATCAACAACAACAATAGCTGTAACAATAGCAACATCAACAACATCAACAACATCAACAACAACAATAGCTGTAACAATAGCAACATCAACAACATCAACAACATCAACAACATCAACAACATCAACAACAACAATAGCTGTAACAATAGCAACATCAACAACAAGAAGAACAACGACAACACTAGCTGTAACAGTAGCAACATCAACAACATCAACAACAACAACATCAACACCATCAACAAGAACAACAATAACTATAACAAGAGCAACATCAACAACATCAACAACAATAGCTGTAACAAGAGCAACAACAACATCAACAGCAATATCTGTAACAATAGCAACATCAACAACATCAACAACAACAACAACAATAGCTGTAACAATAGCAACATCAACATCAACAACAACAACAACAACAGCTGTAACAATAGCAACATCAACAACAACAACAACAACACTAGGTGTAACAATAGCAACATCAACAACATCAACAGCAGCAACAACAGCAACAACAACAATAACTGTAACAAGAGCAACATCAACAACATCAATAACAACAACAATAACTGTAACAATAGCAACACCAACAACAACAACAAAAACAACAACAGCTGTAACAATAGCAACATCAACAACATCAACAACAACAATAGCTGTAACAATAGCAACATCAACAACATCAACAACAACAACAATAGCTGTAACAATAGCAACATCAACAACGTCAACAACAACAACAATAGCTGTAACAATAGCAACATCAACAACATCAACAACAACAACAATAGCTGTAACAATAGCAACATCAACAACAACAACAACAATAGCTGTAACAATAGCAACATCAACAACATCAACAGCAGCAACAACAGCAACAACAACAATAACTGTAACAAGAGCAACATCAACAACATCAATAACAACAACAATAACTGTAACAATAGCAACATCAACAACATCAACAACAACAACAATAACTGTAACAATAGCAACACCAACAACATCAACAACAACAACAATAACTGTAACAATAGCAACACCAACAACATCAACAACAATAGCTGTAACAATAGCAACACCAACAACATCAACAACAATAGCTGTAACAATAGCAACACCAACAACAATAACAACAACAACAACAATAGCTGTAACAATAGAAACACCAACAACATCAACAACAATAACAACAATAGCTGTAACAATAGCAACACCAACAACAATAACAACAACAACAACAATAACTGTAACAATAGCAACACCAACAACATCAACAACAACAACAATAACTGTAACAATAGCAACATCAACAACATCAACAACAATAGCTGTAACAATAGCAACACCAACAACATCAACAACAACAACAATAGCTGTAACAATAGCAACATCAACATTAACAACAATAGCTGTAACAATAGCAGCAGCAACAACAACAGCAACAACAACAATAGCTGTAACAATAGCAACATCAGCAACAGTGACAACAATAGTAACAATGAGACCAATAACCAACAACAGAAACAATAGAAATAACAACAGTAGTATAATAATAGCAATAACAACAACAACAACAACAACAGCAACAATAACAACAATAGCTGTAACAATAGCAACATCAACATTAACAACAATAGCTGTAACAATAGCAGCAGCAACAACAACAGCAACAACAACAATAGCTGTAACAATAGCAACATCAGCAACAGTGACAACAATAGTAACAATGAGACCAATAGCCAACAACAGAAACAATAGAAATAACAACAGTAGTATAATAATAGCAATAACAACAACAACAACAGCACCAGTTAAACCAACAGCAACAACAACAATTACAACAATAACAAAGACTGCAACAACGGCAACAACAACAGCGGCAAAAACAACAGCAGTAACAATAACAACAACATTACCAACAAGGAATATGACAACAACAATAGCAACTCAGCACTAACAATAACAACATCAATCACAAGAATAACAACAAAAGGAAGAAGTTTAGGAGGAAGCCCTATCATACTTAGAAACAGAAACGTGAAGATTGAAATTTATGAAAAAGTTAAAGAGGGAATACATCTATAATAATTGTTTCTACATTTGGCACAAGGCCAGCAATTACCTCAGTACATTACTGGTACTTTATTTTATCGACCCCGCAAGGTTGAAAGACAAATTTAACCTCGGCGGGATTTGAATTCAGACCGTAAAGAACCGTAACTCTTTGCTGTTAAGCATGGCGTCCGACTCTCTAGCGATACTGTCAATCCACCATAATGATATACCATTTAACTAGTGAAAGAACATAGGTTATGTATGTATGTATGTATGTATTATGTTAGTATGTATGTATTATGTTAGTATGTATGTATGTATGTATGTATGTATGTATGTATGTATGTATGTATGTATGTTAGTATGTATGTATTATGTTAGTATGTATGTATGTATGTATGTATGTATGTATGTATGTATGTATGTATGTATGTATGTATGTATTATGTTAGTATGTGTGTATATATGTATGCATGTATATATATATATATGTATGTATGTCTATATGTATGTATGCCTGTATGTATGTATGTATGTATGTTTGAATGTATGTATGTATGGGTGTGCATGTATGAGTGTATGTGCGTGTGTATATGTGTGTATGTATGTATGATGTATGTATGTATACACGCATATAATTAATACCAATTTCAAATCTGATAAAAAATTATTGTAAATTCGAAAATTATGAATAGATATCTTTTAAAATGTCACTTGATTAGTTCTCAGTGATGTCTTATTGTATTATTATTATTATTATTATTATTATTGTTATTATTTTCTGTTTATATTTTAAATATGTGTGTGCGTGTGTGTTTGTGTAAGTTTGTAGAGGTGGAAATGTGGAGCGGCAAACACCGGTGCGTGCCGTTAAAAAAATATTTATGTAAAAAGATTAAGAAGAAGAAGAAGAAGAAGAAGAAGAAGAAGAAGAAGAAGAAGAAGAAGAAGAAGAAGAAGAAGAAGAAGAAGAAGACACTTTAACATAATAACGAAACCACAGAAACCACAAGAACAGTGTTAAAAGAACCAGTACAATTTCCCTCCCAACACCAACCCAAACAAGAAATAAATTCAAAAATCTGTAAAAGAAAAATAAATCGATAAATAAATGATGAATTCCACAAGCTACAATTTTACATATTTTAAGCATCATTTAAAATATAACAAAATAATATAAGATTGTCTCTATTTTTTCTCTCTCTTTTCTCACGCCATCTCCACAACCACCAACACGACAGCAACCACCATCAACATTGCATCTTCTACATTTAATGAGGAAAAATTTTAACTAGAAAAAAAATGCTAAATACATAAATATATAATCATGGTACAACGTTGATGTTTATTCATTCAAGTTTGTTTTTAGTATTACGTTATTAACTTGGTGGTATGTTTTTCCTCCCTTTTAATTATCCATTGGTGTATTTTTCTTTTTGTTCCCATTTATAGTTATATATGTGTTTCTGTGTATGTGTGTGTGTGTGTGCATATATATACATGTGAGCATATATATTACATATATATTATTGTTTGAAAGATTTTTAATCTATTTAGTCTTAGCCATAAATTTTAGACTATAATCCGGTTTGAATGCTTATTTAAAAAAAAAATGTATATGTATATATATATATAAGATTAAAAATTAATGAACACACTTGCACACTCACACATATTCACACTTGTACACACATAGTAAAACAAACACTCACAATGCGTTAAAATTGACAAGTAAAGAATAAAAATACATAAATTGAAAATATATTGCTAAAAAAGTATTTTTAAAAGTGAAAAATAAAATTAATATGTTTGTCTCTCAAATCCTTCTGCTAAGCCAGAAAATATATAAAAATATATATAAAAATGTCTAAAACATGTATAAATATAAAATTTTGAACATGATATTAGGAAAAAATGAAATGTATACGAATAATTTTTAAAAAAATGTAAATTGGTAACAAATGTGACACTTTTATTGGTTGTTTGTAGCTCTTCTTTAGAAGTGTGTGTGTTCGTATGTGTATGTATTTAACTGTGTTGCCAAGTGGCGGAGTATATAGTTCATGTGTTCGTATATGTCTGTGTCTCTGAGTGGTTCCGTTTGTATCTATATGTATGTGTCTGTCTGAATTTTTAGTACGTATACTTGTGTCAGTTTGTATGTATGTTGGTTGGTTTTCGTTTGTGACTCTACTGAGGATTCAATCATGTCAAAATGTGAGAGCATAGGTGTGTGTGTGTGTGTGGGGGGTGTATGTATGTGTGTGTGTGTGTGTGTGTGAGTGTCTGTCTTTTTTTGTTTGTGTGTGTAAACTTCGTGTGCAATAGTGTTTTTTGTCGGCCTTTGTGTCTATAATATCTCCGAAAAAAAAGGAACCCTGACTCTATAATGCATGGTCGTCTATAATATATCAATGTCATATGATTGAAAATTGACTAACTGAAAATTGTTTAGAAGATCTGTTCCGTTGCCGGTTTGACAACACCACCTGGCTTTTCTGTCTCTTTAGCAGAGTCTAGTCTGTTGCAAACATTTGGGCTTCGTCTTCAATTGGAAGATAAAGATGACACCATTTCGTAATGAATTCTATATTAACAACGACCTTATATAGAAGGTTTTTTTTTGTTATATCTGCTAGCAAAACAGTGAAAACCTTCTTCACATAATACGACACCGCCGTTTAAAATGGGAAAGTAGACAGTGGTGAATATAATCCTAGATAAACTTTGTTTGAAAAGATGAAATTCGATGAGATTTGAACATGATATTATGAAAAAATGAAATATATACAAATAATTTTTTAAAAATGTAAATTGGTAACAAATGTGACACTTTTATTGGTTGTTTGTAGCTCTTCTTTAGAAGTGTGTGTGTTCGTGTGTGTCTGTGTTGCCAAGTGAGATTTGAGACAGAATCCGCTCTGTTATCACTCGACCACCTAGAAACAGCAGTCAAATCTCCCTCAAATTACACTTTAAACAAATCGGAAAGCAAACATTTGTCAATGTACTACTAAAGACAGTATGTTTGGAAAGAAAAATAAATTGGATGATCTTAGGTAGAAGTACTGAATCAGGGTTGACCTTGGGGCTTAGTAACCATAGAAACCATTATATCACTTGGGGAATACATTCTGTTCATGCACGGTTTTGATTTCATAACAATGAGACACTGAATAGTTCTTCAAAGTTCGATCAATGGAATTGCCTACTGGTTAGATCAACGTGCAAATGGTTGACTCTTCTGAGACAGGGACCTGTGTACTTTCAATATAATTAACAAGTTACTCAGCGTGAAACGGTGTATGTCAAATTTAATTCTTTGAACTTCAACTAAAATTCATTGTGTTATAATGTGACGGAATATTTCACAGAGACATGGTCTTTTACCGTAGTCTTATGGCAGAATTGCTGTAAAAATGGTTCTTTGAATAAGAGTCACGAGCTTTGAAATAATTTTTTACGTGAACAAAATTTCATTCGCGAAGCTTTGGTCGACCCGAGACTATAGTAAAATATACCTGTCCTTGATACCTTGCTTCAGAATTGAACTGAGACATCCTGGTAAGCAATCTTCTTAAACATTCAACCATGCTGGCTTCAAGATGACAAATTTAACAGGGTTGTAGGGTGCAAAAATACTTTTCCAATTTCTGACTACCAAATTACACCCACAAAATTTAGGTCAACCCAAAACTATGTTAAAATACACCAACCATAGATTTAACGTAGTGAAATCGAATCTGGATATTGTGATTGACAAGCAAACGTCTTAACTACTCGGCCACGATGATAACACTATTATTGTGAAATGTGCAAATCTATTTTCACAGTTCATGCATAAGTTTTAGGTGAAAAAGAAGCTATGTTAAAATACAGAAGCCCAAGTAGCCCCGAAGCGAAATCGAACACGAAATGTTATGCTTGACAAAGAAACTGCTTAACCAAGTGGTCACGTTGGTAACCTTAACATGTCTGCTTCTTCTTCGTCTACTTATTCCTGACAGGGTCGTGGGTGCAGAGTCTTGATACACTCCCTCCAGCGGGTTCTCTCAGAAGCAACCGTTTCTAACTGATACAGCTGGATCCCCAAGCGAGACGAGCGAAGCTCATGGATGTTATCCAAACATCTTGATCGGGGTCTACCCTTGAATCTGCCCTTGAATCTGCTGCCGGGTGGTTTTCCACGTAAAATCTATCCAGCGATTCTTTTCTGAGGTATTCTAATCACATGCCCATAGTATCAGAGCTGTGATCACTCAATTTGGAGAAGTAGTGGCTCTACCTGGAGTGACTCTCTGATCTCTGCGCTACGCACTTTATCATGGTGTCATGTACACAAATATTTTCACGGTCTCCGTCTAACAAATTTCAGGATCAAGGTTTTGGTGAACCCGAGGCTATATTGAAACAAATACGTAAGTTCATGTCCAAAGAGCCTCGAAGCGAAATCGAACGCAGAATTTTGTGATTAACAAGAAAATATAATATCGTAACCATTCGGCCATGCCTAGATCTCCACAATGGCAACAGTAACATGATCTAATGTGCTAAATTACTGTCACAAGGATCTGAACCTCCACCTTCACCTCCACTCACCCTTGCCTTCCTCTTTCTTCGCCCCCACCCTCTCTTTCTTTCATTCATTTAATATTAATTAGTTAATGCAATCTTGCAAGCTTTAACGAACAGAAATTGCAATCTAGGAATTCTCAAAAGACTTGCATTGCATCAAATGCATTTTACACGCTGCATTTGATAACTACTACTACTACTACTACTACTACTACTACTACTACTACTACTACTACTACTACTACTACTACTGTTGCTGCTGCTGCTACTACTACTACCACTATCACCAATACTGCTGCTGCTGCTAGTACCACCACCATAAACACTACCACAAGCACCACCACAGACGCCACAACCACCACCACCACCACCACCACCACTACTACTACTACTACTACTACTACTACTACTACTACTACTACTACAACCACTACTGCTGCTGCTGTTGTTGCTGCTGCTACCACCACAACCGCCAACACAACCTCCAACCCCACCAACACCACCACCACCAACAACCCCACCACCACCAACCCCACCAACACCACCACCACCAACCCCCACCAAAACCACCACCACTACCACCACTACCACCACCAACAACCCCACCACCACCGCCAACCCCACCACCACCACCACCACCACCATCTCCACAACCACCAACCCCACCAAAACCACCACCACTACCATCACTACCACCACCACCAAACCCCACCACCACCACCACCAACCCGACCGCCACCAACCCACCTACTACACCAACCCACCATCACCACCACCAACCCACCATCACCACCACCAACACCATCACCACCATCACCACCACCAACACCATCACCACCACCACCACCACCAACCCCACCAACACCACCACCACCACCACCACCACCACCACCACCACCACCACCACCACTACCACCACCACTACCACCACTACCACCATCAGCATCACAACCACCAAAACCACAACTGTTGTTGTTGTTGTTACCCTCATTGTTACTGTTGATGTTTCTCTCTTTGTTATTGCTGACAGCATTGTTGTCGTTGTTTTTGTTGTTGCTGATAGTATTGTTGTAGTTGTTGTTATTGTTCTTGATTCTGTTGTAATTGCTCTCAGTATTGTTGTTGTTGCTACTGTTATTGTTGTTATTGTTGCTGTCGTTGTTTTATGTTGTTTTATGTTGTTGTTGTTGTTGTTGTTGTTGTTGTAGTTGTAATTGCTGTCAGTATTTTTGTTGTTGCTGCAGTTATCGTTGTTATTATTGCAATCCTAGATTGTCTTGTTATTGTTGTAGTCAATGATTATAATTTTGCTATTATTCTATGAATTATTCTTCGTTGGATTGGCAGTAGTGTTAGAGAGTCAGACTTCATAGTGTGTAATAGTATACAGTTACGGTTCTGTACAGAGTTCAAATCCTACCAAGGTCAAATTTAACCTTCACACTTCATGGTTGATATAAAAAAAAAAGTACCAGTCAAGTACTGAGTTCCATTCTTTCTATATATCTCTTTCTCACTTCCTTTCTGTCACTCTCTCTATCCTTCTCTTGCAGAAATCTGCTGTCTTCAGGCCTGGAGAAGAGATGGGCTCCATCAAGTTTTGAAAAGATGCCTAAGAAAGCCATATGTCAATACGGCGCCCCTATGACTCCTCATGAGTTACGGGTCCTTAACACCACCAACTTCAGGGTTCAATAAAATATAGTACCAGTCAGGCGCTGGGGTTGACGTAATCAACTTTTCGCCTCCACACAAATCGTTGGCCTTGTGTTTAAATTAGAAACTATACTTAATATTATTGCTGTTGTTTGTTGGTGTTGTTGTTGTTGATGCTGTTGCTGTTAATGTTGTTTAACCCCAGGTCGGATTTGATCGAGTAGATTAGGATCCTATGACATCTCAATAATTATCTCGGCCATTTTGCATAATTAGGACTACATTACGTCATCAGCCTTCTCGACTCTGTTAGAGTGTAATTTTAAGAGAGAGATTTTGACTACTATTTCCAGCAAGTCAAGCAGTCATCTTTTGTGCATGAGGATAATGATGTACGATAGTCGTGGTGCAAGAGGTGACGATGACAACGAACGCAATGATGATGATGATGATAATGTTTGATGATGATGATGATGATGGTGGTGGTGGTGGTGGTGATAATGAAGAGGAGGGGGTGGGGAGAGGAGGAGGAGAAAAAGAAGCGGGTGGGGGGGGGGGTTGGCATGAAGACCATTGTCACGACGATGATGATGGCGACTACGATGATGGTGATGCTGACGACGATGATGATGATAATAATGTTATACTAACGATGACGACGGCGACGACGATGATGACGATGTCGGTGATGATGATGATGATGATCATCATCATCATCGTAGTGTTAATGATAATGATGATGATGATTAAGATAATGGCTTTATTGGTATCGTTGTCACAGTTGACAATATTGTTATGAATTGGCAGTATCGGTAGAGGGTTGGACGCCATGTTATCTAGCATAGTTACGTCCCTTTACGATCTGAGTTCAAATCCCGCCGAGGTTGACTTTGCCTTTCATCCTTACGGGGTCGATAAAATAAAGTACCAGTAATGTACTGGGTAATTGCTGGCCTTGTGCCTAAAGTAGAAACAATTATTAAGGGCAGTGGATTGGCAGTATTGGTAGAGAGTAGGAAACCATACTTCGGAGCATAGAGTCATGGCCCTTTATATTCTAAGTTCAAATTCCACCGAGGTTAACTTTGCCTTTCATCCTTACGGGGTCGATAAAATAAAGTACCAGTAATGTACTGGATAATTGCTGGCCTTGTGCCTAAAGTAGAAACAGTTATTTAGATATATAAGGTTTCCTTTACGATTCCTCTCCACCTCCAGCTACCACTCCTAAACTTACGAGAAAAACATATGGAATGTTGATGTGGTGGTGGTGATGGTGTTGTTGTGCTGCTTGGTGGTGGTGGTGATGGTGGTGGTGGTGGTGGTGATGGTGGTGGTGGTGGTGATACTGGTGATGGTGTTGTTGTGGTGCTTGGTTGTGGTGGTGATGGTGGTGGTGGTGGTGATACGCTGATGGTGTTGTTGTGGTGCTTGGCGGTGGTGGTGGTGATACTGCTGATGGTGTCGTTGTGGTGCTTGGTGGTGGTGGTGGTGGTGGTGGTGGTGGTGATACTGGTGATGGTGTTGTGGTGCTTGGTGGTGGTGGTGATGGTGGTGGTGGTGATACTGCTGATGGTGTTGTTGTGGTGCTTGGTGGTGGTGGTGATGGTGGTGGTGGTGATACTGCTGATGGTGTCGTTGTGGTGCTTGGTGGTGGTGGTGATGGTGGTGGTGGTGGTGATACTGGTGATGGTGTTGTTGTGGTGCTTGGTGGTGGTGGTGATGGTGGTGGTGGTGATACTGCTGATGGTGTCGTTGTGGTGCTTGGTGGTGGTGGTGATGGTGGTGGTGGTGGTGATACTGGTGATGGTGTTGTGGTGCTTGGTGGTGGTGGTGATGGTGGTGGTGGTGATACTGCTGATGGTGTTGTTGTGGTGCTGTTGTTGTTGTTGTTATTGGTGGTGGTGTAATGGTGATGGAGTTGTTGTTGTTATTTGTGGTGGTGGTGGTGGTGATGCTGGTGATGGTGTTGTTGTTGTGTGTGGTTGTGGTGGGGGTGGGGGTGATGGTGTTGTTGTTGTTGTAGTTGTTGTTGTTGTTGTTGTTGTGGTGGTGGTGGTCCTGATAATGATGATGATGATGATGATGATGATGATGGTGATTTTGATGATAATGATGATAATGATGATGATGATCGTGATGATATGTATGTAACTAGATCAACGTGCCAAGCTGCCCCATAAGAGTGGGTGGGTTTAATTGTTTTAATTAGAAGTAACTCTCGTCCACCTCCACCCACACCTAACACCTGCTCTCGCTCCTCTCACTGTTACTCATCATCATCATCTTCTTATCTATATTAGTCATATAGACACCTTCTTCATTACATAGGCCTCACCACCATCACCATCACGACTACCACCATCACCACTACCACCATCATCACTACCACCATCCCCACTACCACCATCATTACTACCACCATCAACATTACCACCATCATCACTACCACCATCCCCACTACCACCATCATCACTACCACCATCCCCACTACCACCATCATTACTACCACCATCAACATTACCACCATCATCACTACCACCATCACCACTACCACCATCACCACTACCACCATCACCACTACCACCATCATTACTACCACCATCAACACTACCACCATCATCACTACCACCATCACCACTACCACCATCACCACTACCACCATCATTACTACCACCATCATCACTACCACCATCATCACTACCACCATCCCCACTACCACCATCATCACTACCACCATCAACATTACCACCATCATCACTACCACCATCCCCACTACCACCATCATCACTACCACCATCCCCACTACCACCATCATCACTACCACCATCCCCACTACCACCATTATCACTACTACCATCAACACTACCACCATCCACACTACCACCATCATCACTACAACCATCCCCACTAACACCATTATCACTACCACCATCATCACTACCACCATCCCCACTACCACCATCATCACTACCACCATCCCCACTAACACCATTATCACTACCACCATCATCACTACCACCATCCACACTACCACCATCATTACTACCACCATCATCACTACCACCATCCCCACTACCACCATCATCACTACCACCATCATCACTACCACCATCATCACTACCACCATCCCCACTACAACCATCATCACTACCACCATCATCACTACCACCATCCCCACTACAACCATCATCACTACCACCATCAACACTACCACCACCCCACACCACCACACACTACCACCATCATCACTACCCACCACCCCCACTACAACCACCATCACTACCACCATCATCACACCACCACCCCACTACAACCATCATTACTACCACCACAACTTACCACCACCCCCACTACCACCACACCACACCACCACTCACTACCACCACACACTACCCACCATCCCCACTACCACCATCAACACTACCACCATCCCCACTACAACCATCATTACTACCACCATCAACATTACCACCATCCCCACTACCACCATCATCACTACCACCATCATCACTACCACCATCAACACTACAACCATCATTACTACCACCATCAACATTACCACCATCCCCACTACCACCATCATCACTACCACCATCATCACTACCACCATCAACACTACCACCATCCCCACTACCACCATCATCACTACCACCATCCCCACTACAACCATCATCACTACCACCATCAACACTACCACCATCCCCACTACAACCATCATCACTACCACCATCATCACTACCACCATCATCACTACCACCATCCCCACTACCACCATCCCCACTACCACCATCATCACTACCACCATCATCACTACCACCATCATCACTACCATCATCCCCACTACCACCATCATCACTACCACCATCATCACTACCACCATCATTACTACCACCATCATCACTACCACCATCCCCACTACCACCATCATCACTACCACCATCAACACTACCACCATCCCCACTACCACCATCATCACTACCACCATCATCACTACCACCATCCACACTACCACCATCATTACTACCACCATCATCACTACCACCATCCCCACTACCACCATCATCACTACCACCATCATCACTACCACCATCAACACTACCACCATCCCCACTACCACCATCATCACTACCACCATCATCACTACCACCATCCCCACTACCACCATCATCACTACCACCATCAACACTACCACCATCCCCACTACCACCATCATCACTACCACCATCATCACTACCACCATCCACACTACCACCATCATCACTACCACCATCAACACTACCACCATCATCACTACCACCATCAACACTACCACCATCCCCACTACCACCATCCCCACTACCACCATCATCACTACCACCATCCCCACTACCACCATCATCACTACCACCATCAACATTACCACCATCATCACTACCACCATCCCCACTACCACCATCATCACTACCACCATCAACATTACCACCATCACCACTACCACCATCAACACTACCACCATCATCACTACCACCATCCCCACTACCACCATCATCACTACCACCATCCCCACTACCACCATCATTACTACCACCATCAACATTACCACCATCCCCACTACCACCATCATCACTACCACCATCATCACTACCACCATCCCCACTACCACCATCACCACTACCACCATTACCATTACCACCATCCCCACTACCACAATTACCACTACCACCATCCCCACTACCACCATCATCACCACCACCATCCCCACTACCACCATTATCACTACTACCATCAACACTACCACCATCCACACTACCACCATCCCCACTAACACCATTATCACTACCACCATCATCACTACCACCATCCCCACTACCACCATCCACACTACCACCATCATCACTACCACCATCAACACTACCACCATCAACACTACCACCATCAACACTACCACCATCCCCACTACCACCATCCACACTACCACCATCATCACTACCACCATCAACACTACCACCATCATCACTACCACCATCAACACTACCACCATCATCACTACCACCATCATCACTACCACCATCAACACTACCACCATCCCCACTACCACCATCATCACTACCACCATCCCCACTACCACCATCCACACTACCACCATCATCACTACCACCATCCACACTACCACCATCATCACTACCACCATCAACACTACCACCATCATCACTACCACCATCAACACTACCACCATCATCACTACCACCATCATCACTACCACCATCAACACTACCACCATCCCCACTACCACCATCATCACTACCACCATCCCCACTACCACCATCACCACTACCACCATTACCATTACCACCATCCCCACTACCACCATTACCACTACCACCATTACCACATTCACAATCACCATTACCACCTTCGCGACTGCCACCATTACCACCATCACCACTACTACCATCATCACTATCACAATCATCAGTACCAACGTCACTATTACCACCATCATCACCATCAGCAGCAGTACCTGTATTTTTGTATTTCTAACTTCATCACTAGTAACACTTCCTCTATTACTATCACCGCTACTTCCACCTGCGTGGCCATCTTTATAATTTTCTCTCTTTTTATCTATCACTCAATTTCCTCCCTCTCTCTGAATCTATTTAGCTATCTATCTATCTCCATCACTCTCCCTATTTATCTTATCCCCCTCTCTCATTACAAAAGGTTGACTGATGAGAGGGACCGACCGTCTGCCATTGTTTTTTTGTTTTTTTTTCATTTCGTTTCTCATGTGCACCCCCTACTTTGTATATAAATATATATATATATATATATATATATATATATATATATATATATATATATATATATATATATATATATATATATATATATATATATATATAAATATATATATATATATATATATATATATATATATATATATATATATATATATATATATATATATATATATATATATATATATATATATATATATATATATATATATATAGAGAGAGAGAGAGAGAGAGAGAGAGAATCAGTATATCTACCAACATATGTATACAGATGTATACCCATGCTAGCAAATATATATGTTATGTCTTAGTACGTTTGTGGTTCTATGCAGGGGGATGCAGAACAGTTATATGAAAGACGTAAAGTAAGAAAATTTTAAAAATTGAAACTTAACATTATTTTTATATGGGTTCCTAGTGTCCGCGCATTGCCTGGGAACTTAGCTGAGAATAGACACCCTGATGACGTAAGGACTTCTCTATAGTTACATTACGTAACTATATTTATTCCCTTACAGAAACTAAATAGTTGGAGTGAACATTTTAGTAAGTAAGTTAATTATTAATTTTTAAAATTTTCTTATTTTACGTCTTTCATATATATTAATCTGTTATTTTAATAAATAAATATATATATATATATATATATATATATATATATAGGAACGAGTAGGACCCCGACTCAGGGTTAAACCTCCAGCTATTGCTGGTACTCATCTCATTTTCAGCTGAGTAAACTGGCTTAGTGGTTACAGCATTGGCCTTGCAATCGAAAGGTTGTGGGTTCAGTTCTCGGACGGAGTGATGTGTTGTTTCCTTGAGCAAGACAGTATATTTCACGTTTCTCTAGTTTACTCAGCTGAAAATGAGTACCAGCAATAGCTGGAGGTTTAACCCTGCGATGGACTGGCGTCCTGTCCAGGGGGTAGTCTTGTACTCTCAGTCGCTTCACGCCATGAAACCGGGATAAGCACCGGCCAAATGAGCCTTGTGGCTTAAGACAGACTTTAGACTGTTTATATATATATATATATATATATATATATATATATATATATATATATATATATATATATATTGTTATAACTATGGGGTATTATTCTCCATCGAGTGCTAAGCTGCATTCCGAATCTGCATTCGTTAGCTTAGCCGCGGCCAAAAACTTCGTTAATGCTGTACTAAAATTTGTATTTTTAACTCCTAGAATTAACGATTAACTGATTAATTTAATTAGACAATTCTATTGATTGATTATTTGTTTATGTTTGTTTGATAGTTGAGTGCTTAATTCAGTTTGTCTAAGGGAATTTCATTCCTTTGTCCCAAATTTCGAATTGACCGCCAAAACGAGGGTTACCTCCCTTTGGGAAAACCACGTGTCTATAGCGAACATTACTGCTAGAAAACACACCCGCCGAGGCTATAGAACACAAGACTTGTTGAAGTAAATCCTTTGTTCTGTCGTCAAAGGCCATTAACTTGCAGACCCATGCAAGCGGAATTTGTCGATCTCGGATTTACAGAAACCTAGCGTGGATGTTGTATGTTATATGTAATGTATATTATATGCTATACGTGATGCGTTATGTATTGCATTCGGTGTCCACGTGATGGTCCAGGTCAGTCAAAATCTTTTCCTGAGTTCAGTTTTTTTCGTTGCTATGGCAATGCGGCTAGACTGTCGGTCGCTATATTTGATTTGCAAAGCCGTCTAAACGTATTGTTATTACTCTGGGGTAAAATTCTCCATCGAGTGGTAAGCTGCATTCGTTAGCTTGGTCGCAGCCAAAAGCTTCGTTAATGCTGTACTAAAATTTGTATATATATATATATATATATATATATATATATATATATATATATATGTATATTCAGGTTTGAGGTTCACCACTGGATAGAGCTGGTCAATTCCGTATGGTCAATCTCAATGTAATAATATGGAGAGTACTCAACGTAAAGCAGTTCAACCGTCTTTGTTTTTGTAGTTGGTGGTGCTAGTACGGAGTTAAATATTATAATGAAATGACAGGAGGCTGGACTTGTGTAAACCTTTCAAGGATTTACACAAGTCCAGCCTCCTGTCATTTCATTATATATATATATATATATATATATATATATATATATATATATATATATATATATATATATATATATATATATATATATCCAAGCAGACTTGTAAATGAGGATTACCATATTCTAGACACCATATATTTTGGTTCGAGGCCGGAGACTTGGTGTGTATAGAGATGTAAATATTCACACATTTATTATCTCCAAATTGGAGGTTAATACATAATATAGCAATGTTATACATCCCCATTGTTTTTGTCAGGATTAGTTGACGTTTCGTGTCCTTGAATAAGACTTAATTTATTTCTCGTTGCTCCAGTCTACAGCTGGATAAAAATGAGTTGCATTAACATTGCTAGCGAACTGTATCGTAACTTGTCTTCCACTTCAACAATATTATATGTAGTGTATGCTTATAGTGTGTATAGTGTATATATATAGAGTATATATAGTGTACATATACGTGATGTAAAAGTCTTGATGACTTGTATCGTCATATGCGTTTCCCTTGAACAATATTATATATAGTGTATACATATAGTGTATAAAGTGTATATATATATATATATATATATATATATATATATCTGGTTGTGGAACCAACCAACCAACCAGAAATTTATAAATTTGTAGATTTGTAAATTTATAAATTTATAAATATATAATAAATTGAAGTGAAAGCAACTGGTGCGTGTGTTTCTTATTGGCAACATGACCCTCCCAAACTATAACAATATATATATATATATATATGCAAAAGTTCCATTTAAATTGTTGGGATACAACAAGCAAATATTTTTATAACTGATATAAAGCACTCAACAAGTATTTGGAGTAAACATACGATATTAACAAATGGAAACTATATTTATAAAACCATATTTATTTTATTATACATATTTCAAGGACACCACGTTAAATTATGGTGTGCTTTCATCAGACAAAATATAGATCAGATTTATAAATAAATATTGACATACCCTTAAAAAATGCAACCATTACTGTTGGAAGCTCCCGGATAGTGGAGCTTCCACTATCCGGGAGCTTCCAACAGTAATGGTTGCATTTTTTAAGGGTATGTCAATATTTATTTATAAATCTGATCTATATTTTGTCTGATGAAAGCACACCATAATTTAACGTGGTGTCCTTGAAATATGTATAATAAAATAAATATGGTTTTATAAATATAGTTTCCATTTGTTAATATCGTATATATATATATATATATATATATATATATATATATATATATATATATATATATATATATATATATATATAGTTGAATAAATGAACAGAGAACAAAAAAACAGAGGCAGTACAAAGATATGGTTTTTAGTTTCACGCTTGAGAGTGGGGTGGGGTGGGGGTGGAGGACGACGTTTCGGGCATAAGCCCTTCATCAGGAGAACAGTGGGTAGGAAGAGAGTTCCGAGGGCGTGTGGGGAAGTGGTGGAAAGACATTTACAAAAAGGAGGGGAGAGAAAAGGGAGGAAAAACAATTTTTAAAGAGTAAAGGAAAATATTTAAAAGTGCAAATAAAAATAAAAATAAAAATAAAAACAAAAATAAACAAAGGGTGAAAGGGTGAGAGGCCTGTCGGTGTGGTGGTGGGTGGAGGGGGGCTGGAGACGGGAGAGGAAGGCGGGGGTTGGAGTGGGCAGGGCTGAAGGTTGTGTTTTTTGTATGGGTGTAGGTGTACGTGTGTGTGTGTGTGTATGTGAATGTGAGAGTTGTGGAAGAACAAGTTTCCATGTTCAGGTAAAAGGGAAACCGATGTGTAAGTCGGTGTGTGCGCGTGTGTGTATGTGTTTGTGTGTGTATGTGTGTGTGTATGTGTGTGTATGATGTGTCAGCCCTGTTGACAAGCTGTATCGGGCTTTGCATTTTCCTTGGACATCATATATAGTGTCTATGCAATGTATATATGAATTGTGACAACACTAGTACAAAGAGTAGACAAAGAAGGGTGTTACATCATTCTTGTTACAATTTATTCCACTATTCCTCTGTCAACATTATATCGAGGGCAGAAAGAGTAACATTACATCATTAATGTCAATATTTAGACCACCTTTCCTCTGTCAACGCTATGACCATGGCAACTATTATCTGTACAGCAAACATCTATTAATACTACGGTAATAATCCTTCATGAAATAGCAGCCAAACATTTCACAAATTACACACCACCCTCTTTAAAATAACACGTTACATAATGGATTATGATTTAGGCACAAGGCCAGCAATTTTGAAGGAAGGAAACATCAATTACATCAACCCCAGTATAATATGTTTTAGTACAGTGATGTTTTAGACTCCCATTGAGGACAAAATGCAGTAGAACCTGTGGTCATAGGTCATATATCAGTGTTGCTCTGAGGTTAAACAACAACAGCAACTATCAACAATATAACTATCTGCATCATTGCTTCTAATGCCATCACCCAACCCACTACAACCAACAACACAATGACAATGACCATGAGCTCAACCACCAGCACCACCATCACTATTATCACCAACAACAACGAAAACACAAACACCAAAACCACCTGCACCACCATCACCACCAACAACAAAATCCCAGCACCAGCACCACCAACAAAAATACCACCACGAACACCACCACCAACAACAACAATAGCAACAACAACACCTCCGCCAACAACACCAATACCAAGACCAAGACCAACACCAAACCAACTCCAGTAGCAACAACACTACCACAGCCAACACCACCACCAACAACAACAATAGCAAAACCAACACCACCAACAACAACAACAATACCAATACCAAGACCAACACCAACACCACCACCACCAACAACAACAACACCAACACCACCAACAACACCACCACCACCAACAACAACAACAACAATAGCAACACCAACACCACCACCAACACCACCAACAACAACACCAACGCCAACATCACCACTAACACCACCAACACCACCACCACTAACAACAACAATAATAACAACACCAACACCACCAACACCACCACCGACACCAGTAACAGCACCACCACCACAGCCAACACCACCAACAACAACAACAACACCAACACCACCACCGCCAACAACAACAACAATAGCAACACCAACACTACCACCAACACCACCAACACCAACGCCAACATCACCACTAACACCACCAACACCAACGCCAACATCACCACTAACACCACCAACACCACCACCACCAAGAACAACAATAATAACAACACCAACACCACCAACACCACCACCGACACCAGTAACAGCACCACCACCACAGCCAACACCACCAACAACAACAACAACACCAACACCACCAACAACAACAACAACAACAATAGCAACACCAACACCACCGCCACCGACAACATCAATACCAAGAACAACACCAACAACAACACCAACACCACCACCAACACCAGTAAAAGCACCACCACCACAGCCAACACCACCACCAACAACAACACCACCACCACCACCATCAACAACACCAATACCGAGAACAACACCAACAACAACACCAACACCACCACCAACACCAGTAACAGCACGACCACCACAGCCAACACCACCACCAACAACAACAATACCGACCGCCAACACCACCACAGCCAACACCACCACCAACACCACCGACAACAAAACCAACACCACCACCACCACCAACAACAACAATACCAACACCAACACCACCACCAACATCACCAACACCAACGCCAACATCACCACTAACACCACCAACACCACCACCAACAACAACAACAATACCAACCGCCAACACCACCACAGCCAACACCACCACCAACACCACCGACAACAAAACCAACGCCAACACCACCACCACCAACACCACCGACAACAACACTGACACCATCAACACTAATAACTCCCTCCACCACTACCACCCCACCCATAACACAATCACCAATAACAGCCTACCCACAACACCACCATGACACCACTACACACTACACCAGCCCAGCTACAAGCCACGTACCTCAGCATGTGCATTATAAATGCAGCAAGGTTCAGCATGATTTATGGTGCAGCTTGCGTGGGTGCTAATGCATCAAAATTATTCATTGAACACGTGGATTGTCAGTAAGGAATTAATATCTGTTTAATTATTGCACTGAAGTTTTCTCCTATTCTTAATGAGCCCCTCTAGTCATATATATACACACACATATATACACATACACATACGTACATACACACAACACACACACTTACATATATATGCATATACATATACATACATATATATATATATACACACACACATATATATATATATACGCACTCATATGCCCAACACACACATATACACGCACTCATGCACAAGTTATATATATATATATAATATATATATGTATATATAGCAATATATACAAACATGCATAAATATATATCCAAGTTAACGTTAATATATTAATATATTGAATGCATTTAGCATTTAAAAGCTAACTAGATATAATTATATGTCGGGTAAAAATAATATTAGTCATTCATTAATATTATTTTAAGTAAAGAGATTGGAAAGCGGTGGATTGGCAGTATCGGTAGAGGGTCGGACTCCATGCTTTGCAGCAAAGAGTTACGGCCCTTTATGGTCTGAGTTCAAATCCCGCCGAGGTTAACTTTGCCTATCATCCTTACGGGGTCGATAAAATAAAGTACCAGTAATACACTGGGATAATTGCTGGCCTTGTGCCAAAAGTAGAAACAGTTATTTTAAGTAAAGAGAGCTGAATCCAGCAATTTCATTTTACCTGTCCAAGCAGTGATTGGACGAAAATGTGTTAGGTGTGAAAGCGCATGGTTTAGTAGTTAGGGTGCCCGGCTTATGATCGCAATCATATTTGTTCGATTCCCAGCTCTGAGTTCTGTCTTTTAGGTAGATACTATATTTCACTTTACTCCAGTTCACTTGTCGTATGCTATGCCACACTGAAGATTCCTGAGAAAACTGTCTTTTAGGAAGATACTTTATTTCACATTGCTTCAGTTCACTCAGCTAGAAAAGCCTTGTCGTACGCTGAACCTCCCTGGGAAAAATTGCGTATTTTATGAAGATACTTTATTTCACGTTGCTACATTTCACTCAGCTTGTCGTGCGGTATGCCACCATTTTGGGAGCCTCCAAGACAATTGGAGAGAAAAAGGTGTTCTCAAACTAGAGACCTGGGTCCAATACTTGTGATCGAATGGACTGCTTTAACTGTTGCCAAAGGTCAGGTGATAATGTTAAAACGAGCGACAAATTAAATCTATTGTTGAAAACTGAACCTATTATTATAGTTGGGACAACGATATCTACTCAACAACAGCAACAGGAACGACATCAAATCGCCTAAATCGTTCCTCTACCACAGCAAGCTCCAAAATATCTTTAAAATGGGGATCACGTATTTGAAAACATGAATTATATTTAAGCGCCTTTAATAATGAAGGGAGCTAGACAATTATTACTACAGAGGATTACATAGGTTACTTGATCACATATTTCTGTGCAATATGTCTACATAAATAGAGTTAACCAGCGCTTATCCAACAGCAAACAATAACAAAAACATCAAGAACAACAGAGCAACATTAGCAACAACAAAATCACCAACTACAACCATTTTACAATCAGTGCATGCACTACCAACACCTCACTTGCTCCACCTACCATGACAACAATTAAAGTACCCCCACAACCAACACAGTGGCCTTGCCACCACCCGTATCTATTATTATACATGTCACTACTATTAGAAATTCAGGGCGAACATCAAATAAGACATGACACACTCCTGATATGCCCACACAACTAAATGTTCCTTAATAGAATATCTAAGATGGTCCCCAGATCAAGCTAACACTTGACATATTTTGTATGTGTGATCTATTGGGTTGTCTCTTTCCACTTACGATCAACGTTAAATGATTGATTGGGTATATCCGTGACAGAGGTTTCGCTGATCAGGACTCTACTATGGACTTTTTAAACAATAACTATCATCAGCGTGCAGCTTCCATTTTATCTAATTTGGTACTCCAGGGAAAGTTCAAGAGTTCACAAAACATATGTTGTAGTTTATATGTAAATATCTATCTGCACCCCCCTCTCTCTCTCTCTCTCTCTCTTTCTGTCTCACTCTCTCTCTCTCTCAAACTCTCTCTCTCTCTATATATATATATGTGTAAAAGGTAAACAGATGTGTGTGTATATATATGTATGTATGTATGTGTATGTATGTATATGTCTGTGTGTGTATGTATGTGTGTGTGCGCGTGCATGTGTGTGTATGTTTGGAGCTAATTATATGTATCTATGTATTGTCTTTGATAGATACATAATAAGAATTAACCCTGGAAAATCCTAACTAGCCCGGTAGCCAGTATGTCAGACTGATACTGTTTGAGGCGGCTTTAATTGAGGGGAATTAATTCATGCGAAAATAAGATGAGTATAGACTATTCTCACTAGCTACATGATCACAGCTTAAATCATTCATAGCGTGACTCTCTTATATTCATTATTCATACTCATTTCGTAACAGCTTTCAAATATTCTTATGTTTGTGCTAATTAGCCCAAGCCAATCAGGTCAGTACTATACTCAAACGAAAATTTCGAGCCGATGTGGCTTTTGCATTATATTCAATAGAACATATCCAACCGATATTTCCTGCCAAAATTCATATGTGATTTAGTCTACACTCATCTCAGGAGCAAGTGTGTAAATGTCACCGATGAAGGATAAAAATGTAGAAATAGTTGTCTGGCAATTTAACTGACTACCACAAGAAAGCTGTAACATAATCATAGCTTAAATCATTAATAACACATATACTTTCATATACATACCTATTATATATATGTAAATAGGAAAAGGAAACAACAAAGCAAACAACACAGGGCAACGAAGAAATATATTTGTTTAATGCTTCATATGATAAGAATATAGTCTTTACGTTTCTGACAGTAGTCCTTCATCAGAAAATTCAATGGAAAATAAAAGATGGAATAGAATGATAGAGAGAGAAACGCTGAAGTAACTAAAAGAGTGTTTGGGGAATAACCCTTAATTATAGCACCGGATTTCCGAAAGCCTTATAGATAGCCTTTTGGTGACGGAAACTGCAGAGCACCAACTTATATGGATATATCTATATTACTAAAACAGAGAATGCCTGTTTGTCTGTCTGTCTGTCCAATCACTAAAACTCGAGAACCACCCAACCGAGTTTTTTCAAACTTTACACATGTAATACTTATGGTCCCGTGAGTGTTTTGAGCAAAAACAATTTCAAATTTGTAATGCCCTAGGGACTGCATTAGGCGATTAAGTGATCTTTCTCTATAATTCTTAGTCTTTCTCTTTTTAGATAGATACATAAATATAACGTCGCGCCCTTATAATATCTGTCTGTGTGCCTGACTGTCTGCATTACGTCATTATGATGCGATCAGTGTGTGTGTGTGTGTGTATGTATATATAGTGTGTGTATATATTTATTCCTACTAATTCATGTATTTGTACGTATTTGAAACGAAAGAATGGTATTTAACTAATGTAATGGTACGCGATGGGGCCCACCCACAGCCCCGGCGGACAGAATGGCGAAGGGCTCACACCTACGGCTGGCCACCTCAGCGCCTATGGTGGTGAGTAAGGAGGTAGCCCTGGGGTTATATAGAAACTACATTATATGACAGCTCCAGTTTGATAACATGTCTCCCCTGTTTGGTGGATGTTGCAGTCTGGTTACGACTTACAGAAATCTGGGGGTTTTGTTTGGATTGCCGAGATTAGAAAGTGAGTATGGTTGGCTTTGGCAGGAATCATGGGTGCTAGCTATGGACTAATTGGAGGAATAACGCTCCTATTTATGTATGTATATATATATTTCCCACTCTACTACCCTAAGTATTGAGTACTCTGGTGCGTTATGGTCCATCTGGTTCCTGACCACATTTCCTTTGTTATATATATATATATATTTTGAAAAAAGGAAGATAATGACTTCACTTGTAGTGTTAATACATTTTTTTATTTAATTTTATAATATTATAATATTATATTATACTATTTTATAATATTATAATGTAAAATTAAATCAAACATTTTTTAACACTACAAGTGAAGTCATTCTTATCATTATTTTCAAATATACCTAATTGTACCAAGGATCTCACACATTTTCCAATATATATATATATATATATAACTAATATCCCATGCTAACTAAAACCTGATATTGTTCAAATATAGATATATCAGTAGCTAAACAATTGTTACTTAATTACTTGCCAATTAACAACATTTTACTAAACTCCAGCGGTGATATTTCATATTAAATTTAATAGCCACTAAATGAATGCACCAACGAATATATTAAAATCGCTATTAAATCATTTAAAGTGATTAGGATTCAGCATTTTTGTCATAATTTTGTGTCGTTTTTCAACTGGATAATCATTTATCTCTTTAATGCAGTTCCTACATCCAACATTCTTTAATTTTTAGGTCACTTCCCAGCATGCATTTTACCTTAGACTATCCAATAGCAATTTAGTTCAAGATATCATCGCTATCAGCAATTCATATCTTCCTAATTTAGCCTTGATTAGTTTAATGAAGTTTCGAATTAACATACTTAAATACATAGAGACAGATAGTTATTAGAATATGCATACACCATATATATTAATATAAAGTGAGATATATTTATTTAAATGCATGAGCTCCTTCACCATGAATATATATATATATATATATATATATATATACACACAAATATGTATATATGTATATATGTATAGATATACATATATATATGTGTATGTATGAATGTATATATGTATATATATATAAACATACATACATACACACACACACACACACACACACACACACACACACACACACACACACACACACACACACATATATATATATATATATATATATATATAACATGAGAAGAATGAATACTGCGTGGTTGCACATGGGTTACATATGATAAAAATAGTCCTTCATCAGTGATTTTCCAACCTTCATTGGTATTTCATCGCTTTAAAAATCATATACCTCCAGTTGGTGCGAGCAATTATATATGCACAATTCTGGATGCATATATGCACACAATTCTGGATGCATATATGCACACAATTCTGGATGAGTGGTGAAGAAATTCGTTTTAAAAATGTTAGTGATTCTGTGTTCAGTCATGCTGCATAATGGTTTGAGCAAGTGTACCCAGCTATAGCTTCGAGGTGTCTAAATCTTCGCTGGTAGCATTAGGTAGACGGAAACTGCAGAATACCGTCGGATATATATATATAAAGGAGAAGATTCAGGACCCCGGCGATTGAGCTCCGGCCGTTTCGACAGATAGATCCGAACATATTAGATTTAGTTGTCGAAACGACCGGAGCTCAGCCGTCAGGGCCCTGACTCTTTGCCTATTACCCACACTACTACCCTAACTATGGAGTACTGTGGTGCGTTATGGTCCACCTGTTGTCTTACCACGCCCTCTTTGATATATATATGTGTGTGTGTGTGTGTGTGTCTGTGCGTATATATATATATGTAGGAACGAGTAGGACCCCGACGGTTGAGCTCAAGCCGTTTCGACGGCTAATTCTGGACTCGTTCCTATTACCCACTCTACTACCCTAAGTATTGAGTACTACCAAAGTAAAGCCGAAGCGTGCTCAACAAGGATAATATATATATAAAAATATATGAAAACCATAGAGCAAATAATTATATATAATTATATACATATATGTATATATATATATATATATATATATATATATATATATATATATATATATATATATATATATAATTATTTGCTCTATGGTTTTCATATATTTTTATATATATATTATCCTTGTCGAGCCCGCTTCGGATTTTAGTCTTCACAGGTCGGACGCCATGATTTGAAACATAGAGTTACGTCCCTTACTGTCTGAGTTCAAAACCTGCCGAGGCTAACTTTGACATTCATCCTTAAGGGGTCGATAAAATAAAGTACCAGTAATACATTAGGATAATTGCTGGCCTTGTGCCAAATTTAGAAACAATTATTACTATATATATATATATGTTATATACATGCGTGTATATATTCATGTATATGATCATATATATGTGCGCATGCATATGTGTGAGCACTCTACATTTGTGTTACCATGCACGTACAAAAGGAATTTCAAAATGAGAATGATGAAGAGGTGTTCTTAGTAAATCAACAGATTTCTAATTAGGCAAATCATTTCTATTATCTAGTCTTCCCGCACACACACACAAACACTCACACACAGACAAATCACACACATACATACGTACATATATTCACACACACACACACACACACACAGCCACACACAATATATATATATATATATATATATATAAAGACAACTAGGGACACAGGCATGCATATAGTTTCATATATAAACACGTACATGAAATTCTTAATTACAAAGCAGTGATGAAAATACGCTGTTTCGGAGAAATATATTATTTATGTGTGTGTATATATATATACATATATATATATATATATATATATATGTGTGTGTGTGTGTCTGTGTGTGTGCATATATGTATATATATATATAAACAATCAATCCTTCGTATTATCCACCCTCTCTACAAACCATCCACTGTACGTCGATAATTTGCACCTCCGAGACAAATTTCTTTGGAAATACAGAAACTTTTGTTAATTATAATGATATAGGTATTGTTCAACCCTATTAGGCACACATCTATATATACACATATACACGGTTATATATATACACACAGATACGCTTATACAGAAGGTCCCTTATAATATATATATATATATATATATATAGGTATTAAATATATTCACTCCCCCATAAATGCAAGTATGTGAATTTATTTGTACGAAGGCATGTGTGCATCTATACACATACACATACAAACATATATTATGTATATGTATATATATATATATATATATATATATATATATATATATATATATATACATTTATATATAAACGAGCGTAAATAATCAGTTTTGAATCGAAATGTTGAAGAAAAAAGAAAAGCAAACAAACAAAATAAAGTTATAAAAAATATAAAGCAGTAGCGTAGCTTCAACAACAACAACAACATCAATTATAACAAAAAAACACCAACAACAACGACAGCAACAGCAACAAAATGCTCAGCATAATTATTTACAACAACAAAAGTCTCACATCCTCTATAATTTAGTTCTTTTAAATTACTCTGAATTAATGAACGAATTTGCAAGAAATCAATTTTTTGAAAAGACTGCTTCAAGCAAAATGTATTTGATGTTATATGCATACAATATATATATATATATATATATATATATATATACATATAAATTTACAAATGTATTTATTTTTATATATATATATATAGGGGGCGGGCGTGTTTGTGAGTGTATATGTGTGTTTTAAAATATACATATATGTATGCCTAGCATTACGAAGCTTATATTTTCCTGGATAGAGCCGTACATAAATTTATAATTTTACGTTCAAAATGTAGATGTATATAATATACCTATTAATACAATAATATATAGGTATATATATATATATATATATATATATATATATATATATATATATATACATAAGATTATATAGTTGTTATTGTTTTATATATAGCTCAATAATGCGAGTATTAGTATACATTTCGTACACAATTAGTAACAATTATTTTATAACACAGAAAAGCATTAATTTGCGCATATACCCGATGAAACGAGTAATCCCATCATTAGTGGTCTCTCTTACTTTCTTTGTCTCTCCCCACCCCTTCTCTCTCTCGATATATATACTTATATATGAGTCTCTCTCTCTTTCTCTCTCTCTATCTCTCTCTCTCTCTCTCTATATATATATATACATATATATATAATCACAAGTCTATATATATATATATATATATATAATCACAAGTAAAGCTTTAAAGAATTAGCTTTTAAAGAATACCCTTTCTTTAAACCCATCAACCATGACCTCCACCCATCTTGTAGACACATGAAACATCGGCATTGTTAGCTTAAGAGAAACTTAAAAATAAGGAGTGGTACTGCAATCTGAACTTCTTTATAGAATTCTTTCTGCCTTTGTCACTTTAAATATAAATTATAGCTTTAAAGTATTCCCTTTTCTTTAAACCAATGACCTCCACACATCCCACTCAGTCCTACCACCAGAAAAGATATAAATACCACCATATTTACTTGGACAGTCAGCTTTCTGATGATTTCTCATTAATGAAACAGTTCTAGTCCCATAGAAACTCTTCTATATTAAAACTATATATATATATGAGTCTATATATATATATATATATGAGTCTATATATATGAGTCTCTCTCTCTCTCTACATATATATATATATACACATATTTATTTATTTATATATACAAAACAATTCCAAGAGAAATTTTGTGTTGGAACCTAGAACAAATATAGGTATTGCAACAATATTTATATACCCCAACTATTATAGTCACAGTTTTATTTCTTTTTAATAGACAATCGCATTTAGTTTAGAATTCATTATACACTCGCTGTAGACATATACACGCTTGTTTATTCCTTTTTAATAGCGAATTAGAAAGAGAATGTATTCAAATATTAACCATGGTAATGTCGTGAATATCAGTGATGTATGAGGGGTTAAGTTGAATAGATGTAGGTCATGATTGTCCAAATTGGTAGACTCACTTAAAAAGTAATTAACCTGTATTATGTCTGCATGTATATATGTTGTACGTGTATGCATGCTTGGGTTAGTATATTCACATACATGTGTATATTGATATATGTATATATGTATTAATATATATATAGACTTCTACAATATATATATATATATATATATATATATATATATATATATATAGACTTCTAATATATATATACACTTAATATATATATACATATATATATATATATATATATATATATATATATATATATATATATATATATATATATATATATATATATATATATATATACATACACATATAGAAGTGTATATATATATATTTTAATACATATATACATATATCAATATACACATGTATGTGAATATACTAACCCAAGCACGCATACACGTACAACATATATACATGCATATATATATATATGTGAAGGCGTGTGGCGGAGTGGTTAGAGAATTGGATTCGCAATCGTGAGGTTGTGAGTTCGATTCCTGGACTAGGCGATGCGTTATGTCCTTGGGAAAGACACTTTATTTCACGTTACTCCATCTATCTGGAGTTGTGACCGTTAGATAGTACTAGCAATTGGAAAGACCAACGGAAACATTGTTTCCTCGGTCCGATTTGACGAAAGTCGATCGTAAAATATATACATATATATATATACACACACACACAATGGAAAGAAAAGTGCAATCAGCACATGATGCAGCAGTAGAGAATATATATATGTTAACAGATCGACTTACTTTTGCTGTATCGAACATATATATGTGCGCATATATATATATATATATATATATATATATGTGTGTGTGTGTGTGTGTATATTTATATGTACATACATATACGTACGTGTGTGTGTGAGAGAGGAGACAGTAAGAGAGAGAGAGAGAGAGAGAGAGAGAGATTGATTGATTGATAGATAGGTTGATAAGTAGGTAAATAATATTAACCTGAATAAATATAAGAAGATATGAGATAAAAAATGGTGAAACCGCTTTCCAGGCAATGAACCATCATATTTCATCGACTATTGGCAGTTCTTTCATAGACTAATGAGGTCGATGCCGTTGGTGTTCGGCTTTAATATCTGTAAAACAATACTGTAAAAATATGTAATAAATAAAGTCATTTATTAAAGTAGTGTGCAGAAATATGTCAATTTTTCCAATAACAATGACCCATATCTAGACATGGAATGTGAAATACAAAATATGAAGAAATTTACATAACTGCTACGAAAAGTATACTGAAATTCTAAAAGCTTGTATCTCCGAGTAGAAATACTTGGATAAAATATTTAGTTCAATGTTCATAAAGTTATATATAGTAGCGACCAACTTTGAGGTGAAGATGAATAAGTGTATGAAACAAACTTTACCGGTTGTTGTATGCAGTTTAGTGTGTTGAAAGGAAGTATATTTAAGTTTGTAGTTATGGTATCTACAAATATAGTAACTATAGGCGATGCATTAATGTTTGTTGGTGATTAAATATTTGACTATCATGTGACTAATGTTGTTTTGGATGAGATCTAGAATAAATATGTATGCAGTAATAGCAATAACAACAACATCAGCAACACTGTTTCAGATATGTGAACAGTACATCTTATAGCGATTCATTTCATTAATATTTTGTTCAGTATGATCATATAACAATGTTTTCAAGTTCTACGATTTATCAGCACATATACCTCTTAAATGATGGCAAAAAATATAAAAAGAATTCGGCAAAACACAGAAAACATCACTGAATATAATTCCAGGCGCCATTATGAATCAACAAAACATAAAAACAAAACTATATAATTATTAACATTGTTTTAATATGATGTTGAACATATCTTCTTGCGGACAAATTTCAGCTTGTGTCAAAATCAACCAGAATAGAATCATACATTCTCATTTCATTTTTTCATTATAATTCATTTACTTTTTTTCCATATCTAATTCACATTCATTTTCCAAATAATTTTCTTTATAACATCCACTTTTATGTGTCTTCTCGTCGTCAAGATTTCGTGTCCTTTCTCTCTTATACAAATACAATATAACACTCTCCTCTTCAACATTGTATTTACACTCCTTGAAGGATGTTTATTCGGTTTATTCACAGAGGTATATATATATATATATATATATATATATATATATATATATATATATATATATATATATATATATATATATATATATATATATATATATATCTGTGTGTGTGTGTCTATTTATGTGTGTATGTATGCGTATGTATGCATGTGAACATATAAGGAGATTTTGAAATAAAACAAGGAATAGTGTACATAAAACCTTCATCTAAATCCCTTATGGGATGTGGGAAGACACAAGCATATCTATTTATGTTTTGCATGTGAGCGTTTATTGATGTATGCTTGTTTGTCTATATGTAAAGGAGGAACGGATTTTGCGTAAGGATACGAGCAAAAATGGAGAATGAAAAATGCAATATATAAGATTACAAGCTATTTTTAATAAGATATGTCTGAAATAAAATATGAACTTTACACATGCACAGAATAGCAAAAACTGATAAGCAAATAAATAAATATATATAAATAAATAAATAGGTAAATAAATAAAGAATGTACGTGATAGAATAAAAAACAAAGATATAGAGAATATAGAATATGAAGTAAGGAAGACATTTCAGTGGAATGTTTGCTGATATTCTTGATCTATTTGTATAAAGTAAAAATATTATTAATAGCATTGTTTTTCAGGCTTTAATCAATTAGAATTAGATTGTTATGGCAGCCATTTTGAACATTGGTTCCTCCATTTTCTCGTTATAATTCTCACTATCCCTTTTCAAATACACGAGAACATAATGTGTGTGTATGTCTTAGTGTGCATGCATTATTACTATTCATATTGTTTTGGATTGTAGATTGTCAGAGTCTTTAAAGCGTTGGACAAATGCTTAAAGGTATTTGTTACAGATTTGCACAACTGTCTGGGGAGAGACGGTAGACTAGAGACGGTTGTGGACTTCAGTTCTCAACACGACGGGCTACAGCGACTCTCAGCAACCGATATGGAGTGCAGCGAAAAGCCGATAACAGCAGCCGAGTTTCGGCATCGTGGGTGACTGTACAAAGCGCAAATTACCTGTTTTATATGGTCTGCTCTATGCGCTGTATGTAGATATGCCAAACGTGTTCACCGATTTCTTGGAAACCGTCCACTGCAACTGACAGCGAAGTGGAACAAGAGGAACGTCATCAGTAATATCCAGTTCATACTTTTGCTAAATTCTTTTTGTCAAGGTATTAGCAACGAGGTTAGTGCTTGTCGTCGACAGCCTAGTAGGGGAGGTGCACTTGTACGCAATCCCGAACAGGTCCGTACACGGCAACAGCCACCTCATGCGATATATCATAGAGTGGATTGGGAGTAAACTAGGCTTTGTTGTAGCTCTGATCACTTTAGATAAATCAAACTCTTTCAAATGGGTCGACACAGTAAAGTCGGTGGCTTTCCTGCTCGGCACGTGTAGGGGTATGAAGTCTCTCGTGGTTTGCTTTGAGCCAAACATGGGACGAGAATGGCCACTCTCACGCAGAAATAGGTCGAGAGGAAGCTATTCCTGAAAAGTCGGGCGGAGATGGTGAATGCGCACATTGCATCCGTCATCTATTACCACCTGACCGTCATGCCTGCCACCGTCCACGCCTCGCTAAATTGGAGGACCTGCAATTCAACCTCTTGTGAAAGAGATAAGTTCCATTGGTGAAACGGTTCATCTGCTACCAGCAACCTCTGAGTGGATGTTTGCGTATGCTGTGAATAAGGATATGCAGGCATGTGCTGAGGCTACGGTACGTCGAGATTTGCTAAACGGTGGACAACTGTTGTCACTGTTTGTTAGGAAATACCACAAATACCAGTAATGCATTAGGGTCAATTTAATCTACTTTCTCCTCCCCCAAATTGGTGGCCTTGTGCTTAAATCAGAAACCCTTGACGGGGTCGATAAAATAAAGTACCAGTAATTCACTGGGTATTTGCTGGCCTTGTGCTAAAAGTAGAAATAATTATTATTTTGTTTTTTATTTTTTTATTTTCTGCTTTTCTTGTTAAATCTACCATTCTTCTTGAGGAAGACATATTACCAAAAGGTTGATCCACATCTTGGAATTATTTCTTGGAAATGTCAGCTTAATTAAATCAGAACTAAAATATCAAATATTTTATAATTAAAGACACTCACCACACCCCTTAATAAATAAGCTCTTGAAAAAAAAAGTAATGTAAATTCACAGTTATTTTTCAAAAGCAACTTTAAAAGATATATGTGAGCCTAATTAGAAACAAAGTCAGCTGGAAATGTTACCAGCCTTATCAAAAGTATGCAACATTCTTCTTCTTCTTCTTCTTCTTCTTCTTCTTCTTCTTCTTCTTCTTCTTCTTCTTCTTCTTCTTCTCCTTCTTCTTCTTCTTCCAGTAAGTGTAGAAATATATCCACAGAAAGACTACATTATAGGATGAAGTGTTGTCTCAAAGAATTTTATATTACATAGTAGTATATATTTCTTTTCTATTGGATCTCTGTTGAACGTCGATAACTGCATGTGTATGATATTGTTTATATATTATATATATATATAGGATAGACATTCGACCTGGTATGGTTGTGCCCAGGCTTTATACTCTCATGGGTTAGGCTTAAAGATTATACTTGGCGTACACACACACACACACACACACACACACACACACACACACATATATATATATATATATATATATATATATATATATATATATAACCGGTAAGTTGGTTTTGAAGCATCAAACGATTTTAAAATTAGAGATAGAAGGTTTCGCCGTATATTTTACTAAAGAAATTTAAACCTGATAGTGGGGCTTAGAACCCTCTAAGAAATGGAAAAAAGATGAGCATTGACGTATATATAATTAAGATGAATAAAAGTCAAGGGTAACCACTTAAATCCATTCTTCAATTTCTACGTCCGTTCGAATACAGGTGTCCATATATGTTTTATCGACACCGGAAGGACTATAAGGGAAAATTAACCATCCCAAGATTTGAACACACAATCTAAAGAGCGATCAGTAAAAGAATTTTGAATAACACTCTAATAATTCTACCAAACTTGCACTTTTGTGATTTATAATTTAGGCCTAAAGCCAGAAGTTTTGCGGGAGGGGACAGTCGCTTAAATCAACCCCTGCAATTTAGTCTTAATTTATTTTATTGACCTCCGAATGCTGAAAAGCAGCATTGATCTTGACGGAATTCGAACATAGAACGTAAAGACATGGAACAAACGCCGTAAAGCACTTTGACGGCGCTCTAAAAGTCTGCCAATTCACCATCCTTGTGGTTTCCAATTTAGGCACAAAGCCACCAATTTTATTGAATAAATAAGTCAATAATAGGTGCTAGATTTATAATCAGCGGGATGTGAACTCAGGGTGCAAAATGTCGGAAGAAAAGTCGCAAGCTATTTTGTCCAATGCTCTATCGATTCTAAACAATTAAGTTAATCAACCAACAATCAGAAATATAGTAAAAGATTTAATAAATAACTTTGCCGAATGTTGCAAGTCACGTCTAATTATTTTCGATAATTTTACTTTATTGTCGGTGGTGTTGCTGTTGAAGATGTTATAGTTGTGTTAATTGTTGTGGTTATTATTATTATTACTGTTAATGTTAATATCCTTTAGATGTTTGTTAAGAGACCTAATATTAAAGGAAAGTGTTTAAATTCAACGACAGGCAACAGAAAGAACGAAATTAATATTACCCAATCAAGAGGCAATCTACGAGACTTATTAACGAAAGATTTAAAATGGCGTTGATATATACGTTGGCTATGATGAGGGACGACAATATCACAATAATATATCTTCAATGAAAATAAAATAAATAATGGGTGAGATATTAATTATAAGTACCTTGTAAGTAGACATCAGTGAATAAGACGTGTGTGTGTGTGTGTGTGTGTGTGTGTGTGTGTGTGTGTGTGTCTGTGTGTGTCTGTGTGTGTGTCTGTGTGTGTCTGTGTGTGTGTGTGTGTGCGTGTGTGTGTGTGTGTGCGTGTGTGTGTGTGTGTGTGTGTGTGTGTGCGTGTGTGTGTGTTTGTTTGTGCGTGCGTGAGTGTTTGGGTGTGTGCTTGCGTGCTTACGCCTGTGTGTGTTTGTATTTTATGTGTTTTATTTCTTTATGTGTTTATGGTTGCTCTATGATTTATATAAATGTATATATATATATATATATACACATACGTACATGCACTCATACTACACATATATATATATGGTAGAGATAATTTATATACATTACATTTACACGCATGTATCTATATCTGTATATATATATATATATATGAATCAACGGTCTAATATAATATAGCTTGCTACATCAATATCTAACTAGCTGTAATCAACAGAGGCCTACTGCTGAAAGAAGAACCGTTCTCCTTCAACAACCCCAGCCCACCACATCATCGTTTCATAACCTCCACCTCCTCAAATGTTGTGAGGTGAAATGGCAGTCTTTCTTCCACCCTTCCTCCTCCTAGCTTACTGTTTATCGATATATCTATCTATCTCTATTTTGTTAACTTCTTTCACCAAAGAGCTACTTTGATCAACTCACATACAACCAATATGGATCCGCTGATTGACATTCATGTTGATAAGCTGATAGAAGTTTTGTCACAATTTCGCTAGAACTATGGGAACTACATTGACAAACAACATAGTCTTTGAGTTTTAATTCCACCTATTCTTACCCCTAATCAAGGTTTCGTTTTGTTCTCTGGTTTTATTAACCGACCGCTGGTCATCAAAAGAAATTTATGGCCCATTTTTATATTGCTAATTACTCTTTCTTTTATGCATTCTCTCATTCTTCTCCTCTCTCATGCTACAAACCCCACCACATCATCATACACCCCACTAACGTCACTACCATTTCCATCTTTTATTTCTGTTACTACTTATATGATAAATGTTTAGGCAGTGATCCCCTCGGTACTTCTGTTTCCTTCAACCTATCGGCCCATTGGTGCATTGGTATCTGATCACAATTCTCATTTGCGTCACCACAAGCACACACACACACACACACATACACACACACATACACACATATATACACACACACACACACACACACATACACACACACATACACACATATACACACACACACACACACACACAGCGTTGTATGCTCGTATGCACGCACGCACACACTCACGCAAACAGAGACTCATACACACACCTGCACACCACCTCGGCCTAGCATCGCTACCAAATTACCATCCCCACGTTCATTACGCCCACCATCACAATAACCACCACCTTCATCTTCCACATCATCATCACCACTGCCACCATCACCATGATGATAATCACCTAATTCACCAGCATCGTTGTCATAACTACCATCACTAATATGATGATAATGATGATGATGATCATCATCAACATCATACCAGTCTTCACCACAAACACCACCAACACATTCAGCATCACCACCTGCATTCACCACCACCTGCATTACCACTAACCCACCACTACGCCACATCCACTACCACCATTACCACCACCACATTAACCAACACCACAATCACCAACATTACAACTACCACAGTTACCACCATCATCACGACCATTACCATAGCCACTATTACCAACATCAACATGGCTATCATCATCATCACGACTCTCTACATAGCCAGTGCCTAATTATCAAAACTATCATCTTCAAGTATCGGTTTTTTATGCTTTCTGTTGTTTGTTCTGCGATCTAAGTTCGAATTCCACCGAAGTAAACGTTCCCATTATTATTTTCGGGGTTGATACATAAAATATCAATAGAGATAGAAGGCAGTGCATTGGTTGTGTGTTTGTGTATTGAAAGAGACCCAAGAAAAAATGTTATGTTCGGTGATACCTTCAACAAATCACCAAATATATCAGCTGCTCAATCTCAATGTCAGTCGACCTGCTGGTAGGTGGGAATAGAATGTGATGTTCAGGTCCTGTGCAATCTAATTTCGTATCTTTCTTAATGTATAGGCTGAAATTTCGAATCTGGTTAAAGTTTAGAACTATATATTGTACTTAGGAAAATTAGTTTTATTTTCATTATCTGTAATAATTTTCACTTCAACGTATAGAACGAAGGTTTAAATCTATTCAAAATTCGACATTATATATTACAGGGGTCGAATTGGTAGGAGGCCAGATTGAATGCACCGCATTATTTAGTCAGTCTCTCTGCTCTGTGAGATGAAATCTGCTGAACCAACTTTTTACCTTTTACTTATTCACGTTCGCTAAAATCCAAGTACCAGTCCAATACTATGGTCGATTCCTCCCATGAATCTTTTTCTTATTTTCCTTCTGTTACATTCTTGAGGACATCGTCTAAGGTCAGACTTGGAATGGGATGAGGTATGCCAGGTTTAAAATTCCCTAATATGTAATTATGAGAACCCTAAGGTTAAAATCAGTAGTTATAGTGTGGAGAGGGGGTCATGCATGTCATGAGAATTATATATTTTCTTTTACTTACTCATATATAGATCGGATTGGCAGTGGTTGTAGAGAGTCAGATTCCATGCCTTGTAGCATAGAGTTACGGTCCTTTACGGTCTGAGTTCAAATCCCGCTGAGGTTAACTTTGCCATTCATCCTTACGGTATCGATAACATAAAGTACCAGTAATGCACTGGGATAATAGTTGGCCTTATGCCAGAAATTAGAAACAATTATTTCTCAATTATACAAAACATGTTAAAACTCAACAAAACAGCAAGTAATATTTAGAAAAAATAGCCCAGCGGTAAATGTAAACGATTCTAAAAATACAAAATCGGGTGTCTATTTTCACAATATTGATTTACATACTTAAGAAAAAACTGATCTTTGGTAGCTGGCAAGAAAATCTATGACAAATGTTCAAATAGAATCGACTGGGTATTACAGATGAAGTACTACAATACATGTCCATAGCTGTCATATTATCTAATAACAAAGCTCAGACGTTTCCCTTAACATGCAATCTAACTTTATGAAATTGATACATAATTTCCTCAAAATGCTTTCCATTTTATTTGAATGTCGCTAATAATTGCCACTGGGTTTTTCCTTTCCTTTCTCCTACGAAGATGGAACTTTCCAGTATATCAGAATCTTCTATTTTTTTGTGCATCCGGTTATTTATATAAATGTTTTATTTCAGTTGATTTTCTTAACACGTTTTATTTAAACACAGTGACAACAATCACACATGTAACAGACTGGGCCGGACTTAATGGGGTGCAAAAAATGCAATTGCCCCGGGTCCCATGCAGTGGGTGGGGGCCACCAGCGATGATGATTGTAGCAGTTTATTTGTACCCTCTGTTGAGCTTTTTAGTTTTAGGATGGATACATTTTTTTTATTTGATACCTTTAAATATAATATTTCATTCCAATTACTTGCGTTAAGGTAACTTTGATATGCCAAATTTGGTGGTTTGCTGTGTATTCTATTTGTGTGTGTATGTGTGATGAGCCCTTCTAATAAGGAAGTACCACTGCCTCCATGGTATAAATACAACTCTGCGAACGCACACACACACACACAGGGTCAAACATTTTTCAAAGGTATATGAGTTTGTTTAAATGTGTGAGATGTTAAATTAATGAGACAAACACCAGCTGCCTGTTTCGTTTGAAAAGTAATAATAAAATAGCAAAATATTTCAATTAATGGAATAAAGACATATGGTCTCCATATATTTATGTGTGTCCATCTATCTATCTATCTATCTATCTATATAACTATCTATCTATATAACTATCTATCTATCTATCTATCTATCTATCTATCTACCTATATATCAGGGCAGTGGTTTGGCAGTATCGGTAGAGCGTGAGACACCATGTTTTGCACATAGTTATGGCCCTTTGCGTTCTGAGTTCAAATCCGCCGAGGTTAACTTTGCCTTTGATCATTACGAGGTCGATAAAATAAAGTACCAGTGGTGCACTGGGGTAATCGCTGGCCTTGTGCCAAAAGTAGAAACTATATATGTATCTTTTGCTGACTCTCACACTCTGTTTATACACAGTTCTATATAAATATATACATATACATATTTGCCTGCATGCATACATACATATGTACATACACACACATATATATATACACATGTATACACACATATATATATATACACATATAGCAATAAATACCAGAGTGTAATGTTCCCCTAGAGGCGAACTAGCTTACAGATTTAGAAGAGCCCTAGACGAGCTCGAATTAAATATTAAGATATTCCCAGGTATTCTCACAAAACCCTAATTGGTAAAACATACCCATTTCAAAGAACCCCTTTACTGATAGGAAATGCATAATATGCAAGCTAAGCCCGCAAACAAACTGCAAAACTAGGAACTTGTAATGACGGACTGTGTAGGAATAAGAACACAACATACATAGGTGAAACAGCCCGTAGCATAGGAGAAAAGATAAGTGAAATTGCCGAGAACTCCAAGATGGAAAAACTCATCAGTACTCCACCAACATGCCAAAATAGAACATAAGGTCACATTAGAGAACATAGAGATAAAAATTATATTCACACAGAGAAAAGATGCAATGCTCAGACAAATCACAGAGGCGACAAACATAAACGAACTCCAACCAGAATTAAACAGAAAACATGAGTGGAATAGCAACATCACAACTAGTAATTAAGGACAAAATGAAGACATACAGACACACAAAAAGACCAAACTGACAAAATAAATCAGACACAGATAGAACAAACAACCAACTAGTGAAAAGTAAATAAACACATAAATAAACAAATAAACACACACACACACAAACAGGATGTAACGCATGCTCAAACCAGGCATACAACGCACAACAACAAAAACAAGTTGGTATAGGATAGAAAAAAGGGGAAACACAAAATAAAAACTTACTCACTGAGGAGGTCACAGAATGTGTAACGAAAGAGCTTTGACAATATATAAACAACCATCCGGTTATCGAACCAACCAACCAACCAACCAACCAACCGGTAATTTATAATACATTGAAGTGAAAACCTCAGGTACGTGTGTTTTTATTGGGAGCATGACCCTCCCAAAGTATAACAATATATATATATATATATATATATATACGCAACATTCACACACACGCACACACACATATATATAAGTGTATATATATATATATATATATATATATATATATATATATATATATATACAACATTCACACACATAAATATAAGTGTATATATATATATATATATATATATATATATATATATATATATATATATATAAACTTACGCGTTAACAAATGCGCATATATACACACACAACTTTATATTACTGTAGTTTCACCCAGGTGAACACTCGATACGTAATTTCCAGTCGATAAACGTATTGAAGACATAACAAATCGTCTTTTTATTTTCATAATATATATATATATATATATAGGAACAAGTATGACCCCGACGGCAGAGCTCAAGCCAGCTAATTCTGGACGAATTCTGGACTAAATCTGGCAGAATTAGCCGTCGAAACGGCTCGAACTCTGTCGTCGGGGTTGTTCCTATTACCCACTCTACTACCCTAAGTATTGAGTACTTTGGTGTGTTATGGTCCATCTGGTTCCTTACCACATTTCCTTCGTTATATATATATATATATATATATATATATATATATGTATGTATATATATATATATATATATATATATATATATATATATATATATATATATATATATATATATATATATATATTAGAAAGTGAGGTTTTTTTACAAAATGAAAAATAACCGAGGTGTCCTACACGAGTGAAAGTATAAAGAAAAAAAGATGAAATCGAAAATGCAGCTGGGGTCTTATTTAAAAAAATATATATATATATATTTGGTTCCTTTACCGGTTTCGCAGTTCTTCTGCTTTTCAAAAGTAGAGTTGAGATGGAGGGTCTGTGGTTTTTTCACACACACACACACACATACACACACACACACACACACACACACATATATATATATATATATATATATATATATATATATATATATACGTATATATATATATAATTTTATCGTACTGCTTGGCGTACATCCATATATATATATATATATATATATATATATATATATATATATATGCATTTACAGCCACCCACAAGCATATATATATATATATATATTGTTATGCTTTGGGAGGGTCACGTTACCAATAAGAAACACACGCACCAGTTGCTTTCACTCCAATTTATTATAAATTAAATTTATAAATTTAAGAATTTATAAATTTCCGGTTGGTTGGTTGGTTTGTTCTGTCCTATGCCATCTTGAAACAAATATGACGTAGGACAGAACAAAGGAGAGGCACAAAACAAAGAAAAGAATGCCCAGTCACTGAAGAGGTTACATAATGTGTGACGAAAGAACTTTGACAATATATGAATAACCGTCCGATTATGGAACCAACCAACCAACCCAACCGGAAATTTATAAATTCTTAAATTTATAAATTTAATTTCTAATAAATTGGAGTGAAAGCAACTGGTGCGTGTGTTTCTTATTGGCAACATGAACCTCTAAAAGCATAACAATATCGGTTTCAACACACGTTTTCAGATAAAGAATCTTGCTAAACAAATTCAGAAACGAAATATATATATATATGTATATATGAAGTAGTTTCATGACGGATTGTCAATATACTAAGTTTGTTAAATATTGATATCGGAATAGAACAATACTACCGCATAACATAACAATACAACAAGCACAAGAACAACAGAAACAACATCAACAACAGCAACCATAACGCTGCTAAAATATCCGCCCACAACAAAACAACCAGCACCACCAACACCACCACCACCATACTGTTAACAACAAACAAAAATAACTACTGTAATGAATTGACTTCGATGTGCTCAAAGTTAGTATTGATTTTCTGTGTCTAGTCACAAGACCCTTTTGTATGAAGGAGGGGGGGGGGGGGAGTGCTTGTGTTCAATTGAAGCTATTCCACTAAATTACTTGTATATGTGTTGTTGTTATTGTTGTTTTTTAATAATTTTATCAGTCCTCAGAGGATTGAGTGCCAAAGTTGAAACCCAGTGGGATTTGAACTTTCAAATGTGAAGTATCAATTTAGATATAATGAAACTTAAATATGTCTGAGTTACACGCTTTTAATCTCTCTCCCTCTCACTCTATCTTCCCTCTCTCCCCCTCTCTCTCTTCTCTCTCTCTTTATTTTTTTAACTATCTATATCTATCTATATATCATATATTATGCACAAAACGTGTTACTCAGCTGTTCTTTCATGTCTCTCACTTTCATTATATATGTGTATATATATGTATATATGTACACACACACACAAACACATATATATATATTTTATATATATATATATATATATATATATATATATATATATATATATATATATATATATATATATATATATATATATATATATATATATATATATATATATATATATATATATATATATATATATATATGTATATATATATATATATATATATATGTATATATATATATATATATATATATATGTATATATATATATATATATATATCTATATATAAAATATATATATATGTGTTTGTGTGTGTGTGTACATATATACATATATATATATATATGTGTGTACATATATATATATATATATATATATATATATATATATATATATATATATATATATATATATATATATATATATATATATATATATATATATATATGTATATATATATATATATATATATATATATATATGGATGAATACACATAAATTCATCACTCTTACACAAGCGCATAAACAAACACACACATCACACATACATATGCACATATATACAGTGAGAGAGAGAGAGGGAGAGAGAGTGTGAGAGAGAGAGAGTTATACATTCTTTGTTTGAATTTGTGGTGTAGAAATTTACCTATCCCTCCCAAAGTTTGACTTCCTTTTTTAACAAAACACCTATTCTTAAAACCTAGTTTTCTATTGCGCCCATTCATTGAAATATTTTATTCCCCGATCCCTAAAAAGGATTTTATGAACTCAAAAGAATTATACTAATGTTATTGAAACAATTTGATGTAAACAAAGACAAATGCAGAAAAAAAAATTCAAATTTTCAGGAAAACTACAAAATGTATTTTTGTATGAATTGGCCATGACTGTCGTCACCATATAAAAGAGTACTTGTAGAAAGACTTGTGAATAAATACAATATATTACATAGCATACAGTCTTCATGTGTAGCTCGGCGATCACAGAGTCACTCTAGGTAGAGCCACTATTTCTCCGAATTGAGATATCACAGCTCCAATACGGGCATGTGGTTAGAATGACTCAGGAAAGAATGGTTGGGCAGATTTTACGAGCAGGAAACTCATGTGTAGACCCCGAGCAAGATGGTTGGATAACATCCTTGAGTTTGGCTGGTCACGCTTGGGGAGCCAACCGGATCAGTTGGAGACGGTTGCTTCTGACTGGACCCACTGGAGGGAGTGTTTGAAGACTCTGCTCCCACGGGCCTCTCAGGAGTAAGAGGATGAAGATGAAGAAGCTAGACTCTGAAGCGGGTGTCATATCAGTGAACAACTCTGAGCGCAAATTAAACGGAAAAGTATTACACGGTCTTCTAACAATTAAATTATTACTAATAAATCATATTTGATCGCATGGAATGGGTCCTCAAGTGATAGACATCAAGGTGAAAGAAATGGATATCCATCGCTTTCTACGATGAGAGATCCAGTTGTTATGGTGATCAACGGAACAGCATCCTGATTGAGTTAACGTGCAAATAGGCATTCTGTAGGGACGTGTAACCTTAATGAAATTTTCGAAGAGATTGAGCGGAACTGGTATATCACTCACTGGTATATCACATTGGTGTATCACACTAGTATATCACACTAGTTTATAACACTAGTTTATCACACTGGTATATCACATACTGGTATATAACACTGATATATCACACTTGACCCAGATGCCACTCAGTGGAATAGAACCCGGGACGTTCTGGCTGCAAAGCGAATTTCTTAAACATTTGTCTATGTTGCTTCCTTAAATGTCGGTGGAACACCGTATAGAATGGTTTGGGGGTATTCGTACCATGTATCGACACATTAACTTCTAAACCTGCCGTGGTCCACTTTGCGATTCCTCATTTTGATGTCGATACATAAATTACCAATCCAGTACTGGAGTCGCTTCTTGAGTTATCTCTCTTTCTCACTGCCCCTCACTCACGCTGTTATTCAGAAAGAACTAGACTATTCCGACAAGAGAGAGATTAGCTCCGCAGAGTTTAAAATACCCAGAACATATAAGGAGGGCACAACTACGATTCTACCAAATGTAAAGAACCCATGGATACAGATGGAATACAAACCGCTCTCTCACTCTTACGCTCACATACATATATATATATATATATATCCGTCTCCTCTTCTCTCTTTCTCACTTTCAATGTTAATAATATATTTACAACTGACATAATGTCATAATCTAGAATTACTATTAGGATTCTATGTGGACGTCATATATCAAATTTTACCCAGGCTGGCTTGATTGACAATTGATACAATACTTATTTCGTGCTTGAGTGGTTACCAGCAGAAAAGAAAGGTATGCTGGATTACCAATCATCATATCCATTCTTCAACACACAGCATAATACTAGTATTGTCATCACAAACAAAAACGGATATAAAAACAGCATAGAAAGAAACAAATGGAATAATTACACACACACACACACACCCACACACACACACACAGCCACACACAGACACATACACACATATATATATGAAAGAAACAGAAAACGAACAAACAAGAGGAGATAATAACATAAACTTGTGTTAGTTTCATGCTTGGAGGAATAGTGGGTTACTTAACTAACGTATCGGGCAAATTCCCTTCATCAGGAAACCCGCAATATGAATTTTACGGCCGGGTGTTCTTCCTGACGCCAACAATTTTACAGCGTATACTGGATGTGTGTAATTGTAGCAGCGGCACTGTCACTTTACAAAAAGGATTATGGATTTACATATATATATATATATATATATATATATATATATATATATATATATATATATAAATAAAGATCCGAAGGCATGGTATAAATTTCCAATCATTTTAATCACGACACATGTTTCAATAAGAGATAGATCGATCGTGCGGCCATGATCGATTATCACTGATTTCGACAGGTGAAAATGAATTGTCTTCAAATCCTTGATATGAGGAAGAAAAGTTAACGATGTTCACTCACTAGAGTTTTATCCTCCATACGAAGATTAAGCAGCCAAAACACGCCGGCTGCTATCGTCCTCAGTTAGGGGACAAAACTCTAGTGAGTGAACATCGTTAAATTTTCTCCCTCATATCAAGGATTTGAAGACAATTCATTTTCACCTGACGAGATCAGTGATAATCGATCATGGCCGCTCGATCGATCTATCTCTTATTGAAACATGTGTCGTGATTAAAACGATTGGAAATTTATACCATGACTTCGGACCTTTATTTTGATACAAATACTCCGTTTTACATCATCTAGCTGTTCCCATAAATGGAATTGGAGATAAACAAAAGCGTGGAGAACTTAATATTGGTAACAAAAGTTTATTGGACCGTGTGACACAACCAATAATACACCTTACTATATATATATATATATATATATATATATATATATATATATATATATATATATATATATATATCAAAGGGCATTATACACCCTATAATACTTGTTTACTCATTACCCTCATTCTATCTTCACCTTGTAAAATCCTTCATAACATATACATTTGTTTTTTTGACGTTAGAATATTCATCCGCAATTATTATTATTTTTTCTCTCTATCATAAAACTTTTTAATCTCAATTTCATCCTTAATTTATTATTTTTTTCTCCCCATCAACGAACTCATTCTTAATACATATTAACTCTTTCTTCGCACATATTATCAACTCCTTCAATATACAAACCTTAACTTCACATTATTTTTCTCAAATCATCTAATACACAAACCTTAATCATTTTTTAATACATATTAACTCTTTCTTCGCACATATTATCAATTCCTTCAATATACAAACTTTAACTTCACATTATTTTTCTCAAATCCTTCTACACACAAACCTTAATAATTTTTCTCTTCGTTAATTTTGAAATTGCCACAATACTTATCAGCATACACCTTTTTGACGTTAGAATATTCATCCGCAATTATTATTTTTTCTCTCTATCTTCATACATAAACTCCCTATCTTTCCTCGTACATACTTTTCCCTTCGTTAATTTTCAAATTCTTTTAATTTATACATTATCTTCCAACGGTTCTCAACCTCTCTATGTAAAACAATATATCTTTTCTCAGTTATAAAAACTATCTCTTTCTCTCTATCACCCATCTCTCCCTCTCCACCTTCACTCTCATCTCCTCCCCTTTTTTCATCCTTTCCACCCACCCCCTTCCTAAATAAAATATTTTTTCCTCGCACATATTTTTCCCTTCGTTAATTTTCAAATTCTTTTAATTTATACATTATCTTCCAACGGTTTTCAACCTCTCTATGTAAAACAATATATCTTCTCTCAGTTATAAAAACTATCTCTTTCTCTCTATCACCCATCTCTCCCTCTCCACCTTCACTCTCATCTCCTCCCCTTTTTCATCCTTTCCACCACCCCCCTCTCTAAATAAAATATTTTTCCCAATATCACACATCAATCTAAAACCACTTTTCATATGTTGATTTAAAACTGCACTATCCACAAGTGTTTTTTAGCCTTCATATCCTGTTTTATCTGATGAAAACACAAATATTATGATGTTTGTTTTTGAAATGCGCATAATAAAATACATGGAACTCCTTTAACCATCTTTTGATCTTATATTATGTATACTCCAGTCCTACAAACTGTAGAGTGCTTCTTATCCGATATCTGCATTGCTTTATTGTACTACAATAAAACTCACCTCCTACATATATATATATATATATATATATATATATATATATATATATATATATATATATATAAAATTAAAATAAAACGGAGTTAAAGATTCCCATTTATCCCCCATGATTGAACACATATCTCTACGTGTACTTCTCACTTCTCTTTATATGCTGATGAGATGTCAACATGAATGGACCTGTTATTTTTATCTAAAGACATTTTTCCCAATTCCATCAAGCCCGTCCCCTCAATCTATCTTATTTCTCATTCTTTCTTCTGATGAAGGACTAGCGTTCGAAACGTTAAGACCCTCTTCCTGCTATATCAAGCGTTAACCTAATATATCCCTTCCATATACAGTACCGATTGTGTTGTTATTTCTGTTTACCTTTTACATATATATATATATATATATATATATATATGTATATATATATATATATATATATATATATATATATATATATATATATATATATATATATGCACCACCAATGTACTCAACTACCAATTATATATATATGTGTGTGTGTGTGTGTGTGTGAGTGTATAAGAGCTTCTACAGGAATAGAAGTGTTTCATTCGTGAGAGATCATCAGGGACCTCCCTGATGATTTCTCACGAATGAAACAGTTCTAGTCCTGTAAAAGCTCTTCTATATTAAAACTTTTATACTCTGCTATGTATTGAGTACCTTACTTACTGTGGTTACCTCCGATTTAACCCGGATTAACTTATATATATATATATATATATATATATATATATATATATATAGAAGCTAAAAAGCTTTCTCCGATATTGTATTTATATATATATATATATATATATATTTATATATATATATATATATATATATATATATGTATGTATGTATGTATGTATGTATGTATATATATATATATATATATATATATATATATATATATAAATGGTAGTCAGTACATTGGTGGTGCACTGAGCAAGGTACCAAGATCAGCACTCTCACTCTCACTCTCACTCTCACTCTATATGTATTCAATTACGACAGTGAAATATACAGGTACGTAATATTCGTTGGGTCGATTTTACCAACTCATTCAGTCTGTCATAATTATGTTTTATTATGGGAAGCTGAATGAGTTGGGAATAAAAGGCCCAACGAAACTTAAGTACATGTATATGTCACTGTTGTATCTGATTATATAGAACTCGTCCTGTAGTCTGATATCTCTAAAACCTTAGATATTTATACCAAGTGTGTACTACAATTACACACACAGTCCCCCCCCCCACACACACACACAGACACACACACACACACACACATACACACACACACACACACACACACACACACACACACACATATATATATATGTGTGTGCAATGTATATCAAGTGGAGCGCAGTACTTACCATCAACTGCTACATAATGCTGTAACTAAGGATTACCGTCAAACTAATCGGTGCGTCATTAATGAAATTAGGTAGACTTAGTAAAAGGATTTTAGGTAGAATTATACCTGAAATTAGAAGTTTGGCCCCTCTTGCACTGTGGGACAATTCTTTCGCGGTGATTGATTGGTTCAACGGCATATGTAACAAGGAACATTGCCGTTTTATCCAATTCGACATCAACAATTACTACTCCTCTATCACTTTACCACTTCTCCTTAGAGCTATCAATTTCGCTAAAACACTCACAGTGGTTAAGGATTTTGAAGTTGATGTCATCCTCAATGACCGGAAGTCGGTGATTAATTTCGACGACTCTATTTGAAATAAAAAAACTAGTAGTACCCCATTCGACGTGAATATGGACGCCAGCGATTCTGCGGAAGTTACTGATCTTATCGGCCTTTTCCTTCTTTTCTCTATCAAGGAAGAATTCCCCAATATGGGCGGTGGTTTGTACCGTGATGACGGTGTTTTGTCCGTGACAAAGTGCGGCCCACATGCTTGCGGCGGTTCAGAAAAGAACTCACAGCCTTCTTTAAAGGCTTCAACCTCTCTGGACAGGTTGAGGCCAACCTCTCGGTCGTTAATTACCTCGACGATACCCTCAATTTGTCGAATGGCTTGCACTACCCTTATAGAAAGCCGAATGATACGCTTAATTACATATATAAGCATTCTAACCATCTTGCCAGCATAACCAAGAACCTAGTAAGAAACGTTTCTTTGAGGCTTTCCCGTCTATCTACAAACGAGCATATTTTCAACGAACATTCCACATATTACAATGAAGCTCTTGTTCGGAGTGGATTTGTCGATAAGGTAGCATATACCGAGTATGAGAATAGACCTAAGAAAAATAGATCCCGACGCATTATATGGTATAACTCACATTATAATATGGAGGTGGCAACACCATTAGCTAAGATATTTCTCTCCCGTATTATGAAGCATTTTCCTCCAGCACATAAATATAGTAAAACTTTTAATAGAAAAACCATTAAAAGCTTTTACTCTACGACTCCTAACCTTGCACATAACATCACAGCTTCAAATTTAGCTAAATTACCTAGCCATAGGAACACGTGCAACCCTGTAGGTAGTACTAACTGTAATTGTAGGAATCGGGTTGACTGCCCCCTATCCGGGAAATGCCTCTCTAGTAACATTGTCTACAAATGTAAGGTTGAATCACCCACGCCCCGTAGGGCCTACATAGCGGTTAAACAAGTGTTCTAAATAGCTTGGCAAGCTATTTAGAACACTGGTTTAACCGCTTTACTTCCCTCCGAAGAAGAGATATTATCTCGAAAATTAAGGACATTTAAATAAATCTAAGGTAAAAGACTAATTGTCAAAAATATCTTTTGCATTTGCATTCTTTATTCTATGTCCATACCTGCATTGCTTTGGCTTTATTATACATATACAAACGTTTATAGCTCATTACACAATGCTTCAAGTGAACTATAACCTCCTCCTTTCATATATATATATATTCATATATATATATATATATATAGATATATAGATAGATAGATATATATATATATATATATAGATATACGCATATATAGAAAATAGCTTCTATAGGACTACAACTGTTTCATTCGGAAGAAATCATCAGGAAAGCCCTGATGACTTCCTGATGATTTCAAGTCCTGTAGAAGCTATCTCTATATTAAACTTGATGTTTACTTACTGTGGTTAGCCCCGATTGAACCCGAGACTCATATATATCTATGATTGTGTGCGTGTGCTCATGTGTGTTTATATAAGTGTACGAATATGTACACATATATGTGTATATATATATGTGTACGAATGTTAGTGTGTATGTGTGTGCAAACTTTTCAAGGATATAACAACACGTAATACAAAGTAAACATTTCAGCTTTTCTTTGAAATTATAAATTGAGATGAGTGAATGGGAAAAATCTACGCGTAAAGTAGAGACAAAATGTTGTTTTATATATATATATATATATATATATATATATATATATAGATACAATGTATGTATATTACATATATACTATATATTTACCACCATAAAGAGTTATAACATGTTTAAAGTCGTAAAAAGGGGCTAAAAGGAGATTATTCTTATTTCATTTTAAGAATTCATTTACGAGGTTTCACTTTAAAAATATGTTGTTAAGTTGTTTAAAAAAATACGATCTCTGTACTCGCTCCAAGTTATATAAATTTATAGATTTTTAAAGTTATGTATTTTCTCGTACAATAAATTTTATTTTTATTTCTTTCTAAAAGTTCCAAACCTTTTTTTATTTATGAACTCTGCGGAAAGGAAATAAAAAGCTATTTCCAAAAACCCTTATTACCAAAATGTAAAATATATAAATATATATATAAAAAATAGAATTCAAAAGAATTTGATGATAATAAATTTGAAGAACGTAAACAGACATTTCAGTAATTCATCTCCAGGTTTTCAAAGAAATTCATACCAAACCTCTTCTTAATATATTCATGTTTGCCTAATAGAGTATATCTTTTAAATTTCATATCCTTGTTGATGATCCAGTTGTTGTTGTTGTTGTTGTTGTGGTAGTTGTTGATTCTGTTGTTGTGGGTGGTAATGTAGTAGGTTTATTTGTTGTTGTTGATGTCTTTATTATTATTATTATTATTATTATTATTATTATTATTATTATTATTATTATTATTATTATTATTATGGTGATGATGATAATGATGATGATGATGAGGATGATGATGATGATGATGATGAAGATGATGGTGGTGGTGGTGATGTAAACCGTTGTTAGACATCCTTAATATCATAGCTATAATTGTCATTATGATCATCATCATGATCATCGTTAACATCATCATCATCGTCGTCATCGCCGCCATTTTCGTCACCGTCAACATCGCTCCCAGCACCATCTTCGTCACCGTCGCTGACGCCGTCGTCATCGTCGTCGTCGTTATAGTTATTACTGATGCCTTTTTCATCATCTCTGTTTAGAATTTAAATGATGGAAGTGTGGTGGCTTGATCGGTGATGGCACTGATAGTGGTGGGGTGGTGGTGGAGGTGGTGGCACTGGTGCTAGTGATAGTGGTGGGGTGGTGGTGGAGGTGGTGCTGCAGCTGCTGTTGCTGGTGGTGGTGGTGGTGCTGGTGGCACTGGTGCTAGTGATAGTGGTGGGGTGGTGTTGGAGGTGGTGCTGCAGCTGCTGGTGGTGGTGGTGGTGGTGGTGCTGGTGGCACTGGTGCTAGTGATAGTGGTAGGGTGGTGGTGGAGGTGGTGGTGGTGCTGGTGGCACTGGTGCTAGTGATAGTGGTGGGGTGTTGGTGGAGGTGGTGGTGGTGCTGGTGGCACTGGTGCTAGTGATAGTGGTGGGGTGGTGGTGGAGGTCGTGGTGGTGGCACTGGTGCTAGTGATAGTGGTAGGGTGGTGGTGGAGGTGGTGGTGGTGCTGGTGGCACTGGTGCTAGTGATAGTGGTGGGGTGGTGGTGGAGGTCGTGGTGGTGGCACTGGTGCTAGTGATAGTGGTAGGGTGGTGGTGGAGGTGGTGGTGGTGCTGGTGGCACTGGTGCTAGTGATAGTGGTGGGGTGGTGGTGGAGGTCGTGGTGGTGGCACTGGTGCTAGTGATAGTGGTAGGGTGGTGGTGGAGGTCGTGGTGGTGGCACTGGTGCTAGTGATAGTGGTAGGGTGTTGGTGGAGGTGGTGGTGGTGCTGGTGGCACTGGTGCTAGTGATAGTGGTGGGGTGGTGGTGGAGGTCGTGGTGGTGGCACTGGTGCTAGTGATAGTGGTAGGGTGGTGGTGGAGGTGGTGGTGGTGCTGGCGGCACTGGTGCTAGTGATAGTGGTGGGGTGGTGGTGGAGGTCGTGGTGGTGGCACTGGTGCTAGTGATAGTGGTAGGGTGGTGGTGGAGGTGGTGGTGGTGCTGGCGGCACTGGTGCTAGTGATAGTGGTGGGGTGGTGGTGGAGGTGGTGGTGGTGCTGGTGCCACTGGTGCTAGTGATAGTGGTGGGGTGGTGGTGGAGGTGGTGGTGGTGCTGGTGGCACTGGTGCTAGTGATAGTGGTGGGGTGGCACTGGTGGAGGTGGTGGTGGTGCTGGTGGTGGTGGTGGTGGTGATAGTGGTGGGGTGGTGGTGGAGGTCGTGGTGGTGGCACTGGTGCTAGTGATAGTGGTAGGGTGGTGGTGGAGGTGGTGCTGGTGCTGGCGGTACTGGTGCTAGTGATAGTGGTGGGGTGGTGTTGGAGGTGGTGGTGGTGCTGGTGGCACTGGTGCTAGTGATAGTGGTGGGGTGGTGGTGGAGGTGGTGGTGGTGCTGGTGGCACTGGTGCTAGTGATAGTGGTGGGGTGGCACTGGTGGAGGTGGTGGTGGTGCTGGTGGTGGTGGTGGTGGTGATAGTGGTGGGGTGGTGGTGGAGGTGGTGCGGCAGCTGCTGTTGCTGGTGGTGGTGGTGCTGGTGCTGGTGGCACTGGTGTTAGTGATAGTGGCGGGATGGTGGTGGAGTTGGTGCGGCAGCTACTGTTGCTGGTGGTGGGGGTGGTGGTGCTGGTGGCACTGCTGCTAGTGATAGTGGTGGGGTGGTGGTGGAGGTGGTGAGGCAGTTTTTGGTGGTGGTGGTGGTGCTCTTTCTGAAATATAACTTTAAAATCTACTGGAATGATACAAAAATATTCAACACGAAATATTTTACGTTTCTCTATATCCTGGGTGTTGTTATTGATGATATTGATGAGGATGATGATGATTATGATGATGATCTTGACGACGATGATGGTGAAGCTGGTGATAATCATGATGATTATGATGATGATGATGAGGATGTTGATACTGTTGGTGTTGTTGCTGCACAAGCATGGCAGCATGGTGATGGTTGAGACGGTGGTATTGGTGGTGTTTATGATGGTGTTGGTGGTGATGCTGATAATGATGATGATGATGACGACGATGATGATGATGATGATGATTATAGTGATGATGGTGGAGGTGGTTGTGAGGTGTTGTGGCTGCTGCTGCTGATGATGATGATTGTGCTGGTGGCATCGATCATGATTTCAATATTGTTTATGCTACGGATATAATTGCTGTTGTTGTTGTCGTTGTTGTTGTGGTATCTTAGTTCGTTCCTCAGCACCACGACTCTACACACCACTGCCTCCACCAACAACAAGAACATGAAGCTAACCCCAAACCTCTACAACTAACGCAACTTCACCAACAAACACCACCTACAACACCACCAACTTGATCACCAACAACAACAGCAACAACAACACCAACAACACCAACAACACCAACAACACCAACAACACCACCAACAGCATCACCAACATCACCACCAACACTAACCACGACACCTCCGACAGCAACAACATAACCAACAACATTTACAACAACATTTCCAACAACAGTACCACCAACAACAGCAACATCAGCATCGATAACAGCACCAACAACAGCAACATCAGCATCGATAACAGCACCAACAACATCACCCACAACACCAACAATAACACCACCAACATCACCACCAACAACATCATCTACAACACCAACAGCAACATCACTAGCAACATTACCACTAACTTCATCAGCAACATCACCAGCAAGAACACTAAAAGCAGCACCACCACCACCAACACCAACAACACCACCAACACCACCAACACCACCGACACCACCAACACCAGCAACAGCAGCACCAACACCACCAACAGCACCAACACCACCAACACCACCAACACCACCAACAGCAGCACCAACACCACCAACACCACCAACAGCAGCACCAATACCACCAACACCACCACCACCACCACCAATACCACCAAAACCACCAACACCACCAACACCACCAACACCACCACCAACACCACCACCAACACCACCAACACCACCAACACCAACACCAATACAACCAACACCACGACCAACACCACCAACACCACCAACACCACCAACACCACCAACACCACCACCAACACCACCACCAACACCACCACCAACACCACCAACACCACCAACACCACCAATAACACCAACACCACCACCAACACCACCAACACCACCAACACCACCACCACCACCACCACCAACACCACGAACACCACCACCAATACCACCAACACCACCACCAACACCACCAACACCACCACCAACACCACCAATACCACCAACACCACCACCACAACCACCAACACCACCAACACCACCAACACCAACACCAATACTACCAACACCACCACCAACACCACCAACACCACCAACACCACCAACACCACCACCAACGCCACCACCAACACCACCAACACCACCAACACCACCAATAACACCAACACCACCACCAACACCACCAACACCACCAACACCACCACCACCACCAACACCACGAACACCACCACCAATACCACCAACACCACCACCAACACCACCAACACCACCAACACCACCACCAACACCACCAATACCACCAACACCACCACCACAACCACCAACACCACCAACACCACCAACTCCACCAACACCACCAACACCACCAACACCACCAATACCACCACCACCACCACCAACACCAACAACAACACCACCAACACCACCAACACCACCACCAACACCACCAACACCACCAACACCACCAACAACCCTACCAACACCACCAATACCACCAACACCACCACCAACACCACCAACACCACCAACACTACAAACACCACCACCAACACCACCAACACCACCAACCCCACCACCAACACCACCAACACCACCAACACTACAAACACCACCACCAACACCACCAATACCACCAACACCACCACCAACACCACCAACACCACCAACACCACCAACACCACCACCAACACCACCAATACCACCAACACCACCAACACCACCACCACCAACACCACCAACACCACCAACACCACCAACACCACCACCAATACCACCAACACCACCACCAACACCACCAACACCACCAACAATACAAACACCACCACCAACACCACCAATACCACCAACACCACCACCACCACCATCAACACCACCAACACCACCAACACCACCACCAACACTACCAATACCACCAACACCACCACCAACACCACCACCACCACCAACACCAACAACACCACCAACACCACCAACACCACCAACACTACAAACACCACCGCCAACACCACCAATACCACCAACACCACCACCAACACCACCAACACCACCAACACCACCAACACCACCAACACCACCTGCAGCAGCACCAACACCACTAACACCACCAACACCACCAACACCACCAACACCACCAGCACCACCATCACCGCCAACGCCATCACAATGTGTCAAAAACCTCCGCAAAAATACAAAAGAAAAAAAAAGAAATATAAAAGAAGCGACAGCGAACTTCGTTGAGCGGAAGCAGCCAACACGTCCACTGCTACCACAACGACTAACACAAGTAAAACCCTACCCCCAGCACTTCTAGGGCTACCACTAGCATCACCATCCCTACCACAACGACTAACACAAGTAAAACCCTACCCCCAGCACTTCTAGGGCTACCACTAGCATCACCATCCCTACCACAACGACTAACACAAGTAAAACCCTACCCCCAGCACTTCTAGGACTACCACTAGCATCACCATCCCTACCACAACGACTAACACAAGTAAAACCCTACCCCCAGCACTTCTAGGGCTACCACTAGCATCACCATCCCCACCACAACGACTAACACAAGTAAAACCCTACCCCCAGTACTTCTAGGACTACCACTAGCATCACCATCCCTACCACAACGACTAACACAAGTAAAACCCTACCCCCAGCACTTCTAGGACTACCACTAGCATCACCATCCCTACCACAACGACTAACACAAGTAAAACCCTACCCCCAGCACTTCTAGGACTACCACTAGCATCACCATCCCTACCACAAGGACTAACACAAGTAAAACCCTACCCCAAGCACTTCTAGGACTACCACTAGCATCACCATCCCTACCACAAGGACTAACACAAGTAAAACCCTACCCCCAGCACTTCTAGGGCTACCACTAGCATCACCATCCCTACCACAACGACTAACACAAGTAAAACCCTACCCCCAGCACTTCTAGGGCTACCACTAGCATCACCATCCCTACCACAAGGACTAACAAAAGTAAAACCCTACCCCAGCATTTCTACGGCTACCACTAGCATCACCATCCCTACCACAACTAAAACTATCACCACCATCGCCAATACTTTTTATTTTCTCGGTAGCCTTGTATCGGTAGAGGGTCGGACGTCATGCGTTCCAGCATAGTTACGTCCCTTTACGGTCTGAGTTCAAATCCCGGCGAGGTTAACTTTGCCTTTCATCCTTACGGGGGTCGATCAAATAAAGTACCAGCAATGTACTGGGTAATTGCTGACCTTGTGCCTAAAGTAGAAACAATTATATTGGCAGTATCGGTAGAGGATCGGACGCCATGCTTTGATGCAAAGAGTTACGTCCCTTTACGATCTGAGTTCAAATCCCACCGAGGTTAACTTTGCCTTTCATCCTTATGGGGTTGATCAAATAAAGTACCAGTAATGTATTGGATAATTGCTGGCCTTGTGCCAAAAGTAGAAACAATTATGAATATTACGAATGTTAACTGGAAAGATTAACACAGAACAAATTTCCGACTCCAAGACAATAATTATGGTGAAGTTCTTTGAAGACAGAATGTCAATAGAAACAACTTTCTATGCATATTTTTTGCTATGACGTTTTACCCCTTTACTAAACATTTAAATATATTTTTTCACTTCAAATTTAATATTGTATAATTTTAAAAGATCGTCTTACATAAAAGATGACATCCACGTATACATATATATATATATATATATTTCACCGTATTTTTGACTAAATGAATTTTAGCCTGATAATGGGGTTTAGAACCCTCAGATAAATGGAAAAAGATGAGTATTGACGTACATGTACGTCAATACTCATCTTTTTCCATTTATCTGAGGGTTCTACACCCCATTATCAGGTTAAAATTCCTTTAGTAAAAAAATACGGTGAAAGCTATTCTATTTTCTAATTTCAAACCTAGTCACTGTTTCAAAACATACTTACTTGATATATATATATAAATATATATATAAACTGTTTTCGAAATATGTTTATTTCATTTTACGCGTGTGTGTGTGTGTGTGTGTGTGTGTGTGTGTGTGTGTGTGTGTGTGTGTGTGTGTGTGTGTGTGTGTGTGTGTGTGTGTGTGTGTGTGTGTGTGTGTGTGTGTGTGTGTGTGTGTGTGTGTGTGTGTGTGTGTGTGTGTGTGCGTGTGTGTGTGTGTATAAAATGGTAAATGAATAAAATTATATAAATAAAGAAAACAACCAAACCACAGAGAATGTAGAACAGATTTATTCAAATTTTTGAAGAGCATTTGTAACTACACAAAGAGACACACCCTTAAAAAAGATAAACTACTACTACTATAACTACTACTGCTGTTGCTGCTGCTGTTACTACTACTACTACTACTACTACTACTACTACTACTACTACTACTACTACTACTACTACTACTACTGCTACTACTAATACTAATAATAATTACGCTATAAATAATGGTAAAATAATAGAAATGAAAAGAGTTAAAAATGAAGAAAATCTTTTGAAGACAAATCGCAATGCATATGCTCTTTCTGAAAAAAAGTGTGAAAAAAACAGAATAGCTTAAAATGTCCTTAAACCTACATTAAGACATATTGGAAAGTTTGAAGAAAGATTTTGTTTAAAAAAGAATGTATTATGCATTGAAAACATATCTATATATGCTGTTTACGTCTGTATATATAGGTATATGATATATATGTATACATGTATATATGTATATAATAGACATGTATATATATGTAAGTATATATTTATTATATATATATATATATATATATATATTTATATATATATATATATGTGTGTGTGTGTGTGTTTTTTTGTGTGTGTTTGTGTGTGTGTATAAATACATGTAATATAGAAACACAGGCACACATATTGTATAATGTGTAAAACTGCATGCGTATGTCTGAAGCTATGCGCTGATGATTAAGATTTTCATAATGAAATAAAATGATTGAATGATTGAAAATGGAGAGAAAAAAATGCTTCAGACAGTGAGCAAAGGAAGAAAGAAAGAAGGAAGATGGATAGAGAGAGGGGAAAAGAACATTACAAAAATGTAACTTTATCTTGTTATCGTGTAAAAATACAGACGTTTTTAAATAGTGGCCTCAAAGCAAAATAAAATCGTGAGCAACAGGGAGAGAACGAGATCATATTGGGATTAATTGAACAATAACAGCAGCAGTAGTAGCAGCAGCAGTAGCAGCAATGGTAGCAAGAAGAGCAATAATAATAACTATAACAACATCGAGAGTGATAAAGAAAATTATGAACAGCAAAAACAACAAGAGGAACAACAACTACAACAATTGTAACAACGTTGAGAGTGATAAAGAAAAATATGAACAGCACAACAATAAGAATAGTAAGAGTATTAACAACAACAACACTTGTAACAACGTTGAGTGTGATAAAGAAATATATGAACAGAACAACAACAACAGTGACAATAGCGGTTTTGGTAAAGTGGGGGAAGAAATACGAGTAATAATAGAATTTTTCAAAATTCATTCTACTATAATATGAGAATGTAAGAAACTGCCGCACACATCACACACTCACACACTCAAGTATATCCACACTCCCCCAGACACATATATACATAGGTATAATATATATATCTCTCTCTATATATATATATTTATATATATATATATATATATATATATATATATATATATATATATATATATATATATATATATATATATATATATATATATATATATATATATATATTATACATATATATATACTTACATGCATGCATACATACTTTCATAAATATATATTTACATTCTTATATACATACATATATACATGCATTATATCTTACGTAAACTCACACACACATACAAACACAAAAACACACTACTTTGGATTTATGTTTTTTCAAATATTCTTTTTTCGATGTTTTTTTTTTCTTTTTTTTTTGTCTTATTTTCTACCTCATTCCATTTCTTTTGTATTTTCTCACGACTTTGACATCACACAAATGTGAAGTTTTTTTCTGTGTGGAAGTGTGAAAGAAAGAATTTATAAGAATACTTAATTTTAAATTACGTACTTGTATGTAGTCATATTATTTAAACGTTATATTTCTCTGACATGCATGTGATGTAGAGGGATGGGCAAACATTTATATGAATAGTCAATTTTAAATATCTTATATATATATATATATATATATCATTTCTTAAGTATTAAGCGCTATCTTTTTCCTTTTTATATATGTAAGGACATGTAACGCTGTGTAGACTCGTAGGGGTGCCGTTGTAACTTCTGTCGTGTTTTGTCCATTTAAAATATGACAGAGTCCATCCCTCCCAATGTTTGAACACAGTCGATTGCTTCTAAAGAAGGATGGAGTAAAAGAGTAAGA
>OZ024747.1:54081575-54096575 GCA_964016885.1 Eledone cirrhosa
ATATATATACATATATATTCTTAACTGTTTATATACACAGACACAAATAAAATAAATGAATATAAATATATATATAAATATATATATCTAATATATATTTATCTTTATCGAACCGTCTTTGGATTCTCGTCTTCAAATTTATTATTATTACATGTACACACACACACACACACACACACACACACATATATATATATATATATATATATATATATATATATGGTCCATTTGAAATATTCTCCAAACAAGACCACAAGAAACAAACACCTTAAATAAATACCAGCACCACCACCACCACCACCACCACCACCAATAACAACAACAACAATGTCGATAAAATTTAACATCAACATAAATCTTAGGACAGTATGTATAACAGCAACATAAGAAGAAGAAGAAGAAGAAGAAGAAGAAGAAGAAGAAGAAGAAGAAGAAGAAGAAGAAGAAGAAGAAGAAGAAGAAGAAGAAGAAGAATCCAATATGTCTTAATTATATTAATTCACACTTAAAATGGTAAAACTGCAGGACATATATATACATATATAACGAGAGAACGTATAATCTTACTGAATATATATTATATTTAAAAAAATGAAAATGAAACCTTTATCGAAATATATAAAGGCATATCGAAATATATTTTGAATATTCTTGGAATTTATGAGATGTCTATGATTAATGTGATTTCATGCTGCACAAATATTTAGCATGTCTATAGCTAATATATATATGAGTGTGTTTATGTTCGTGCTTGCTTGCGTGTACATGTATATATATATATATATATATATATATATATATATATATATATATTTTCATATATATATATATGTATATATATTTTCATATATATATATTTTCATATATATATATATGTATATATATTTTCATATATTTTCATATATATATATATGTATATATATAAATATATATATATATATATATATATTATATATATATTCATATATATATATATGTGTATATATATATATATGTATATTTATAAATATATATATATATATACATATATATATATTATTGTATATATATATATATATATATATATATATATATATATATATATATATATATATATATATATATATATATATATATATATATTGTATATATATATATATTACCTCTGTATTTTATTTACTTTATTCTTAACTCTGAAGCCGAGTATCATTCGGTTTCCTAAATAGAATTTTAGTCTACGACTTCAGTTATACCATAAACGTGGTTTTGTCTTTGCATGTAATTGTTCTCAGCGTTCCACATAATGACGTATTATTTTCGTTTTTTTTTCATTCTCTGCCAGGGAACGCTTCCACGAACCAAAGTATGTCCCCCTCTCTCTCTCTCTCTCTCTCTCGCTCTCTCTATATATATATATATATATATATATATATATATATATAAATGCAAAAGTTCTATTTAAAATTGTTGGGATACAACAAGTAAATATTTTATAACTGATATAAAGCACTCGACAATTTGGTATCCCTGAAATATGTATAATGAAATAAATATGGTTTTATAAATATACTTTCCATTTATTTAATATCGTATATATATATATATAATATAATTTGAAAAAGAAAAAAGAAAACTTTTTTCGCTTTACATGGCTGAATACAATAAATGTAATCTGAGTTTTTCGAATATTAATAATTGTTTCTACTTCAGGCACAAGGCAAGCAAATAACCAGTGCATTACTGGTACCTTATTTTATCGACCCTGTAAGGATGAATAATAACATTCGATTCGTTTCTAATTATGCAAAGAAGCCTCAATTATATAGCCATGAAAGTAGAATAAAGTGTTCCTTCTTGCTCTTGTGTTGGCATTTGAACAGAACTGCAGACACTAATGTTTTGGGGCATCACCCTTCATCAGTACAGCTCACTGTTCACCTGCCAAACTGTCAGAGCTAGTTAAAATATATGCTAATTTCAAAAATACACAGTGACTGATCGGCCTGATTTGCATATTAGCAGACTGGCTTATCAGTCAGCTCTGCATATTAGCAGATCCACTGATCAGCCAGATTTACATATCAGTAGACTGGCCAGTCAGTTTCCTGTATATGAGCGATAAATGGCCGGCTATTTTTGAAAGTAGCATATATTTTCCCTAGCTCTGACAGTTTGGCAGGTGAACAGTGAGCTGTACTGATGAAGGGTGATACCCAGAAACATTAGTGTCTGCAGTTCTGTTCACATGCCAACACAAGAGCAAGAACGAAGGGTTCATTCTACTGACATGGCTATAAAATTGAGGCTTGTTTGCATAATTGCAAACGAATCGAATGTTATTATTAATATTCAGAAAACTCAGATTACATTTATTGTATTCAGCCACGTAGAGCGAACAAAGTTTGCTTTTTTATTTGAATTTATCGCTCGTATACAGGAAACTGGCTGGCCAGTCTGCTGATATGTAAATCTGGCTGATGAGTGGATCGGCTAATATGCAGGTCTGACTGATCAGCCTGTCTGCTAATATGCAAATCAGGCCGATCAGTCACTGTATTTTTGAAAATAGCATATATTTTCACTAGCACTGACTGAATATATTTGCAATATATATCTATATTTTATTGCATGATGCAATCATATTGCAGGTATGTTTTCATTCATTTATTGTTTAATTAGTAAATACGAGGTAATAACAAACGCTCGATTTGTTTCGGTCGATCTCGTTATAAAGAATTTTTCGTTTCAACGAATTTTTTTATACCCTCAACTTAAATAAGACCGTTATTGTTCCAATCAGTCTTCTAGCCCTCAGGAAGCTCCCCAAGCCGAACGCCAACCTATACCCATGACTCCTGACAAACAAACCGTACCCAAATTCAAAATTCGGTAAATCAAATGCAGAGCACCCATCCTCCCAAACTCAGCTTATGCAACCTGACCGTTCAGTACAAAATGCCGGATCTGCTGGCCTCACACCTCTGGCAAATGTATCATTTGATGCATCTGATTGAAAGAAGTCATCTCTGATAAAGGAAGTCATTTCTTTCAATTATAATTTTCCCTACACACCGAATTTCTGATTTCTGATTTCTTAAAAAGAAAATGCCTCAGAAACTCTCCCACTTTGAAAGTTAAGTGGACATCATATGGTCTACGATGATGGAACTGAGAGCCCTTCTGGAAGAAAAGTTCCAGATTTACTTCGAGCAACGTAAAGATCGCTTTTCTAAGTATGTGTTGGTACAGGGGCCCTCCTACGATGGGTGTTAGTAATATCACTTCCTCTACTAAGTACCATTTGCTTTCCTAGCCTGAGGTCTAACTCTATCATTAACAATCTTGCACTTATGCGAAATAGTTAGATCATGAAACTGTTGGCTGCAATGAACTTTGTGTTTAAGAATCATAATAAATTAGCTCTGTTTCGTGTATGCATGTATATATGTATGTGTGTGTGTTTTGTGCGTGTGTATGTATATATGTATGTGTGTATGTATATATGTATGTGTGTATGTATGTACGTAGGTATGTATATAAGTACGTACATTCATACATACGTATACGCTTAGGCAAATAGATATATCAGAGAGAGAGAGAGAGAGAGAGAGAGAGAGAGAGAGAGAAAGAAAGAGAGAGAGAGAGAGAAATAATGAGAGGGGGATGGAGAGAGAGAGTGAATGCCACACATTCATACGTATATGCAAACCAATGTACCTATACACACCCACAAGTAACAAGCATATATATGTAAATATATATATATACATCCTTTTTCCTTTATTTTCTTTATTTCTTACTTGCTCTCCTTTCCTTCCATATATATATATATATGTAGATAAATCTACTCTTGATAGTTTGTATAATTTTGTATAATTTTGTACATAGATCTGTTGAATATGCATGCCAATTCTAACACATATATATCCTAGAAACGATCGTTAAATAATGAACTTTTTTTGTTTAATATAAGGAACTGTTTCATTGTTTTATTCATTATTTGTTTAATATTTTATATATATATATATATATAAATGGAAATAATGAAACGAAATTTCATTTCTCACTCTTAGTACGGCTGTTACTTAAATATAAGTATACATACTTATATATATAAGTATACATACATATATATATATATATATATATATATATGTGTGTGTGTGTGTGTGTGTGTGTGTGTGTGTGTGTGTGTGTGTGTGTGTGTGTGTGTGTGTATGTGTATGTATGTATACTTCTGATGTGGTTATTTGTCTACCGTTTGTGTGTATGTACAAGTGTATGAATATGTATTTCTATTTTTCGTTATATCTGTATAAGCGTATGTCATGGTTAAATTTCATTTATTTAATCACTTATTTATTAAATATATATATTCCCCGGTTGTTCTATTCTCCTTCACTACAATCCTTTCTCCTTTATTTTCTTTATTTCTTTCTTGCTCTCCTTTCCTTCCATCGTTTTTGTGCGTCTCCTCTTTTCTCCTCAACACTTCTCACTTCTTTGCCACACCCCACTCAGCCTCTCTACATTCCTCTCAACTCACCATTTCCCTTGTACATTTCTTCTCTTATTACAATGTTATGGCAGAGTTTCTAAAAAGAATAATTTCTTTAATAAAATCATATTTCTAGAAGGCCTTAATCAGTCGTTAATGTACATCAACATAAGCAGTTAGACATAGCTATTTCTATACCCTAGGGAAATCTTCGGCTTCTAAAACTTATCACTGATTTCCTTTGCACTAAATATATTTCCAATTTCTTCATAATTTGCAATGAGATTTCTCGTCAAAATTTTTTTCCTTTCTGGTTTCACTTTCCCTTTTAATAACAATAATGCTTTTTTTGTTATTTTATTGTTATTCTTATCATCATCATCAACCTCATTAATATTATTATTATCGTTGTTGTCGTTGTTGTGGTTGTTGTGGTTGTGGTTGTTGTTGTTGTCGTTGTTGTTGTTGTTGTTGTTGTTATTGTTAATGATAATAGCGGTGATAATAATAATATATTAAGATTATTTATATTAGTATTAGTATTATTTTCATCAACGTTAGTAATTATTATCATGATTAAGTTTGCTGCAATAACAATAAAAACAAGATAAAAAATAATAATAAATAATAATAATAAGAGTAATAATAATAATAATAATAAATAATGATAAGAGTAATAACAATAATAATAATAATAATAATAATAATAATAATAATAATAATAATAATAATAATAATAATAATAATAAATGATAATAACAAAATTAATAATAATAATAACAGCAACAACAACAAAAATAATGACAACAATTGCAATAATAATTATCATTCTTGGTATTATTTTTTATCCTCTTCATGTTTATTTTCATTTCATTTACAATCATCATTGCCATTATTATCATCAGCATCTTCATGAACGTCATAATTTTAATAATATAAGAAGGCCTTCTATATTTTTACATATTTTTTCATATATCTTTATACATTATTTTAGAATTTTGATATCCGCTTTCCTGTTTTATCTCTAAATCTTTCATATTAAATAATTATATATTTCTAGATTTCTACTGCCTTAAAATCAGCGTTGCTTAAAATATGACACTCTCTTGCCTACATTTATATATATATATATATATATATATATATTTATATATATATATATATTTATATATATATATGTATGTGTGTGTGTGTGTGTGTGTGTGTGTGTGTGTGTGTGTGTGTGTGTGCCATGAATGCCCTGAAATCGAGGTAGTAGTCCCAATAGCCAAAGAGATGGAGAAATAATCCAAATATTAATGGTTGGAAATAATATGAACCAAAATGTTTTGACTCAAAGTAGAAACGCTCCTTATGATAATGCACATTTTGATAATTATAAATAATCATACACGTAAAACTACCATAAATTGTGCAATCTTTATTTAATGCTTGCTTAATTAGTTGATGTTGGATACAATAATTTTCCACTATCCTGGAATAATTTCAGACTTCTTGGGTTTTACCTAAAATCATGGCCTAGTAGTCCGCTGCCCCTTTACAAAAACGTATGACATCTTTCCGCGTATTAGGATGAAAAAGATCAAGAAAAGAACTCAATGAATGATGTGGTGCATTGTATCTTGCGACTGGGAATGAGACGGCATATTTGCAAATGTAATTACTTTGATGGCGAGTAAACTCCATCAAGGATGGCTTTTGGCTAAACAATAAGGGCACTATTTATAAACAATTATGTCACTTCTCAAATGTTTACATGGTAACATGCTAGAGCTGCTATTTGTTGTTGCAGTCCATTTATGTAACTAAATCAACTTAAAATCATTAGTTCATGAACGTTTTTCAAACAAGTACTAAACAAAATACGGTAGTAAATATAAGAAATACCTTATAATCGAAATTAGTATTCGAAAGTTGACTTGATTTAATTCAAATATGAGGAGGTATATAGATAAACACAAATACACATTCGGCATATAAGATCACGCATACCCATACATACCCTTTGATCTAATATGGCTAACAAACGACATCAGCTTGAATATACTTGTGTTGCGAACGAACCCAGGCTTTCACATCATTCAAAGGGAGTTTCATGTGCGAGTGGTTATAAGAGATGTCAACATGAATGGACCTATTATTTTTATCTAAAGACATTTTTTCCAATTCCATCCTGCCTGTCCCCTTAATCTATTTTATTTCTCATTCTTTCTTCTGATGAAGAACTAGCGCCCGAAACGTTAAGACCCTCTTCCTGCTATATCAATCGTTAACCTAATATATCCCTTCCATATACTGTACCGATTGTGTTGTTATGTCTGTTTACCTGTTACATATATATATATATATATATATATATATATATATATATATATATATATATATATATATATGTGTGTGTGTGTGTGTGTGTGTGTGTGTGTGTGTGTGTGTGTGTGTGTGTGTGTGTGTGTGTGTGTGTGTGTTTGTGTGTGTGTGTGTGTATGTGTGTCTGTATGTGTGTGTGTATGTGTGTGTTTGTGTGTGTTTGTGTGTGTCTGTATGTATATTTATATGTAGCAAAAGAAAAATGTATCCGTGGAAAGGAAAGAGGAATCCCGTGCTCTATGTAACGCGAAATAACTAATTTATTATGATTTATAAACGTAATATGTATTGCGCTACCTTAGGTTTCAAGGCACTAGCGTTGTGGTGAATGCAGGCTGCTTGCATTTATATATGAACAGATAAATGAATATATAATTAAACATGAGTGTCAAGTGAGATCCACTCTGTGCTAGGGTGATTTGGAAAATGTTAATTAGATGTCTTTCACCCTCTCTCTCTCTCTCTCTCTATCTATCTATCTTTCATTCTGTTATAAATTTTATTCTGTTATATTTTATTTTGTTTTTATATTTTGTTATTGCCTCCTCCTTATTGAGGACGCCCTGTTTTGTAAACTCCCCCCATTGTACTTGTCCCACTTTTGATGCCCTGTTGGCAAATAAAAGAAACATATCTATCTATCTTTCATTCTCTCTCTCCCCTTTTCTCCCGCACTTTGTATATATATATATATATATATATGTGTGTGTACATCAATACTCATCTTTTTCTATTTATCTGAGGGTTCTAAACCCCATTGTCAGGCTAACATTTCTTTAGTCAAAAATACGGTGAAAGCTATTCTATTTTCTAATTTCAAACCTGCTCACTGTTTCAAAGCATACTTACTCGTCATATATATATATATGCTGAAAGGAGAGGACCATGACTAAATGTTATTGCATGATGTTCTCATGTAATTTGCACATTTTCATGTTTATTGAAGAATAATAGCAATAATAATAGAAACCTTATTGCAGACAATCCAACAATAATGTTATTAATAATAATGTTAATAATAATATTACTATTCTTAATGAAATACTACTACTACTACTACTACTACTACTACTACTACTACTACTACTACTAGTAGTGATGATAATAATGCTTTCTTTATTACCCACAAGGGTTTACATAAAGTAAGACATTAAGGGCAATACAGGACAATGTAGGACGGTACAAATGGACATTTCTACTTGTAAAAAAAATATAAAAAACAGAGGATGTAACAAAAAAAGAAACAATGAAAAATTCCCCAATATGGGGAAGAGTTCCAAGGGACATTCGTGGAGAAAGCCCATTAAAAAAACCACGGTGACCCTGACCACTAGGAAAAGTGCCCTCTCCCAGTTTTCCACCTTCAATTTACAGGCGCATACTCAGAGTATGCTTGCCTTTCTCACCCATCAACAAAATGCTGGGAAGAGAGCACTTCCCTCTCTACCCTGATTTTCCTTTTCAAATGAAATTTGAAAAAGTTAATCAGGGCATCACCGAACAGGTAAGTGCTCGTCTTCAGCCCTTTCAAACGCGTCAACCACACTATTTCTTTCGCCATGGCCACCAGACAGATAAAAACTGCCTGCCCTTCCCGGCTAAAGGAAGAGGGCGGGGCAATCCTCACGATGGACTCAGCTCATAGTTGGATCCGTCCTACACGTGACAGCAGGTGTTCAACATAAACCCACAAGTCAGCAATGCTCGGACACTGGACGAGTGCGTGCAGGACGGTTTCGTCGCCCTGCGCGCATCTCGGACATGCCCGGCTGACGGCATCTCCGTGCCTGCAGAGTTTATCCCGAACTGGCAAAGCTCCTCGGTAGCACTGCCAGGCCAGGTATTTCTGGAAGTTGTCCATAGGCCCCGGCCCGAAAGTCCTTCCGAAGAGATTGGCTAGTTGATTTTCGTCGACGCCTAGAGTTCCTCCAAGTACGTCGTCGTTCTTCCCCTCCACTAATCCTCTATATAACGCCAAGTAGTAGTAGTAGTAGTAGTAGTAGTAGTAGTAGTAGTAGTAGTAGTAGTAGTAGTAGTAGTAGTAGTAGTAGTAGTGATATTGATATAAAAAGAAGTTGAAGAAAAAGAAGATGATGAAGAAGACAAAGAAAAAGAAGAAAAGGAATAAGAAACTAGCAACTACATGGAGAAGGAGAGAGAGAGAGAGAGAGAGAGAGAGAGAGAGAGAGAGAGAGAGGGAGAGAGAGAAAGAGAGAGAGAGAGAGAGAGATATAGAGTGAGTGAGAAAGAGAGAGAGAGAGATCTATTCAGTTATCATCAGCCTCCTATCCACTTGAAAAATTGTATTATCGAGGTTTTCATTGAATCACAATACAATAAATTGTATTTTCTTTGGTGCTTACAGAAGAATGGTAGAATGGTAGAATGGTACTGCTTTAGTTTGGCAATATTTGGTGCTTTTCCAGACGTTTATTTCTGTTTCTGTGTCCTGATATGTAATATTTTGTTTTACAAAGACAGACACACACATGTATATCTGTGCGTGTGTATATATACGTATATATATGCGTATATGTATGTGCATATATATATATATATATATATATATATATATATATATATATATGTGTGTGTGTGTGTGTGTGTGTGTGTGTGTATACGTATATATATATATTATGTATTATATATGTTTGTATATGGTTATGATATATATATGTATATATATATATATATATATATATATATATATATATATATATATATATATATATATATATATATATATATGTATATATGTTTATATATATATGTATATATATATATATATATATATATATATATATATATATATATATATATATATATATATATATATATATATATTTATACGTATATTTATGTGTGTGTGGGGTTGTGTCTTTGGGTGTGTTGAAGAAATGCTTTCATCAAATAATAAATGTTATTTAATATTCGGTGATATTAGTTATTAGAATAGACTGTATAAAGTTTTACGACTCACTACCTAATACCAATCGGACTTGCAATACACATATACATATATACGCACATTCATATATATATACATACATGCATGCATACATACATATATATTCATACCTATATATATATATACATTCATACATGCATATATACGTAGATATATTCATACATACATATATACATACATACCTTCGTACATTGATACATATAACACATACATGCATATATATACAAACATATATGCATACATATAAATACTAATATATATATATATGTGCATATGCATACACACACATACATGCACACAACCATACACGCACATGTATATATATATATATATATATATATATATATATATATATATATATATATATATATAATATATAATATATATACATATATATATCTTCATTACACACACACACATATATATATATATATATATATATATACATATTGAGAGAGAAAGAGAGAGAGAGAAAAGAGAGAGAGAGAGAGGGAGTGACAGAGAAATGTGCGTGTATGTGAGTGTTTCTGTATTAATGTGTGTGTATATATATATATATATATATATATATGTGTGTGTGTGTGGGTGTGTAGGTGTGTGTGTGTGAATGTGTGTTTTAGCGTTCATCTTGCTATATATTATTAATGTTCAGTATCTAGTATTATGCTTTAGTATTGAGTAGATAATGTCATTTCTATATAATGTTTTCCCGTTTCCTGTAGTAAACAACTGAATATTAACATAAATGACTCTATTGTTTTTCATGTCTGTCAATTATTGAATCTATAACCAATTGTATTCCCTACAGCTAAACTATCGAAGACATAGAAGATTGTATAATTACTTTGAAGATTCCTTCATCATTTCTTTAGCAGATATACTCAGATATTTTCTCTGTTGACGAGGTCGGAATAAGAAGAGAACATGTCTTGTGTTATCTCCCAGATTTCAGACGTAATTGAACATAATAGGAATCATTGTTTATTAATAGTTCTAGCAACTATTCAGAGGCTATAACTACTGAATAATTACTGAAATATGAATCATCGTACTACTTTTCGGCGGTGGTCTTTCATCGCTTGTGAGAACACAAAATAGCAAGGGCGGCACATTGAAATGCAGGTGGAACTCATTTTTGCCAGATGAGTAGATTGGGGCAGTGGGAAATAGAATGTCTGGCATAAGGAGGCAACGCCCGATTGGAATTCGGACGTGAAGATCGCAGACTGAACACCTTAACTACTGAGCCATTCCTATTCATAGTACCATATTATAATTGTTTCTACTTTTGGCACAAGGCCAGCAATTATCCAGTGCATTGCAGGTACTTTATTTCATCGACCCTGTAAGGATGAATGGCAAAGTTAACCTCGGCGGGATTTGAATTTAGACCATAAAGGACCGTAACTCTATGCTGTAAAGCATGGTGTCCGACTCTCTACCGAAACTGCCAACCCATCGCCATAGTACCATAATAGTACCGTATTATAATATTAGACTGACATGCCAGGTTTGGTCAAAAGGTATCACTATAAGGTAATAAATACATAATTTCTTCTACAATGGTGGATCAAATTTATATAGAGAATAATAACGGTTTCTGATTTAGGTACAAGGCCAAGAATTTGGGGGGAAAGGAAAGTCGATTAAATCCACACCAGTGTATTACTAGTATTTTATCTAATCGATCCTGTAAGGATGAAAAGCAAAGCTAACATCGGCGGGATTTGAATTTAGACCATAAAGGACCGTAACTCTATGCCCCAAAGCATGGTATCGAACGATACTACCAACACAAGCCGTGTTGGCAGAATCGCCGACTAACGTATGCTATAGATAAAAACAGGATTATGATAACCATAATAATTTAATCATAAATATGATGGGTCAGCACTGAACCGTGGCCATACAAACAACAAACGGAAAACACTATGAGTGGCATCATCCATAAAATATGTCCTCCAGCAAGACTCTTAAGTTCATTTCACTTCAGTCCACTCATCTGTAATTCAATGTGCCAGTCTTATCAAACACTGTGTCATGTCGAATCTCATTGAGAATTACGTTAAAAATATATGTGGCCACCTACATGTTTATTTCATGGACTGGCTGATAGATTGTCCAAACAACTGTAACACTCACCGTCGAAAGTGACGCACGCAATTATATATATATATAGGAAAAAAGTAAGACCCCGACGGCAGAGCTCAAGCCGTTTCTACGGCTATTTCTGGACTTTCCTTAGATTTATTGAATTACCAACAAATTGAATATCCCTTCTGCTGATATATATATATATATATATATATATATATTTATTTATTTATTTAGAAGGGCGGCCGACTGGGGTAGAAGCTACTAAACTAAATGGTCGGTCGCCCTCATGTCTCTGATTTTCAGCCCCATGGATTTTGTCTATTATATTCCTTTGTTATATTTCGAATACCTGATGATGTCACCGGTTTCATACTGAACCAGATCATTGAAATCATCAGAGTATATAAACCTTCGGATTTAGTCTTCAAATTTATTATTATTACTATATATATATAACAAAGCAGATCGGGTAAGGAACCAGATGGCCCATAACGCACCAGAGTACTCAATACTTAGGGTAGTAGAGTGGCTAATAAGAAAAAGTTTAAGCCCGACGGCAGAGCTCAAGCCGTCGGGGTTAAACTTTTTCATATATATATATATATATATATATATATATATATATATATATATATATATATATATATATATATAGCAGAGTATAAAAGTTTTAATATAGATGAGATTGTACAGGACTAGAAATGTTTAATTCTTTAGAAATCATCAGGAATCTCTCTCTCTCTCTCTCTCTCTCTCTCTCTCTCTCTCTCTCTCTCTCTCTCTCTCTCTCTATATATATATATATATATATATATATATATATATATATATATATATATATATATATATATATATATATATGTATATATATATGTATATATATATGTATATAATGACAATGGCTAACCAGTTAAGATTTACAACATTATTTTAATCAACGAACGTTTCTATGGAGGGGGGGGGGGGGGATGAGCCGCAGTAAATATACTGAGGACCGGTCTGCTGCATTACATATCGCCAGGGGCATAGATGTAGTCTTAATTATTCAAAAACAAACACATGACAACTAATCAGTTGTCATGTGTTTGTTTTTGAATAATTAAGACTAATAATCAAGGATACTGATTAACATAGAGTTTCTATAATCTTCACAGACACACATATATATACATATATATATGTATATATATTCATATATATATATACATAGATAGATAGATAGATATGAGTGTGTGTGTGTGTGTGTGTAAAATTAAACAGAAATTACAAAGCAAACGACACAGTACATTGAAGAAATATATTAATTGAAATAACAGGAAAAGAGACTTTACATTACGGAAACTCCTCCTTCAGAGTCAGAAATAGAAGATAACATAGAAAGATAAAGAATAAGAAGAGGAAGGGACGGGAAAAAAAGAAGAAAAAAACGGGGAACACACGTGCGTATATATATATATATATTTTTTTTTTTATGGATGTTTTATTTACACATTATATTAAATACACATAAACATAGAAATGTACATGTGTGTGTTTGAAATTGTATAAGCACGATCCTCTTAATCATATAACTAATAATTGTTTCTACTTTTGGCACAAGACCAGCACATACCTAGTACATTACTGGTACTTTATTTTATCGACCACGTAAGGATGAAAGGCAAAGTTAACCTCGGCGGGATTTGAACTCAGACCGTAGAGGGACGTAACTATGCTACATAGCATGGCGTCCAACCCGCTACCGGTACTGCCAATTCACCGCCCTGATAATATAACTAATAATACTGCAATTATATATGTGTTAATATGTATATTAACTGCACACGTGTTTACCTCCTGTCTAATTTTTTCTTGGTTTCTTTCGTTTTTTTACTGTCATCTCTCTTCACGTGTTTGCTTTTTGTCACATACTTTTCCATTTTTTTTTCATTTTTTCATTGTCATCTCTTCATAATTCTTCTTTCTCCCAAACATCCTCTCTTCTCTCTCGCGTTATATCTTCCGATAAAGGTGTAACTTCCGAAACGTTAATAATATTTTCCTAACATATCATTAGACTGGGACTCTTTTCTTTGTTGAGCTTTTTTAATACGTACATATGTGCACTTATTGCACCAACGCAGTCAGAAAAGTGTTGCAAACATCAAAGCCATGGTGTGTTGCTAAGAGTGACTCAAGAACAAAAAGAAGGACTTCAATTCTGGTGAGGGCCCTAATAGTTAGTCCTTTCAAAACTCTATGAATAACATGATCTTCACAACTCGTCTGTTGTACTCACTGGTCTTAAGATAACTATATTACAAATTATACCAAATATCCCCATTAAAGCAATAATCTTTTCAGGTATTCCTTGGCGTAGATTTTGAGTTATATATTATAAAGATTAACTGAATAAAAATCCTTTCAAATTATTATTTTTATTGTTCTTTTATCGACCCCTTTTAGGATAAAACGCAAAGTTAACCTCAAATCCCGCGAGGTTAACTTTGCCTTTCATCCTAAACGGGGTCGATCAAATAAAGTACCAGTAATACACTGAGATAATTGCTGGTCTTGTGCCAAAAGTAGAAACAATTATTATTATTGTTCTTTGAGTCTCAGTCAGTGATGTTATTTAACTGGAAAGTTTGTTGAAATGAATATCAAGCCTCTACCTGCAGCCTCAGATATTCAGGACGTATCGGGGGGTTCTTGCTGTTCCCAGCAAGCATGCCTTTTAAAGTGTTCCAAAAAGCGGGGCTGGACTAATCTTCTTTAACCATCCTTGGAAACTCTTTGAGATAGTACCTAGTGCGCCTATGACAATCGGGCAGTTCCAATCCTTTTTACCTCCCACTTTAAGTCCTGGTATCGGTTAATTTTCTCCCTCTCCTTTTCTTGCACTCTCGTGTCAAATGGGCAGGCTACATCTACAATCAGGCACGATCTTTTTTCCTTGTCCAAAACCACCAGGTCAGGTCTATTGTGTTCTAATTTCTTGTCCGTCTGTATCCTGATATCCCGTAGCAACTTTGCCTGATCGTTTTCTATCACCGACTCTGGCTTATGCTCATACCACTTCTCAGAATGTGGTAAATTGTTTACTTAGCAT
>OZ024747.1:54099075-54104075 GCA_964016885.1 Eledone cirrhosa
CTAAATATCTATATATCTATATATCTCTTTAGTGAAGGCGTGTGGCTGAATGGCTAGAGAATTGGATTCGCAATCTTGAGGCTGTGAGTTCGATTCCTGTACTGGGCGATGCGTTATGTCCTTGAGCAAGACACTTTATTTCACGTTGCTCCTTCTACCTGGAGTTGCGACCGATAGATAGTACTAGCAACTGGAAAGACCAACGGGAACATTGTTTCCTCGGTCCGATTTGACGAAAGTCGATCGATCCTTAAAATATATCTCTCTATATATATATCTATATCTATATACACATATTCACAAATTCCCACTCACACGCTATATATATATCTGTATATCTAGGACGGGTAAAATTCTCGAGATCCTGGACGAGCTCTCTCCAGTGGTCTCTGTCCCTCATTATCGCTGCCACGTCCATCTCCAACAGAGCACTGTCTGCCCTTGTTAACTTCGGTCTTCCTCTTCCAGTGTGTGTGTATATATATATATATATATATATATATATATATTAGTAAAAAGGAAAAGAAAATGGTGACAGATTTTTTCCAGTGAAAAATAGTTTAATTAGGAATAAGTATAAATTAGTAATAATTAATGGTTAGTATTCAGTGTAAGTTTTAAGTTTTTTACCGGTTGCGCATTTCAAAAATAATTTTGAGATAGAGCGTTCGTGATTTGGTTGGTTGTTGAATGTCACGTGAATAAGCACTATCATTTTGATTGGTCGGTAGAAGTCACGCGAATGTTCAATAATAAAAGAGATGAAATGATGTATAGTATTGTCATAACACCAAGGTGTGTGTGAGTGTGTCCAGATTGTACGTACTGCAAGGGAATCCATTAGGCCCTGCCGTATGGGATACTTGTGGATAGAAATGTATGTAGGATGTATGTTGATGTAGGTATGTATGTGGACGTGTGTATGTTGTGGGTTCGTCTTAGGGAGAAGTGTTTAGACGGGGTCCATATTTGTTAATAAAGTGAGATTCCTTGCTGATGCCCTGGGTGTGGGTGGCATTATCTTTAAATTTGTAGAGTGGAAATATTCTAAAGTTGGGATGATTTTGGGCGGCACAGGTATCAATGTGTTCACTCAGCGGTATTTTTATGTATTCCCGTATTTTGATTTGAGATCTATGGACAGTCATGCGTTGATGGAGGCTGTTCTTAGTCTGGCCTATGTATTGTTCTCGACAACCTGAGCAAGTTAATACATATATTAGGTTTTCTGATGCGCATGTGAAATTGTGCTTTACTATAAAACGTTGTCCCTGTTTGAAATAGAATTCCGAACTCTCTATTAGGTTGATGCATATACCACAGTTGGGTCTATCGCATTTTTTTTACTGTGGGTTTCGTTGTTGGCATGTGTTAGGATGTTTTTCATTGACTTAGATTGTCTTTTGTTCTTTATGATATCGTGTGTTCGAAGGATTTGGTTCATTCTATGGTCCTTCTGTAAAACAGGGATGTTCTGGAGGATGGTGTCAAAGGCCTCATTGTTGAGGGGGTTGTGTGTGGAGTTGTATGGAATAGCTTTTAGTTTCGGTTGGTTTGCTTTTGGGTGTCTAAGGTCCTGGGTACTGAGTTTCAGGGCACGTTGGATTCCATTGTCAATTTGTGATGCAGGGTAGTCCCTGCCTATGAGTGTGTACTATAGTTCTTGTAGCCGTAAGCAACAGGTGTTTTTATTGGAGACTATAATACAGATTCTCTTGGCTAAGTTGTAGGGAATATTAATTTTAACGTGTCTAGGGTGGCAAGAATTGAAAGATATTGCTTGGAGTCTGTGGGCTTGTAGTATATGTCTGTTTCTATTTTATTGTTATGAATCTTAATGAGGATGATATATATGGTGGCGTAGCTGCCAGTGTGTTATTCATAGGTATGGCTTTCTAAATGTTTATTTTTAAACATACCGTATTTCTTTAGAAATACGATATTCAAATATATATATATATATATATATATATATATATATATATATATATATATATATATTTGAATTTCGTATTTCTAAAGAAATACGGTATGTTTAAAAATAAACATTTAGAAAGCCATACCTATTAATAACACACTGGCAGCTACGCCACCATATATATATATATATATATATGTGTGTGTGTGTGTGTGTGTGTGTGTGTGTGTGTGTGTGTGTGTGTGTGTGTGTGTGTGTGTGTGTGTGTGTGTGTGTGTGTGTGTGTGTGTGTGTGTGTGTGTGTGTGTGTGTGTGTGTGCGTGTGTGTGTGCGTGTGTGTAAAAGGTAAACAGAAATAACAACACAATCGGTACATTATATGGAAGGAATATATTAGATTAACGCTTGAAAGCCCAGGAAGAGGGTCTTAACGTTTCGGACGCTAGTCCTTCTTCAGAAGAAAGAATGAGAAATAAAGAAGATTGAAGGAACGGGCGGGCTGGAATTGGAATAAATGTGTGTAGATAAAAAAATAACAGGTCCATTCATGTTGACGTCTCTTGGAAAACTGTTGGTGCTGGCGTTGTGAGTATGATTTATTTTTTTAGAAAAGTGTATGGTGGAGCGCGCCTACCTAAAGTGGAATATATATATATCTTTGGATTTTAGTCTTCAAATTTATTATTATTACTATATATATATATATATATATATATATATATATATATATATATATATATAGTTATAGGAATAACCAAAGAGTGCTTAGAAATACATTGTTGTATTAGCTAACAGTGTTTCATCCATACCCCATGGCAGAAATCATCAGAGCCTATAAACAAGTGTATATCAATAGGTGCATGCTCCATCGAGCTGCATCACCAGAACAAGGTTAAAGGACCAGCAGGAGTGTCCCGAGGCAAGCGCTATATGGAAAAAGGCAAAATACATGATGCAGAATACATGATGCACATAATAGGATTATGTGCATCATGTATTCTGTCTTTTTCCATATAGCGCTGGCCTCGGGACACTCCTGCTGGTCCTTTAACCTTGTTCTGGTGATGCAGCTCGATGGAGCATGCAACTATTGGTATACTCTTGTTTATAGTCTCTGATGATTCCTACCATGGGGTATGGATGAAACACTGTTAGCTAATAAAACAATGTATTTCTAAGCACTCTTTGGTTATTCCTATAACTATAACGGTTCTGTAGTATACTAGTTATCCTACATTGAGCTAAAACCACAGTGTCATACCAAGGGCAATATATCTGCGTGTCTGGGCATATTGATATATTTGTCAACGAAACTATATATATATATATATATATATATATATATATATATATATATAGAGAGAGAGAGAGAGAGAGAGATAGATAGATAGATATATAATATATATTCTGTTTGGAAAATGGATGATTATGTGCTTAAATAAAGATAGATGACTATATCGAAAGCAGATATTCTGTTTGCCAACTCCTGTATATCTCAGTATATACACGTTTTTATGACTATGAGTGCGCATATATATATATGACTGCGTATAAGTTTATGTAGATACATATGTGTATATATATCTGTGTATATATATGCGCACTCACGTTTAATCATTTGTTTTGAATACATATTAATATCTAGCCACAAATGGGAGTGCAATTTTCTTTTATTTATATTTTACACACCACCTATATAAATAGACCGACTGGGACCCATGATTTCTAGTAGTTGGGGCAGGGGGCTAATAATATTCTTTTTTTAAAACAAACTTGTTATTCTTGCAATTGTTGTAATGTTAGTTGTTGTTGGTGTTGTTGTTGTTACTGGTGTTATTATTTTTTTTAATGAGGACATTATGATCACACATTAAGGAAAGAAATGGCCCAGACTAAAGAATTAACCGTTTGTTGTTTTAAGAAATACAAATATATATATATATATATATATACACACGCACGCACGCACGCACACACACACACACACACACACACACACACACACACACACACACACACACACACACACACACACACACACACACACACACACACACACACACACACACACACACACATATATATATATATATATATTTATATATTAGGGAATGGAAGTTTAGGATAGAATACAAAAAAGCAAGTGAAAGGATTTTTTTCAACGCAAGATAAAAAAAAGAAGTACTGAAGAGGAATAGTAAAAAATAATTAAATAAATATATAGACTTAAAGAATGTGGAACATCTCATGAAGTTGTTAGTTATGGTGGCGCTGTGAGTTATATTACGGTTTTGAACTTGAAATGGTGGTGTCAGGGATTCTTGGTTTGCTTTGATATTGCCTAGATCATCGTTAACCTAGCATGAAGATAGAATGGGTGATAAAAATTTGTTTATGTAAACCCAACTAAAATTATGACAGTCGGTTCACCCAACGTAAACTTTTATTTCTCGAAAATTCATTTCACCTACTTTATATCTTCCTGCTGTTATTTTTTCATGTTCTGTTGATAATGATGTTGTTGTTGTTATCGTTGCTCTTATTATTAATTTGTTTTCTCCTTCTTCTTCTTCTTCTTCTTCTTCTTCTTCTTCTTCTTCTTCTTCTCTCTCTCTCCATCTCTCTCTCTCCCTCTCTCGTATTTATATGTTTATATATATATATATGGGTCTATATATATATATATATATATATATATATATACATACATACAAATACACACCCACTTTATATATATATAAATATATATATATATATATATATATATATATATATATATATATATATATATATATATATATATATATATACATACAGCTTTTCTATATCTCTCAGTTGCAGAGTTATGTGTGGCCAGTATAACATGTAAACCAAAAGTTTGGTCGTTCACGTCCTGTCACCAGTGGTCTGTTCTGTGTTCCCTGTCAAAATATATGAAGTCGTCTAACTTAGTTTGCACATATGTCAATAAGCATCATGTTGTTGCTGCTGCTATGCTATTATTTTGCTGTAGATGAGGCGTGATATGTCTGACCTGTAGTCAAGGCACTTCATGTGCGTTAATCTCTGATTTTCCACACAA
>OZ024747.1:54111575-54114075 GCA_964016885.1 Eledone cirrhosa
CAGCCTAGGAGAGGGATGGGCTCCCCCCAGTTTGAAATGCCCAAGAAACGCCCTATGTCAATACAGTGACCTACGTATCTATCAGGAGTTACCATTGCACACGTATAATATATGTTACAAGTATTCAGATGAGGTGTCTCATCTAATAATTTTAAGAGTTTCGTCCTTTTCTCTCACAACGTTCGGAAGATCTATAGAAATATCACGGGTTCTGCTAATACTCCCAGCACTAAGCCATACAATAACTGTTTCTACTTTAGGCTCAAGGCCAGCAAATACCCAGTGCATTACTGGTACTTTATTTTATCGACCCCGTAAGGATGAAAGGCAAAGTCAACCTCGGCGGGATTTGAACTCAGATCGTAAAGGGACGTAACTATGCTGGAAAGCATGGCGTCCGACCCTCTACCGATACTGCCAATCCACCATACAATAATGGTTTCTGATTAAGCCACAATGTCAACTATTTTGGGGGAAAGAGAAAGTCGATTAAATCGATCCCAGTGCATTAATGATACTCTATGTTATCGGCCCCGTAATGATTACACGCAAAGATAACATCGGCAGGATTTGAACTCAGAACGTAAAGCGCCGTAACTTTATGCCGTAAAGCATGTTTTCAGACGCATTGCCAATACTGTCAATCCAAAATATAAGGTGGAAATTTGACAGATATGATAGAATATCGGATAAAATTCCTTGCGGTGTTTGATCCGACTCTGGTTTTTCTTAATTCAAATCCCACTAAGTTCCACTGTACCTTTCATTCTTCTGGAGTCGATAAGTAACTATTAATTGGTATTCATCTCTGTGTGTGGCACGGCAGTTTTTAAAAAATGTTACTTGTGCTGTGTTAACTCTTCTATGGGTGGATGTGTATTATCAATGTGAGAGTGAAGTGTCATGGGGATTTTGTTAACTTTAATACAATTTTAACGACAAGTAGAAATATTCATTTTAACGACAGAAATATTCATAACTGAACCTGGAATATTTGAAGTTTAAAATATATATATAATGGGATAGAAGAAATATTGCCAAGTTTAGACACTAATCGATATATCATGCTTTATATAGCAATAACAAAGTAAATATGATATATAAATCATTGGTAGAAGCAGAGAAAGTTGATTTTCAAAGCAATTTACTAACATAAGCGATAATGAAGACTGTCTCAACATAGCTTAACAAGAGTAATCAGATGAAAACTGCTGTTTCGCAGTATGATATGGCAATAAACAATAAATACCAATTTCAGATAATCAAGTGGTTTAATATCAATATGCCAATAACTCCATATTTATCTTTTGATTCTTCATTATTCTAGAAAATTCAATATTTCCAATAAGCTAATATTTCAATATTGTGCAATGCCCACCGGTTTCATTCACATCAATAATTCTTCATCAAACACTGTATGTGTGTGATGAAGACATTTGAATAGGCAACTATAGATGAATTTATACATCTACCATAATGACGGATTGTTAGTTGGTCCGTCAACTGTTTCAAACTCGTCAGCTTTTATATTTAAAACAATATAGAAACTTCCTATGAGATGCAACGTCTTTGGAGGCCTTTGAAAACTATGTATGTGTGCACTATACCACCTCCTGACATCTCACTACTTACGACACCCAGTGCTTCCTCGACAGAAATCTGTGTCTAAGGAATTCTCTCTCTAAATGTATTTCTTGACAGCCAGCAGCGTTGTCTGTTAGTTTATGTGATGCCTCTACTTCTGCTATGCGTCCATTGTACACGCTGAGTAAACACTTGAGTTTCTACGTAATTCTCTTCTGCATATTGAGTACGGCTATTCCTTTGGTGGTAATAAACTCATTTTATGTTACTTCTTACTGAAAATTTAGTTTTGCTAAATTTACTTTTAGGCGTTTGATGACAGTTTTTGGTATCAGGTCTATGATTTCTTCTTTAATTCTTCTCGAGAATCTGCTATAAGTGCTAAATGGTCACCATACAGATGTTCCTAGACAAATGGTTTTAAATTTCTCTGTTATGGCCTGGAAGAATGTAAACCAGATTAATCTCACCGTTTTTTAAGTGTCTGTGAAATTCATTACATATTGAAATCAAAAATGTTGATAGTGTGAGAACGACGTCCCGTAGTTCCTTAGTTAGACACTATATGTTCTCAGATGTATTGAATTAGTCATTCAGAGACAATGACAAAACCGCAATGTTGTGAGCACAAGACATACTGTCTTAGACAGTGTATATTATCTGATATCTTAAAACAGCCATCGTTTCGTACATACTAACAATAATGTTTGAGGTAAATTAATTAAACCACACCAATGTATCATATTTTAAGTTCATAACAACGAGAGAAAACATGTGTGTCGATCAGAATTAGTAGCAAAACTTATTGACCTAATGGATAAACACAGGTGTGCAATGATACTGAGGACTGTGTATATATATATATATATATATATATATATATATATAATTGGTGTTGGATGCTTAAAGCGTCCGT
>OZ024747.1:54121575-54136575 GCA_964016885.1 Eledone cirrhosa
ATTGCTGTTGTGAGTGTTGCTGTAATTGTTGTTGTTAGTGTTACTGTTATTATTGTTGTGAGTGTTGCTGTTATTATTGTTATTGTTAGTGCTGGTGTCGTTGTTGTTGCTGTTATTGTTGTCGTGAGTGTTGGTGTCCCTATTTTTGCTGTTATTGCTGTTGTGAGTGTTGGTGTCCCTATTGTTGCTGTTATTGTTGTTGTGAGTGTTGGTGTCTCTATTTTTGCTGTTTTTTTGTTGTGAGTGTTGGTGTCCCTATTGTTGCTGTTATTGTTGTTGTGAGTGTTGGTGTCCTTATTGTTGCTGTTATTGTTGTTGTGAGTGTTGGTGTCCCTATTGTTGCTGTTATTGTTGTTGTGAGTGTTGGTGTCCTTATTGTTGCTGTTATTGTTGTTGTGAGTGTTGGTGTCCTTATTGTTGATGTTATTGTTGTTGTGAGTGTTGGTGTCCCTATTGTTGCTGTTATTGTTGTTGTGAGTGTTGGTGTCCCTATTGTTGCTGTTATTGTTGTTGTGAGTGTTGGTGTCCTTATTGTTGCTGTTATTGTTGTTGTGAGTGTTGGTGTCCCTATTGTTGCTGTTATTGTTGTTGTGAGTGTTGGTGTCCCTATTGTTGCTGTTATTGTTGCTGTGAGTGTTGGTGTCCTTATTGTTGCTGTTATTGTTGTTGTGAGTGTTGGCATCCTTATTGTTGCTGTTATTGTTGTTGTGAGTGTAGGTGTCCCTATTGTTGCTGTTATTGTTGTTGTGAGTGTTAGTATCTTTATTGTTGCTGTTATTGTTGTTATGAGTGTTGGTGTCCTTATTGTTGCTGTTATTGTTGTTGTGAGTGGTGGTGTCCTTATTGTTGCTGTAATTCTTGTTGTGAGTGTTGGTGTCCCTATTGTTGCTGTTATTGTTGTTGTGCGTGTTGGTGTCCTTATTGTTGCTGTTATTGTTGTTGTGAGTGTTGGTGTCCTTATTGTTGCTGTTATTGTTGTTGTGAGTGTTGGTGTAATTGGTGTTGTTAGTGTTACTGTTATTATTGTTGTGAGTGTTGCTGTTATTATTGTTATTGTTAGTGCTGGTGTCGTTGTTGTTGCTGTTATTGTTGTCGTGAGTGTTGGTGTCCCTATTTTTGCTGTTATTGCTGTTGTGAGTGTTGGTGTCCCTATTGTTGCTGTTATTGTTGTTGTGAGTGTTGGTGTCTCTATTTTTGCTGTTTTTTTGTTGTGAGTGTTGGTGTCCCTATTGTTGCTGTTATTGTTGTTGTGAGTGTTGGTGTCCTTATTGTTGCTGTTATTGTTGTTGTGAGTGTTGGTGTCCCTATTGTTGCTGTTATTGTTGTTGTGAGTGTTGGTGTCCTTATTGTTGCTGTTATTGTTGTTGTGAGTGTTGGTGTCCCTATTGTTGCTGTTATTGTTGTTGTGAGTGTTGGTGTCCCTATTGTTGCTGTTATTGTTGTTGTGAGTGTTGGTGTCCTTATTGTTGCTGTTATTGTTGTTGTGAGTGTTGGTGTCCCTATTGTTGCTGTTATTGTTGTTGTGAGTGTTGGTGTCCCTATTGTTGCTGTTATTGTTGCTGTGAGTGTTGGTGTCCTTATTGTTGCTGTTATTGTTGTTGTGAGTGTTGGCATCCTTATTGTTGCTGTTATTGTTGTTGTGAGTGTAGGTGTCCCTATTGTTGCTGTTATTGTTGTTGTGAGTGTTAGTATCTTTATTGTTGCTGTTATTGTTGTTATGAGTGTTGGTGTCCTTATTGTTGCTGTTATTGTTGTTGTGAGTGGTGGTGTCCTTATTGTTGCTGTAATTCTTGTTGTGAGTGTTGGTGTCCCTATTGTTGCTGTTATTGTTGTTGTGCGTGTTGGTGTCCTTATTGTTGCTGTTATTGTTGTTGTGAGTGTTTGTGTCCTTATTGTTGCTGTTATTGTTGTTGTGAGTGTTGGTGTCCTTATTGTTGCTGTTATTGTTGTTGTGCGTGTTGGTGTCCTTATGTTGCTGTTATTGTTGTTGTGAGTGTTGGTGTCTCTATTGTTGCTGTTATTGTTGTTGTGAGTGTTGGTGTCCTTATTGTTGCTGTTATTGCTGTTGTGAGTGTTGGTGTCCCTATTGTTGCTGTTATTGTTGTTGTGAGTGTTGGTGTCCTTATTGTTGCTGTTATTGTTGTTGTGAGTGTTGGTGTCTCTATTGTTGCTGTTATTGTTGTTGTGAGTGTTGGTGTCCCTATTGTTGCTGTTATTGTTGTTGTGAGTGTTGGTATCCTTATTGTTGCTGTTATTGTTGTTGTGAGTGTTGGTGTCCCTATTGTTGCTGTTATTGTTGTTGTGAGTGTTGGTGTCCCTATTGTTGCTGTTATTGTTGTTGTGAGTGTTGGTGTCCTTATTGTTGCTGTTATTGTTGTTGTGCGTGTTGGTGTCCTTATTGTTGCTGTTATTGTTGTTGTGAGTGTTGGTGTCTCTATTGTTGCTGTTATTGTTGTTGTGAGTGTTGGTGTCCTTATTGTTGCTGTTATTGCTGTTGTGAGTGTTGGTGTCCCTATTGTTGCTGTTATTGTTGTTGTGAGTGTTGGTGTCCTTATTGTTGCTGTTATTGTTGTTGTGAGTGTTGGAATCCCTATTGTTGCTGTTATTGTTGTTGTGATTGTTGGTGTCCTTATTGTTGCTGTTATTGTTGTTGTGAGTGTTGGTGTCCTTATTGTTGCTGTTATTGTTGTTGTGAGTGTTGGTGTCCTTATTGTTGCTGTTATTGTTGTTGTGAGTGTTGGTGTCCCTATTGTTGCTGTTATTGTTGTTGTGAGTGTTGGTGTCCCTATTGTTGCTGTTATTGTTGTTGTGAGTGTTGGTGTCCTTATTGTTGCTGTTATTGTTGTTGTGAGTGTTGGTGTCCCTATTGTTGCTGTTATTGTTGTTGTGAGTGTTGGTGTCCCTATTGTTGCTGTTATTGTTGTTGTGAGTGTTGGTGTCCTTATTGTTGCTGTTATTGTTGTTGTGCGTGTTGGTGTCCTTATTGTTGCTGTTATTGTTGTTGTGAGTGTTGGTGTCTCTATTGTTGCTGTTATTGTTGTTGTGAGTGTTGGTGTCCTTATTGTTGCTGTTATTGCTGTTGTGAGTGTTGGTGTCCCTATTGTTGCTGTTATTGTTGTTGTGAGTGTTGGTGTCCTTATTGTTGCTGTTATTGTTGTTGTGAATGTTGGAATCCCTATTGTTGCTGTTATTGTTGTTGTGATTGTTGGTGTCCTTATTGTTGCTGTTATTGTTGTTGTGAGTGTTGGTGTCCTTATTGTTGCTGTTATTGTTGTTGTGAGTGTTGGTGTCCCTATTGTTGCTGTTATTGTTGTTGTCAGTGTTGGTGTCCCTATTGTTGCTGTTATTGTTGTTGTGAGTGTTGGTGTCCTTATTGTTGCTGTTATTGTTGTTGTGAGTGTTGGTGTCCCTATTGTTGCTGTTATCGTTGTTGTGAGTGTTGGTGTCCCTATTGTTGCTGTTATTGTTGTTGTGAGTGTTGGTGTCCCTATTTTTGCTGTTATTGCTGTTGTGAGTGTTGGTGTCCCTATTGTTGCTGTTATTGTTGTTGTGAGTGTTGGTGTCTCTATTTTTGCTGTTTTTTTGTTGTGAGTGTTGGTGTCCCTATTGTTGCTGTTATTGTTGTTGTGAGTGTTGGTGTCCTTATTGTTGCTGTTATTGTTGTTGTGAGTGTTGGTGTCCCTATTGTTGCTGTTATTGTTGTTGTGAGTTTTGGTGTCCTTATTGTTGCTGTTATTGTTGTTGTGAGTGTTGGTGTCCTTATTGTTGCTGTTATTGTTGTTGTGAGTGTTGGTGTCCCTATTGTTGCTGTTATTGTTGTTGTGAGTGTTGGTGTCCCTATTGTTGCTGTTATTGTTGTTGTGAGTGTTGGTGTCCTTATTGTTGCTGTTATTGTTGTTGTGAGTGTTGGTGTCCCTATTGTTGCTGTTATTGTTGTTGTGAGTGTTGGTGTCCCTATTGTTGCTGTTATTGTTGCTGTGAGTGTTGGTGTCCTTATTGTTGCTGTTATTGTTGTTGTGAGTGTTGGCATCCTTATTGTTGCTGTTATTGTTGTTGTGAGTGTAGGTGTCCCTATTGTTGCTGTTATTGTTGTTGTGAGTGTTAGTATCTTTATTGTTGCTGTTATTGTTGTTATGAGTGTTGGTGTCCTTATTGTTGCTGTTATTGTTGTTGTGAGTGGTGGTGTCCTTATTGTTGCTGTAATTCTTGTTGTGAGTGTTGGTGTCCCTATTGTTGCTGTTATTGTTGTTGTGCGTGTTGGTGTCCTTTTTGTTGCTGTTATTGTTGTTGTGAGTGTTTGTGTCCTTATTGTTGCTGTTATTGTTGTTGTGAGTGTTGGTGTCCTTATTGTTGCTGTTATTGTTGTTGTGCGTGTTGGTGTCCTTATTGTTGCTGTTATTGTTGTTGTGAGTGTTGGTGTCTCTATTGTTGCTGTTATTGTTGTTGTGAGTGTTGGTGTCCTTATTGTTGCTGTTATTGTTGTTGTGAGTGTTGGTGTCTCTATTGTTGCTGTTATTGTTGTTGTGAGTGTTGGTGTCCTTATTGTTGCTGTTATTGTTGTTGTGAGTGTTGGTGTCCCTATTGTTGCTGTTATTGTTGTTGTGCGTGTTGGTGTCCTTATTGTTGCTGTTATTGTTGTTGTGAGTGTTGGTGTCTCTATTGTTGCTGTTATTGTTGTTGTGATTGTTGGTGTCCTTATTGTTGCTGTTATTGTTGTTGTGAGTGTTGGTGTCCTTATTGTTGCTGTTATTGCTGTTGTGAGTGTTGGTGTCCCTATTGTTGCTGTTATTGTTGTTGTGAGTGTTGGTGTCCTTATTGTTGCTGTTATTGTTGTTGTGAGTGTTGGAATCCCTATTGTTGCTGTTATTGTTGTTGTGATTGTTGGTGTCCTTATTGTTGCTGTTATTGTTGTTGTGAGTGTTGGTGTCCTTATTGTTGCTGTTATTGTTGTTGTGAGTGTTGGTGTCCCTATTGTTGCTGTTATTGTTGTTGTGAGTGTTGGTGTCCCTATTGTTGCTGTTATTGTTGTTGTGAGTGTTGGTGTCCTTATTGTTGCTGTTATTGTTGTTGTGAGTGTTGGTGTCCCTATTGTTGCTGTTATTGTTGTTGTGAGTGTTGGTGTCCCTATTGTTGCTGTTATTGTTGTTGTGAGTGTTGGTGTCCTTATTGTTGCTGTTATTGTTGTTGTGCGTGTTGGTGTCCTTATTGTTGCTGTTATTGTTGTTGTGAGTGTTGGTGTCTCTATTGTTGCTGTTATTGTTGTTGTGAGTGTTGGTGTCCTTATTGTTGCTGTTATTGCTGTTGTGAGTGTTGGTGTCCCTATTGTTGCTGTTATTGTTGTTGTGAGTGTTGGTGTCCTTATTGTTGCTGTTATTGTTGTTGTGAATGTTGGAATCCCTATTGTTGCTGTTATTGTTGCTGTGATTGTTGGTGTCCTTATTGTTGCTGTTATTGTTGTTGTGAGTGTTGGTGTCATTATTGTTGCTGTTATTGTTGTTGTGAGTGTTGGTGTCCCTATTGTTGCTGTTATAGTTGTTGTGAGTGTTGGTGTCCTTATTGTTGCTGTTATTGTTGTTGTGAGTGTTGGTGTCCTTATTGTTTCTGTTATTGCTGTTGTGAGTGTTGGTGTCCCTATTGTTGCTGTTATTGTTGTTGTGAGTGTTGGTGTCCCTTTTGTTGCTGTTATTGTTGTTGTGAGTGTTGGTGTCCTTATTGTTGCTGTTATTGTTGTTGTGAGTGTTGGTGTCCCTATTGTTGCTGTTATTGTTGTTGTGATTGTTGGTGTCCTTATTGTTGCTGTTATTGTTGTTGTGAGTGTTGGTGTCCTTATTGTTGCTGTTATTGTTGTTGTGAGTGTTGATGTCCCTATTGTGGCTGTTATTGTTGTTCTGACTGTTGGTGTCCCTATTGTTGCTGTTATTGTTGTTGTGAGTGTTGGTGTCCCTATTGTTGCTGTTATTGTTGTTGTGAGTGTTGGTGTCCTTATTGTTGCTGTTATTGTTGTTGTGTGTGTTGGTGTCCCTATTGTTGTTGTTAGTGTTGTTGTGAGTGTTGGTGTCCCTATTGTTGTTGTTATTGTTGTTGTGAGTGTTGGTGTCCCTATATAACTGTTATTGTTGTTGTGAGCGTTGGTGTCCCTATTTTTGCTGTTATTGTTGTTGTGAGTGTTGGTATCTTTATTGTTGACGTTATTGTTGTCGTTAGTGTGGTGGTGTTATTGGTGTTAGTGTGGTGGTGTCGTTGTTAGTGCTGCTGTTGTTATTGGTGTTTTTATTGTTGTGGTTAGTGTTAGTATTGTTATTTTGCTCTTTTTGTTGTTGTTAGTGCTGATGTCGTTATTGTTGTTGTTATTGTTGTTGTTATTGTTGGTTTAGTTATTGTTGCTGTTATTTTAGTTGTTAGTGTTATTGTCATTATCGTTGTTGTTATTATAGGCGTCGTTGTTATTGCTCTTATTGTTGTTATTGTTATTTTAATTCTCACTTTTTATGAGTTATTCTCAATTTAATTTTAATTTTAATACATTTTATCTCCTTACTTTTTTAGTATTTAATTTCTTACAATATATTTTTCTTCTCACATTTCCCTCTTTAAGTTGTTGTTGTTTCTGTATTTTCCTTCTAGTGTTTTCCCTGTTATTGTTCTTGATATTATTGAAGCTGTGTAAATAACCATCACTTTGTTCTCATTATTGTCCTTCTAAGTATTTCTAGGATTTATATTGCTACAAGTTGGCTTCTATTATTTCTAGCTTTTAAATTTTATAATTTCTTTTTCTTTATCAAATTAACTGTTATTTTACATCTTATTGCCGTCATCAATAACACCTCACGCGTAGTAGTAGTAGTAGTAGCAGTAGTAGTAGTAGTAGTAGTAGTAGCAGCAGCAGCAGCAGCAGTAGCAGCAGCAGTAGTAATAGTAGTAGTAGTAGTAGTAGTAGTAGTATTGGTAGTAGTAGTAGTAGTAGTAGTAGTAGTAGTGGTGGTGGTGGTTGTGGTGGTTGCAGTGGTGGTGGTGTGGTGGTAGTAGTGGTGGTAGTAGTAATAGTGGTGGTGGTAGTGGAAGTGTTGGTTGCAATGGTTGTGGCGGTGGCGGTAGTGTTAGTAATTGTTGCTGTGTTTCGCTGGTGGTGGTAGTGGTGGTGGTGTTTGTGGTCGTGATGGTGGTTGTGGTGTTGTTGTTGTTGGTTATGGTAGGGGTGGAAGTGGTTGTGATAGTAGTGGTTACAGTAGTAGTAGTGGTGTTTGAGGTAGTGGTGGTTGCAGTGGTTGTGGAGGTGGAAGTTGTGGGGGTGGAGGTTGTGGTGGTGGTAGTAGTGGTGGTTGCAGTTTTTTTTATTGTTCGTAATGCTTATGTCGAAGTTGTTTAACAACCTTTTGAAATATTTTTTCTTACAGCATTATTTTACTATTCCTATATTTATCTGTGTTCAGATTTTTAAATTTTTCTTTTCCTGCTGCTGTTGTTGTTGTTGATATTGTTGTTGTTGTTATCACCATTATATCTTTGTTGTTATTGTCGCTTTTATGTTATTTTATATATATATCCTTTTTTCATTCTTATTGCCATCATCAATAATTTTCCTCATTGATGCTATTCTTCTTGTTATTCCCCTTTTTCTCATTATCACCATTATTATTATTGTTATTATTGTTGTTATTATTATTATTATCATCATTATCAGTGTTTTTTTATTATTATTATTAGTGTTATCTTACAGTGATTTATTGAGAGAATATTCTTTATTTTGTGTTGTATTGTTCTGTTTTTACTTAGATGCTTGTTTCATTATTTTTTCTTGCCTCGTCAGATTTTAGTTTATAGTTTTATTTTTAAAACAATTTTCTATTGATTTTTCAATTTTTATGTTTGGTTTGAGAAATTGAACGTTATTTTTGTATATTTTTCCATTCGTATTACTTAAATTCAAAACGTTTTTACAGCAATTAATTTAAAACGTAATTGCTTGTAACTAAATGTTAAGCTATGTTTACGTTCCCAGACAAATACACAACACACACAAGCAAACACATACATATACATACTCACAAAAGATAGGAGCAATGTATATATATCTATATATATATGTATATATATCAATATATACATATATATATATATATATATATATATATATATATATATATATATATATAAATATATATATATATATACATACATATATATATATATATACATACACATATATATATACATATATATATATATTTATTTATTTATTATATATACATACACATATATATATACATATATATATATATATTTATTTATTTATTCATGTAAGCACGCACGTATATATGTTTATATATATATATATATATATATATATATATATATATATATATATATATGTATGTATATATATTCACTTGCATACACAAATATTTATAGAAGAATAAGCACACAAAAATGAGTATATAAATGTGTGTTTATTCATAAATATAGATATTTGCGGATAGGTTTCCCATATACATATGTCTTTGTGTGAGTGTATATATGCGTGTCTGTGTGTGTATGTTTGCACGTCTTTGTATCTATATGTGTGAGTGTGTGTGTGCGTATGTATATGTATATATATAAACCTACTTTGTCACAAAACTGAGGACACGAGAGTTTCATGACTTTATTTCGGTATAATAAATCTTATTTCTTATTTTAGTTGGATTACTATACTTCCTAAGATTTTGAACGTAATTTTCAGTATCAATTTTAATATATATATTGCTATTGTTGTTTGTTATTGTGGCTTTCATTTTGTCTTCATATATTTTCTTTGGCATGTGCATAGAAATAAGTCTTGTAGTTAATGCTTTAGCAACAAATTTATATATTTTTTCAGTTGCTTCAAAGACACACAGACGCACAGACACACACACACCACACATACACACGCACACACACACATATATATATATATATATATGTATCCAAAAATATAGGCACATGACCGTATTCTCAATATCTTTATCTACTGGTGGCCTTTGTTATTATTATTATTTTATTATTATTATTGCCACTTTTTTCCAGTCTATATTTCATAAAAATTATTCTCATCCAACATTCACCCCACTCTTGTTAGTGATGTTTTCTTAGTAGTAGTAGTAGTAGTAGTAGTAGTAGTAGTAGTAGTAGTAGTAGTAGTAGCAGCAGCAACAGCAGTAGTAGTAGTAGTAGTAGTAGTAGTAGTAGTAGTAGTATTGGTTGTTGTTGGCTATGATAATGCTGCTGCAGTAGTTTGTAAAGTAATTTTGTCTACTTCTTAAAACCATACTTTGATAATTCATCTTGTTTAAAAAAAAAAAAATAAATAAATAAAAATAAAAAAAACATAACACCCTCATTACATTGCGTTCTCTAATATAATTTATTCTGTGATTAAGTATGCGTGTATATGTGTGGGTATATATATATGTGCGTATTTGTACATTCATATGTTTATGTTTGAGGTGATGACTACACTTTTTTTAAATTTTCAAATACTTAGTTATATCTATATTTACATACACTATATTATTTCGACATATGTCTTCATATTTAAATATTTATTTTCTAATTTATATGTTATAAATATATTTTCTACTTACTTCCTTTTCAGTGGTGGGTGAGGCAGCGTTACATCCAACGCAACACTGTCTTTCATGATTTGAACATTATCAACTGAATATTTATATCTTTACTCAACATCTATAATTTTAATCACTTCAGATATTTAAAGATTTTTTTCTATATTTACTTGAAGGATCCAACTTTATATTCTACAAATTGTTAGTTCCATATCTTTACATTTTCATTCTGCCAGATATTTTGGCGCTAAAGGCAGCAATTCATACAATAACTTTAAGATGGAGGTGATTTTTTTCCTCAAATTTATATATATATATATATATATATTCCATGCCGCATTATTGCATCAAATACCCTAGATATGTCTCTCTCTATCCCCCCCCCCCCTGTCTCTCTCTCTCTATATATATATACATATACAGGATATATATATATATATATATATATATATATATATATATATATATATATATACATATTATAAATATATATTATATATATATACTGTATATATATATATATATATATATATATATATATATATATATATGCATGTATTTTTGCCTGTGTGTATGTGTGTGATCACATGTTTAATGTATGTAACGATATCTTATTCACACAGTAGCAATGTATGCGAGAAATGACATTCATTGTGATGTAAATTTCGTCAGACATTAGCTAATGCTCTCGTTCTGTTATCGATGAGATGTGAGTTCCGATATGGTTGACACTAAATCTTTTATATCTAATATATATTTGTGAAATGGGTGGTGGTTGAAATTCAGATGTGCACGGTTAAATGGTAGTAGACGTGGTGGGACTGACATGAAAATTTACACACCTATGTAAAAAGTGCCATGGAAACAAATAGACGAGGTTTCAAATCTCTAACTTGAAAATTCTGGTCCCTGGGGCCCCAAAACTATCGCGTTCGGCGAGTTATTTACCCCTGTTCTAATACTTTTGTCTTATTTACAATTTCATACAAATAAAGCAGTAAATAAAAGATTATTAGATAATATCAACTGTAATGTATGTATGCATGTATTTATGTGTTTATATGAGCGGGGATATGCAAGTAAATCTTACTTTGTGGACAGCTTATCCTTAGCATAATATTCATGCTAGAACAGCATATATTTGAAAGTTTTCAGGGAGTTGAATTACTGATTTTGGATCGGCAGCTTTAGCTTTGAAAAAATGAAATGTGCAGTGTAAACATTTTTTATTATTCCTCCGGGGATGAATCTTCTCTGCATTTTTCCATCTCTTTCTTTCTCTCTGGAAGAAATCAGCCGTAGTAAGACCTAAAAAAAAATGGTTAGATACACCATGACGCACCGTGCATCACAGTGGAGTTGAAAAGCAGACTCAGAACATGGCGTTGTGTGGGGGTGGCTCGCAGCCCAATGTTCCAGGGGGAGCCAAAGAAGAAGAAGAAGAAAAAAAAAGAAAAAGAAGAAGAAGTGAGCTGGAGTCCTATCAAATATGTAGGTTGTGTCTTAAATTGAAGGTTTAGTAGAAACAATTCATGTATAGTTTTGTACTTTTCTTTTTGTCATTCATATATAAACAAATCAACTATATAAATTGGAAGTGGTCGGACGTTGTATATGTAGGTGTAGTCGGATAAACGTCGAAACGGCTTGGTGGAATGCAGCGAAAATTTACACAGTTATGCAGAATGACCTGAGGAGGCGTTGGGTCGACTTTCAAGCTACACTCTTCCATAGTTACTTGGAAAATCGATGAAACAGGAATTTCCCATTCAAATTGAACTGAGAGTAATCTGTGAACGCAGAAGTAATTATTTCGAGAAACGTTGCAACCGAACGAAAACAGGGAGACGATATTTTGATTCGTGAAGACGTTCCCTGGCAATGAACGGGAAAAAAGCGAGGATAATACGTCGTTATGTGGAGCGTGAAGAACAATTTCATGCAAAGACAAGACCAAGTTTATGGTATAAATGGAGTCGTTAGACTAATATTCTATTTAAAATAACAGAATGATTTCCAGCCCCGGAGTTTAAGAATGATGTAAATAAAATTGAAAACGAAAATGACAGAGGTTATTAAAATAGTAAATGTAAATAGTGAAGATTTAGGCCAGTACATACGTATGCCCCGACGGATATACAAATACATACGCACACACAAATACATACCCCCCCCCCCCACAAATACATACCCCTCCCCCCACACAAACACAAACACACACACACGCACGCACGCACGCGCGTATGTATAAACCTTATGCATTTCTACAGTATTTTCACCAAACTGAAGACAGACATAGGTTACTTATGTACTCCGGATGGTCTGGGCGCTGTCATTTTTCCAGATATTGATTATAGGGCCCCCCGGCAGGTAACCCCTTTAACCACTTTAACCACTTCCTTTGAGTCGACTGAAGCACTGCAGTGCAATGGAACAAAACGTCATAACTTCTGGAGTTCGCAACCGATTTTCACAAAACTTGACACATGGGCTACGTTTGTCATACACATGAATGTGAACTCTCAGAATTGGCACATATTGGGTAGGGGACCCCTGGGGGCAGGAACCCCCTTTTGGAAAAAGCCGATGATTTTGTAAAGGTATAGTTTTCGAAGCAGCACTGAAGTATTGACATAAATGGTATACACAACTGCTATTTAATATCCGAGCAACGCCGGGTACCTCTGCTAGTATACTTTGTTTGTGGTTTGGCCGAATTATTACTTCGTTTTGTCTTTCATATATATGTAACATATTAGTTCCAGGTTCTTATCTTTTTGGTGTCATATTCCATAGCGTCCGGTTGACCCAATACTTTTGAATGATATTGGGTAGATGGAAACTGTTTAAAAAACCCTGCTAGTGATAAAAACGCATAGGCGCTTGGATATAGCACAGACACGAGTACCCTAATTCTCAGGAGGATTCAGCGTGATTTATTGTACTAGAATTCTTTTTCAACATGCTGACGCGTATGTGTATATGTGCATGCGTGTGTGTATATAAATTGTTTAGTGAATGTTAGACGCTGTTTTCTGTAGTTTGTCATCATCCCTTCCTTCCTCAGTCATATATCGTGCGTGATGTCATCATCCCTTCCATCATCAATTGTCTCTAGAGTTTGACGCCATCACCCCTTCCTTTCTCACTTTTCTCTAGTGCGTGATGTCCTCACCCCTTCCTTCCTCAATCATCTCTCGTGAGTGACGTTATTACCCCTTCTTTCTCCAGTCATCTCTAGTGTGTGACGGAAGGACGGATGTCGCTCAAATTTATATATTGATAACAAGGCTAGCTCTTTGGCAGACACAGACCATCAGCCGAGATTCTAAACAGTTTCCATCAACACAATTTCCTTTACACTGCATTAGTCGACTCAATGAGACACACCTATGATGCCATACATGGGGTATCGAAAACGTTACCTAATGAAGTGGACATTTTATCCATTCGGTGATAATGCGCCTTCATTTCCTTATAACCGTATATGTGTATGTCCAGAAACATTCTTCTACTGCTGCAGTTAATCTTAATTCAATATATGAATTTTGGTCTGCATTTCCTGTTTCTGCTGATCAATTCGATACTGAAAAACATTGCCGAGCTTTAAATATTTTCGCAGCATTAAAAACTGCTAACATATGTAATCATCAATCATATCAATAAGATCATTTAAATCCCTTCACTTAATTTCTCAGAACACATTTGCTTCTATTTCATCACCAGATCCCAGTACCAAATATCAATACCTCTTGTAATATTTCTTTATTAATATCGGTTTTTCTTGTTTCTTCCATTCCTTGTGCCCCGAATCACAAATATGACTGTATGGTTAAGATGTCCAGCAATTTACTGACTTTGACCAGATTCGAACTTAGAGAGTAAAGAGACGGATCAAATATGGTAAGTAATTTTATTCGAAATTCTAACGATTCTACCAATTCATATGAATAATATTTTAGCTAAACCCACTGGAACAAACATGTTTTGATTTGTATATATTGGACAAAGACCCACTCTCATGATTTTGACATCTCTGTATCCATGTAGACATAAGTTAAGTGAATTAACACATGCAACCCTTTGATGATTATATATTTTTCTTCAGATCTCTTTCTTTGACATAGTTGCCTCGACCCTCATCATTGGATTCAGTCCGAGGTTACCTCTTCTCTGGTTAAGTTAACAAGTGTTTAGCCAATTGAATAGCCATCCATCATTTTTATTATAGAAAGACTTATTCCAATTCTCTCGGCCTCGATAATCTCTTAATAACACAGAAACAGATCCATCCACTTCATATATATTAATAAGAGTTAATATGCTCAGTCTATTACTCTATTTACTGTATTTATTACCATCAGATACTAGAGTTGTAAATAGGAAAATGACAGCAATAGAGTACTAAAGTCATTTTTTCACTTTCTCTCTCTCTCTCTCTCTCTCTATATATATATATATATATATATATATATGTGTGTGTGTGTGTGTGTGTGTGTGGGTGTGTGAGAGAGTGTGTGTGTCTGTATGTGTGTGTCTATGAGTGCGTGTGTGTAAAATCATGGCAATTATAAAAGTAAGTAAAGCACGCACAAACGCAGAGACACGCAATATTGAAATATCTATACGTATGTGTGTGTGTGTGTGTGTGTGTGTGCAAATCAAGACCACGGTGTTGTGTAGTTTTCTAATTTGATGTAACACATGGTTCCACTACTACTACTACTACTACTACTACTACTACTACTACTACTACTACTACTACTACTACTACTACTACTACTACTACTACCATTCTCGCTACATTCACCCACCTTTCAACAAACTTGCTAGAAGGCAGCACTTGCCTCTCCACTCTGATTTCTCTCTTCAGGTGAAACTTGAAAAAGTTAATTAGGGATTCGCCGAAGAGGAAAGTGTCCTTCTTTAACCCTTTCAACCTTGTCCACCACACAATCTCTTTCGCCATGGCCACCAGGCAGATGAAAACCGCCTGGCCTTCCTCCTAGAAGGAAGACGGCGAGACCATCTGCACAATGGACTCAGTCGATAACTGGATCAGTCCTACACGCGACAGCAACTGTTCGACATAGCTCCACAAGTCAGCAATTCTCGGGCACTGAGCGAGTGCGTGCACGACGGTTTCGTCGCTCTGTGCGCATCTCGGACAGGCTCGGCTGACGGCACTTCCGTGCATGTAGAGCTTATCTCGAACCGGCAACGCTCCCCAGTAGCAGTGCCAGGCCAGGGATTTTTGGAAGTTACTCATAGGCCCTGGGCTTAAAGTTCTCCGGAAGAGAGCAAATAGCTGATCTTCTTCGACGCCCAGGATCTCTCCGAGAATGTCGTCGCTCTTCCCCTCCACTAGTGCTCTATAGAACGCCGAGGTGGATGTTTCAGCGATAGTGCTGCCCAG
>OZ024747.1:54139075-54141575 GCA_964016885.1 Eledone cirrhosa
TATATGTATGCCTGCATATATATATGTCTTTATATATTCATGTAGGAGAATTTGCCTGCATTCAAGTATAAAATTTGTATGCATGTATGTAAGTCTGTAAGCATGTAAGTATATATTAAACATTAATGGGCAGCAATTTTACAAGCACAGCCAGGGCAAGTGTTCATGGGTGGTGATGGTATTGATGGTAGTTAGTGTAATGGTGATGGTGGGGCAGTAGTGGAATTGGTGGTGTTTGTGGTACTGGTATGAGTGTGGGGAACAGGGATGTTGTGTTTTGTATCTGTAAATTAAAAGAGACACCTAACAGTCTAGCTTCACACACATTCGAAATTCACAAACTCGTTCTGACATTCTGCCAAAAGACTTTGAATCTAACCAGACATTACAAGGGATTTCAAATAGCCCCCTCCCTGCCAACTCACACTGCTTCATCTCTCTCTCTCTCTCTCTCTCTCTCTCTCTCTCTCTCTCTCTCTCTCTCTCTCTCTCCTCTCTCTCTCTCTCTCTCTCTCTCTCTCTCTTTCTCTCTCTTCACTCTCACCCTCTCTCTCTCTCTCCCCTCTCTCTCATTTTTCTCTATATCTCACCCTCAACACAAGACTCTTCATCCCACACACCCCGATGCATATTTAGAAAGAGAGAGAGAAAAAGAGAGATAAAGACGTGTACGTTTATATATATGTATATATATATATATATATATATATATACACACATACATATATATATAATTTATACGTGTATATATATATACATGTATACATACATACATACATACATACATACATACATACATACATACATACATACATACATACATATATTTGCATGCGCGTGTGTGTGTCTGTGCGTGTGGTTGTGTGTACATATATCGGACCCAGTGGAGTGAAGTGTGAGAGGAGTTTAATGTTTTGTCACTTTATATATCGGGTGTTTAGTTGTATGAAATATCTCTTATTGTTTTGGGTTTGTTCTCTTTTTATGCTTGCTCTTTTCTTACTTTTCAATTTTTAAACGACATAGTCAGAGCCGGAAAAACATCTAACGGCTGTAACTATTTGGAAGACACCGGAGATTTGGGGGAGGTGGGGAAGATATGCTCAAACTAGAGACCTTGTCCAAATATTGGCAACAGACGGGATTCCGTTAAAGTAATCAAACGCTTTCGTTGTTGTGCAATCTCTATCTCTCACTCTCTGTCTCTCTCTCTTAGTATCTCTCTCTCTCTATCTCTCACTCTCACTCTCAGTCTCTCTCTCTCTCTTTCTATCTCTCACTCTCTGTCTCTCTCGCTTAGTCTCTCTCTCTCTCTTTCTCTCTCTCTCATATATATATATATATATATATATATTAGAAAAAAACGAGAGTTTCGTTTACATGCATAAGATATTAATCGTGTATCGACTTGTTACGCGCGTTTCGAAAAGGATTGCTTGAAGTTCATCCATTGGAGTAATAACCCGACTCCCCTATCAATCTACTCTTCACACAGACGATGGTACAAACAACAATATTTCACTGAATCACCTCGGCTATATATATATATATATATATATATATATATATATATATATATATATATATATATATATATATATATATATTTCCTGACCAATTCCTTTTGCGCACGTGCCCCACAACTTTCTACTTCCTTTCACCAATTACACGGATCCTAAACCACTGGTCACATGCTCAGGACATCCACCTTTTTATACCGGATTTGTTCACCATCCGTCCACACACTCACCGGGAAAACATTCACGAACACACGCACACAAAAAACACTGACACTATTTTCGCACGCACGCAACCATACATTCCCACGTATCTACACCACACAAAAACACACACACACACGTGCGTATCCTCACATGCACCTACTCCGCCTCGGGACCTCACGCACCCCCTATCGCTCACCCCTCCGACCCTTCTCCTTTCACACGCACACACAGACAGACTTACACCACATCCCTTGTACACACTGGTTTTCCTATTACCCGAACATGGAACCTCATTCTTCCCCAAACTCTCACACTCACATCCACACATACACTCACACACACACGTACATCTACACACACATACACTTACACCCATACACATACACCACCTACCGCTCTCCCCGTTCGGACCCCCTGCTTACTTCTCCCCTCCCCCTCCATCCATCCACCACCACCTCTACATGCCTCACACCCTTTCACCACTTTTTTATTTTAATTTTTTCCACTCCTTTTAATTTTTTCCTTCCTTTTAATCCCCCTTCCTTTTTAATGTCTTTCCACCACTCCCCCTCATACCCTCGTAACTCTTTCCTTCCCACTTTTCTCATGTTGAAGGGCTTATGCCTGAAACGTCCCTTCTCCCACTCTCAAGCGTAAATACCACACTGTCCGTACTGCAATCTTGGTTTTTTGTTTTTTTACTTATATATATATATATATATATATATATATATATATATAAAGGATAACAAAATATTGTTATATGTAATCCAATT
>OZ024747.1:54146575-54174075 GCA_964016885.1 Eledone cirrhosa
TATATATATATATATATATATATATATATATATATATATATATATATATATATATGTGTGTGTGTGTGTATATATATGGGTGTATGTGTACACATTTGGGCTGTTCCACGTTTATATTTACAAACGAAGCGAAATTACTCAATTTACTATATATAAATTAGCAGTTGAATCAAGTTGAATATCAAGTTATCTTTTCAAACTACCGTTTATTAAAATTAGTAAAGAAAAGTAACTGTGCTAAATAATACAAACAATATTACTCGCAAACAGATTGAAATATAATTAACTAAGGCTCTTGAGAAATCGTGGGGGTACTGCCAAGAGGTGTATTCTTGGTTTGTAGGTCTCAAAAAAACATACTACTGCGTTCCATGAGACCTGCTTTCGAAGGTTCTGCAGGAGTATGGGGTCAATGATTAGCTTGTTGCCCTTATGTCTTAATAGAAATGCACGAGTATTTGTGTTCGGATTAATGTTGCTAAATCGAAACCACCAATGTGGGAGTTGGACTCCGCCAAGTGTGCGTACTGTCACCTCTCCTGTACATTAATTTCATGAACTGGATTGACATGTGCAACCGATTTAGAAGGGATATCACGACTGGCAAGAGTAGAATCAGTCAGCTGGAATTTAACAGACGACATGATATTACGTAACAAGACCCGCAGGAGATGGTGCAGTAATCCGCCGGCTTCAGCTTTCGATAATCAGAAGAAGGGAAGTATGTGTAAAAGCCAAACTCGATTTTTAATTCGGTGTTCCTGCCAACCCTTTATCTATGGTCATGAATCTTGGGTAATGACCGAAAGAATACGATTGCGAATATAAGCGGCCGAAATTGGGTTCCTCCAAAAGGTCTCAGGAACGAATTGTTGGAAAGATTTTACAGGTAAAGCCAACCTGCAGGAGACCCAGGGCTAGACTATGAGCAACATGGTTGGATAACACCCATGCGTTCCACTGGTCGTGATTGGTGATCCTGCTGGATCAGTTGGAAACCGTTGCTTTATATTGGACCCACTGGAACGAGTGTTTGGGGATTCTGCCACCAAGGCCCTCTTAGGAATAAGTGGGCGAAGAATAAGTAGAAAATATGCGGGTGGATTTTGTGTGTGTACATATTTATTAATCCATCACACTATATGACTATATATCCACAAATATATCTGTCTGTCGATTAATCTACCCAACAATCTCTATCTGTTTTTCTCTGTCTATACATATATATATATTTATATATGACACAAGCCGAAACTGTTTGTCGCCGTGGACGGGATTTTACATCTCTCTCTCTCTCTCTCTCTCTTTCGCTCTCTCTCACTATATATACATATATATATATATCCACACACATTCTATCATAAAAGAAAGTTATCTATCTATCTATCTATCTATCTATCTATCTATCTATCTATCTATCTATCTATCTATCCATCTATCTATCTATCTATCTATCTATCTATCTTGATAGAGTAAGACACGCTTCGCATCGGCTCCGCTATTCCATCGGGATTTACCCTTACTATTGTAAGTACCGGATAAAATTTTTAGTGCAACACATTTGGAACACTAACCCCTGTTATTTAGGGAAACATTTTTGCATTTACCCCCTTTTTAGGGGGTAAAATAAATATCTATTTTTGCCGAAAAATTTCTTTCTTGGCAGCATGGCGGAAAAGATGGCAGACATGTCTGCCATTAGCTCTGCCACGCCCCCCAAGTCTGAAGAACAAAAAATAATTACAACAAAATTAGACATTGAAACAAACAAACAAAATGAAAAAACAAATGTTATGGAAAATGAGCAAACAGAAAACAAACAAACAGAAAATAATACAAATAACGACAGGGCAACTTTCGCCCAGAAAACAAAGCAATCCATTACATACACACCAATTGACCTAACTGCCGCCAGAGAAAAACTGGCCGAAGCAAAGAAACATATTGTTTTGGGAGAGAACGGAATGTTTTCCATTAACTCCCCCCCAGAATTCAAGAAAGCCAGAGAAGAAAACACAGTTATATACAGAACTATACTAAACCAGTCAAGAAAGCCAGCACAGCCCAGCCAAATGGAAATAGAGTTAGTCCTAAAAGACTATATGAAGAATATTCTCTTCATACGAAAGGACCGACTCTATGGCAGCATTTCGGTCCTAACAAGAGACAAAGAAACGGCGGTTCAGCTTTCCCTAAGCCCACTCTCGTCGACAACATATAGCTTCTATCCCTCCTACATGGGTAGAAGAACACAGAGGGTAAAAGTAAAAACAATGCTGCCCACAATGGACTTCTGGTGGGCTATTGCTGGCTTCATTGATATGGGCGAAGACACTATGCTGTCAATGGGGAAGGCAACTGGAGATGCGTTCCTGGGAATGGGCCTCGACATACTAGTCCAAATGAGGCCCGAAAGAATAGCACAAATCCCGGATCGCATCTGGCTGGATGACCTTACCCCAATAGACATAATTGTAGAGGGGAGAAGACCAGCATGCTATTTATGCATGGAAAGGGGACACGTTAAGGCTAACTGCCCGAAACGTATCCCCCAAAAAGGACTATTGCCCACACCCACCACAAACAGTACACCAGCACCACCCACCTCCAAAAATACACTAATACCACACACAGCAAACAAAATACAGACACCACCAACCACAAACACAACACAAACATCACCACCACCAGCACCAAACACAAGCACGACACAAAAATCACCACCACCAACCACAACACAAACATCACCACCACCATTACCAACCACAAGCACGACACAAACATTACCACCACCACCACCACAAAACCCATTCCAAACAAATAATAAAAAAAACAGTAACAAATCTACCCCTCCCGCAAAAAAAAAACAACCACACAACACGTCCCTCCCACCTAGCGCTGAAGAGTTTCCCCCAACTTCTGAAGAAGAAGGAGGAGAAGCCTTCAGACAAGTTAAAAGAAAAAAAAGAAAACACACACCCAGCACACCACAAATAACCCACACACAAACACCAACTCCAATCAAAAACACCCCACCCTCAACAAACAAAAATAAATCTGCGCCTCCCCTCTCCGAAACATTGACAGCATCACAAAAAAAGACGTTGCAATACACATATATAAATAAAGAAAACAAAAAACTGGTTAAATTAATAAACAATAACCCTATGGTGCAGACCGAAGGGCCAAACTTTATCTCAACAGAGAACTTCACCCATTTAAAAATGATAAAGGTCCCTCTGGACCTTTATCGTTCCTTAAAAGAACAATTTAGACGGGACGTGAGCCCCCCCCTGTTTAAAACCGTTGAATCGCGTCCTCTTGAAAGATTTCCCCATAACCGCCCCTCTCCCTGACACAACTCCAAATACCCCAACCCCACCACACACGTGTACCCCCACACCACCACAAAACATCCCTCCACCCAACACACCTGATGCCATGGAAATTACGCAACCCGGAGAGGTAAGTGCTTTTCCTTCTTCACTTTCAACACCAAAATAGATCAATTGAGAGTTGGCTGTTTGAACGCGCGTGGCCTGAGCTCAGCTTGGAAGCAAGCAAAGCTTCTAAGTGACCTCAGGTCACAAAGTATAGATGTGATGGTTGTTTGCGAGAGTCGGATCAGCAGCGTGAGACAGCTGGCGCCCGCCTTCGATGACTTTGAGATGCACACATCTCTCTGTCAACCCGGAGGCGGGGGGGGAGTTGCCGTACTGCTGGATAAACGTCTAACTCTCGACGTACAGATTGTTCACTCGGACCCGGGGGGTCGATTACTGGTGCTGGACGTCGGAGGTGGTGAAGGCGGGGCTTTCAGACTGGTCGGTCTTTATGCTCCCTTCGGGGCGGAGAGAGCCGACTTCTTCCAACGTCTGGAGACTTTTCTAGGAACGTCGCGTTCCCTGCTTTTAGTGGGGGACTGGAATGGAATCCTAGATGCGCGTTGGGACTATGCAGGGGCATGTCCCGATAGAGGGGGGTGTAGCAGCCTCAAGGGGTTACTCGATCGATTCGACCTGGTCGATAGATTTCGACTAGATTGTCCAACTGCGCCAACCTGGACCTGGGCAAACCGCAGTGGACAATCTAGATCGTACCTAGATAGGTTTTTGGTTAGGAGTAAGGATAGGGACGTATTTAGTTGTCCAGAACTGATCATGGTTGGCTATTCAGATCACAAATTAGTGACCTGCATGGTCAACCTTGATAGAACGCATAGACAGGGTCCCGGTTACTGGAAGATGAACTTGTCCTTACCGACAAAGAAAGATTACAGAAACCGGATTAGTAGCTTAGTTAAGATGCGGTTGACGGGAGCGATCGTCAACAGTAGGTGGTGGATATCTCTAAAGAGAGAGATTAGAGTAAGTTCGATAGGTTACAGTAAGGAACTAGCGGCGAATAGAAATAGGAGGGAAAGGGAGTTAACAGATAAACTAGAAGAGGCGATTAGGAGCGGAGACGTAGCCAGAGTGTTAGCGACGAGAACGGCATTGAGCCAGTTCTTTGACACGAAGCACGAAGGCTGCGTTGTCCGAAGTAAAATACGTGCTTTAGGAAACGAGGGGACCAAAGCTGTTAGCTGGGCCCGCGTGACAGAAGCCAAGAGTGGGATTAAATCCACCATTCGGTCTTTGCGAGACCAGGATGGACGGGTGATCCTTGAACCTGAGCGAATGTGCGAGACCTTTCAAAGGCACTTTGCTCGACTGTTCGGAGGTGGCGGGGGGCCGGACGGGGATGTGGACTTCGGTCCATACCTCGACGGTCTACCGCGTCTTTCGAGCGGCGAAGCGGAGTGCTGCGAAGGGCCAATCACAGCCACTGAAATCGGGGAAGCGCTCAGCCAATGCAGCAGACGCAAATCCCCGGGTCTCGATGGTCTACCATACGAACTTTATTTAGCTATGCCGGTCTTGTTCTCCGAACTCCTCGAGGCTGTCTATTGCAACTGGCAACAGAACGGGAGAATTCCCTGTTCTGTGACCAAGGGCGTGGTCACGCTAGTGAGGAAGGACGAGAGCAAGGGGGACGACTTAAGTAACTTTAGGCCCATAACTCTGCTGAATGCAGAGTTACAGATTTTGGCCAAGGTGTTGGCGAAGAGGTTGGCGCTTGTGGTGGGTGGTTTGGTGGGAGACGCGCAGACATGCGCTATCCCGTCCAGGTCCATTCACGACAACCTCCACCTCATGCGATACATCATAGAGAGGGTTGGCTACGAACCCGGCTTTGGTGGGGCCCTGATCAACTTGGATCAATCTAAGGCGTTCGATAGGGTCGACCATGGTTACCTGGATGCGGTGCTAGCGGCGGCGGGCTTCGGACCCGTTTTCAGGGGCTGGATTTCTGCCATGCACAGTGGCAACATCTACTCTAGGATTAAAGTAAACGGCTACCTCTCGGAGCCGTTTCAAATCACCCGATCCATCAGACAGGGGTGCCCCCTCTCCTCCCTTCTGTACGTATTGACTCTCGAGCCACTGCTGCGGAAGTTGGAGTTGCTGCGGGGCATACCCCTGGAACCGGGATTGCACAAAGCGGTCTCGGCCTATGCCGACGACGTAACAGTAATGGTGGCGGACGCCTCGGAAATCGGGGCGATCGCCACCCTACTGGAGGAATACGAAAGGCTGACGGGGGCTAAGCTGAACCAGGACAAGTCAGTCGGTTTGCAACTCGGAACGTGGAGGGGCAAACCGATGCCGTTAGACGGTGTCGTCGGGCGGTGGACGGAGGGCCCGGTGAAGCTGCTCGGGGTCTGGTTCGGACCGGACCTCCAGGTGGAGAAGAATTGGGGCGAGGTGACGAGCAGGGTGTTTGCGCTGACCCAGAAGTGGGCCAAGTGCAAACTATCACTGAAAGGTCGGGCGGAGGTGACGAACGCTTACATAGCGTCCGTCATCTACTACCGCCTGACCGTCGTGCCTTGCCCCAAGGAAAAGCTCACCATCATGGAACGCATGCTCTTCCAGTTCCTCTGGAAGAAGCGGCCTCCCATGGTGAGGAGATCCATCTGCTGCCAGCACCCTTCGAAAGGAGGGCTGGGTATGCCGTGGCTGTTGATGCGTAGGCACGCATTGAGGCTACGGCATCTACAGGTATTCCTCAACGGTCAGCCGGTGTGGGCCCCGTTTGTGAGGCGAGCCTTCCCACAGCTCGTCTCGCTCACCGAACTGCAATCCTGGGTGAAGCAAAGACCGAGAAAACTGGGCAACTGGCACACTGAGTGTGCCCAGGCGCTCACGGCTATCTGGCAAGCGGACCCGACTGTCAGTGGAGAATCCACCTCAACATTCTATAGAGGGTTGGTGGCTAGCAGGGGCGACGACACCCTTGGAGAGTCGCTAGGCATGGAGGAGGACGAACTGGCCAGCCTGTTCGGTAGAACTTTCGGCCCGGGACCCATGGACAACTTCCAGAGGTCCCTAGCCTGGCAGTGTTACCGGGGGGCTCTGCCCGTTCGAGAAAAGCTCTACAGACACGGGCGCCCGGGCAGGGATCCCGCGAAAAAGATCTGTCCCAGATGCGTGCGCGACGAGGAAACCGTTGCGCATGCACTGGTACACTGCCCGGGCGTTGCCGATCTGTGGGGCTACGTCGAACGACTGCTGTCGCGTGTGGCGCCGATTCGATTAACCGCCGAGTCTGTGGTGAACATCAAGCCGCCTCCTCCCTTCAGAAATGAAGCAGAGGCGGTCTTTCTGTGCGTAATAGCCATGATGAAAGAGGTTGTGTGGTGGACGCGCCTGAAAGGTCTGAGGTCGGGTGACTTTCTCTCCGGCCATCACCTGGTTTACTTCTTCCGATACCACTTCGGAAGAAGAATCAGGATGGAGAGAGAAGTGCTTGGTCCCAGACAGTTTTATGAAAGGTGGGTGAAAGAAGCGAGAATGGCCCGTGTAAATGGGCCTTCTCTCTACATTGTTCTGTAGGTGAAGAAGTGAAGAGGAAAGGGGGAGCGCCTCCTCTCTGGGCTTCCCCCGCGAAAAGAGTTGCACACTTTTCGGGGGTATGTGCAATCCCCAACACGCCCCCTCCCTTTTGAGGACTTTTTATTGTTATATTATTATTGTTATTCCTTTTTTCTTTACTCGATTTATGTAAACTCCCCCACTGTGTAAATGTCCCCTTCTTTTGTGCCCTCGTGGCAAATAAATAGAAATTTATCTATCTATCTATCTATCTTGATAGAGTAAGACACGCTTCGCATCGGCTCCGCTATTCCATCGGGATTTACCCTTACTATTGTAAGTACCGGATAAATTTTTTAGTGCAACACATTTGGAACACTAACGCCTGTTATTTAGGGAAACATTTTTGCATTTACCCCCTTTTTAGGGGGTAAAATAAATATCTATTTTTGCCGAAAAATTTCTTTCTTGGCAGCATGGCGGAAAAGATGGCAGACATGTCTGCCATTAGCTCTGCCACGCCCCCCAAGTCTGAAGAACAAAAAATAATTACAACAAAATTAGACATTGAAACAAACAAAGAAAATGAAAAAACAAATGTTAAGGAAAATGAGCAAACAGAAAACAAACAAACAGAAAATAATACAAATAACGACAGGGCAACTTTCGCCCAGAAAACAAAACAATCCATTACATACACACCAATTGACCTAACTGCCGCCAGAGAAAAACTGGCCGAAGCAAAGAAACACATTGTTTTGGGGGAGAACGGAATGTTTTCCATTAACTCCCCCCCCCAGAATTCAAGAAAGCCAGAGCAGAAAACACAGTTCTCTACAGAACTATACTGAACCAGACAAGAAAGCCAGCACAGCCCAGCCAAATGGAAATAGAGTTAGTCCTAAAAGACTATATGAAGAATATTCTCTTCATACGAAAGGACCGACTCTATGGCAGCATTTCGGTCCTAACAAGAGACAAAGAAACGGCGGAGAAGCTTTCCCTAAGCCCACTCTCGTCGACAACATATAGCTTCTATCCCTCCTACATGGGTAGAAGAACACAGAGAGTAAAAGTAAAAACAATGCTGCCCACAATGGACTTCTGGTGGGCTATTGCTGGCTTCATTGATATGGGCGAAGACACAATGCTGTCAATGGGGAAGGCAACTGGAGATGCGTTCCTGGGAATGGGCCTCGACATACTAGTCCAAATGAGGCCCGAAAGAATAGCACAAATCCCGGATCGCATCTGGCTGGATGACCTTACCCCAATAGACATAATTGTAGAGGGGAGAAGACCAGCATGCTATTTATGCATGGAAAGGGGACACGTTAAGGCTAACTGCCCGAAACGTATCCCCCAAAAAGGACTATTGCCCACACCCACCACAAACAGTACACCAACACCACCCACCTCCAAAAATACACTAATACCACACACAGCAAACAAAATACAGACACCACCAACCACAACACAACACAAACATCACCACCACCAGCACCAAACACAAGCACGACACAAAAATCACCACCAACAACCACAACACAAACATCACCACCACCATCACCAACCACAAGCACGACACAAACATTACCACCACCACCACAAAACCCATTCCAAACAAATAATAAAAAAAACAGTAACAAATCTACCCCTCCCGCAAAAAAAAAAACAACCACACAACACGTCCCACCCACCTAGCGCTGAAGAGTTTCCCCCAACTTCTGAAGAAGAAGGAGGAGAAGCCTTCAGACAAGTTAAAAGAAAAAAAAGAAAACACACACCCAGCACACCACAAATAACCCACACACAAACACCAACTCCAATCAAAAACACCCCACCCTCAACAAACAAAAATAAATCTGCGCCTCCCCTCTCCGAAACATTGACAGCATCACAAAAAAAGACGTTGCAATACACATATATAAATAAAGAAAACAAAAAACTGGTTAAATTAATAAACAATAACCCTATGGTGCAGACCGAAGGGCCAAACTTTATCTCAACAGAGAACTTCACCCATTTAAAAATGATAAAGGTCCCTCTGGACCTTTATCGTTCCTTAAAAGAACAATTTAGACGGGACGTGAGCCCCCCCTGTTTAAAACCGTTGAATCGCGTCCTCTTGAAAGATTTCCCCATAACCGCCCCTCTCCCTGACACAACTCCAAATACCCCAACCCCACCACACACGTGTACCCCACCACACCACCACAAAACATCCCTCCACCCAACACACCTGATGCCATGGAAATTACGCAACCCGGAGAGGTAAGTGCTTTTCTTTCTTCACTTTCAACACCAAAATAGATCAATTGAGAGTTGGCTGTTTGAACGCGCGTGGCCTGGGCTCAGCTTGGAAGCAAGCAAAGCTTCTAAGTGACCTCAGGTCACAAAGTATAAATGTGATGGTTGTTTGCGAGAGTCGGATCAGCAGCGTGAGACAGCTGGCGCCCGCCTTCGATGACTTTGAGATGCACGCATCTCTCTGTCAACCCGGAGGCGGGGGGGGGGGGGGAGTTGCCGTACTGCTGGATAAACGTCTGACTCTCGACGTACAGATTGTTCACTCGGACCCGGGGGGTCGATTACTGGTGCTGGACGTCGGAGGCGGTGAAGGCGGGGCTTTCAGACTGGTCGGTCTTTATGCTCCCTTCGGGGCGGAAAGAGCCGACTTCTTCCAGCGTCTGGAGACTTTTCTAGGAACGTCGCGTTCCCTGCTTTTAGTGGGGGACTGGAATGGAATCCTAGATGCGCGGTGGGACTATGCAGGGGCATGTTTCGATAGAGGGGGCTGTAGCAGCCTCAAGGGGTTACTCGATCGATTCGACCTGGTCGATAGATTTCGACTAGATTGTCCAACTGCGCCAACCTGGACCTGGGCAAACCGCAGTGGACAATCTAGATCGTACCTAGATAGGTTTTTGGTTAGGAGTAAGGATAGGGACGTATTTAGTTGTCCAGAACTGATCATGGTTGGCTATTCAGATCACAAATTAGTGACCTGCGTGGTCAACCTTGATAGAACGCATAGACAGGGTCCCGGTTACTGGAAGATGAACTTGTCCTTACCGACAAAGAAAGATTACAGAAACCGGATTAGTAGCTTAGTTAAGATGCGGTTGACGGGAGCGATCGTCAACAGTAGGTGGTGGATATCTCTAAAGAGAGAGATTAGAGTAAGTTCGATAGGTTACAGTAAGGAACTAGCGGCGAATAGAAATAGGAGGGAAAGGGAGTTAACAGATAAACTAGAAGAGGCGATTAGGAGCGGAGACGTAGCCAGAGTGTTAGCGACGAGAACGGCATTGAGCCAGTTCTTTGACGCGAAGCACGAAGGCTGCGTTGTCCGAAGTAAAATACGTGCTTTAGGAAACGAGGGGACCAAAGCTGTTAGCTGGGCCCGCGTGACAGAAGCCAATAGTGGGATTAAATCCACCATTCGGTCTTTGCGAGACCAGGATGGACGGGTGATCCTTGAACCTGAGCGAATGTGCGAGACCTTTCAAAGGCACTTTGCTCGACTGTTCGGAGGTGGCGGGGGGCCGGACGGGGATGTGGACTTCGGTCCATACCTCGACGGTCTACCGCGTCTTTCGAGCGGCGAAGCGGAGTGCTGCGAAAGGCCAATCACAGCCACTGAAATCGGGGAAGCGCTCAGCCAATGCAGCAGACGCAAATCCCCGGGTCTCGATGGTCTACCATACGAACTTTATTTAGCTATGCCGGTCTTGTTCTCCGAACTCCTCGAGGCTGTCTATTGCAACTGGCAACAGAACGGGAGAATTCCCTGTTCTGTGACCAAGGGCGTGGTCACGCTAGTGAGGAAGGACGAGAGCAAGGGGGACGACTTAAGTAACTTTAGGCCCATAACTCTGCTGAATGCAGAGTTACAGATTTTGGCCAAGGTGTTGGCGAAGAGGTTGGCGCTTGTGGTGGGTGGTTTGGTGGGAGACGCGCAGACATGCGCTATCCCGTCCAGGTCCATTCACGACAACCTCCACCTCATGCGATACATCATAGAGAGGGTTGGCTACGAACCCGGCTTTGGTGGGGCCCTGATCAACTTGGATCAATCTAAGGCGTTCGATAGGGTCGACCATGGTTACCTGGATGCGGTGCTAGCGGCGGAGGGCTTCGGACCCGTTTTCAGGGGCTGGATTTCTGCCATGCACAGTGGCAACATCTACTCTAGGATTAAAGTAAACGGCTACCTCTCGGAGCCGTTTCAAATCACCCGATCCATCAGACAGGGGTGCCCCCTCTCCTCCCTTCTGTACGTATTGACTCTCGAGCCACTGCTGCGGAAGTTGGAGTTGCTGCGGAGCATACCCCTGGAACCGGGATTGCACAAAGCGGTCTCGGCCTATGCCGACGACGTAACAGTAATGGTGGCGGACGCCTCGGAAATCGGGGCGATCGCCACCCTACTGGAGGAATACGAAAGGCTGACGGGGGCTAAGCTGAACCAGGACAAGTCAGTCGGTTTGCAACTCGGAACGTGGAGGGGCAAACCGATGCCGTTAGACGGTGTCGTCGGGCGGTGGACGGAGGGCCCGGTGAAGCTGCTCGGGGTCTGGTTCAGACCGGACCTCCAGGTGGAGAAGAATTGGGGCGAGGTGACGAGCAGGGTGTTTGCGCTGACCCAGAAGTGGGCCAAGTGCAAACTATCACTGAAAGGTCGGGCGGAGGTGACGAACGCTTACATAGCGTCCGTCATCTACTACCGCCTGACCGTCGTGCCTTGCCCCAAGGAAAAGCTCACCATCATGGAACGCATGCTCTTCCAGTTCCTCTGGAAGAAGCGGCCTCCCATGGTGAGGAGATCCATCTGCTGCCAGCACCCTTCGAAAGGAGGGCTGGGTATGCCGTGGATGTTGATGCGTAGGCACGCATTGAGGCTACGGCATCTACAGGTATTCCTCAACGGTCAGCCGGTGTGGGCCCCGTTTGTGAGGCGAGCCTTCCCACAGCTCGTCTCGCTCACCGAACTGCAATCCTGGGTGAAGCAAAGACCGAGAAAACTGGGCAACTGGCACACTGAGTGTGCCCAGGCGCTCACGGCTATCTGGCAAGCGGACCCGACTGTCAGTGGAGAATCCACCTCGACATTCTATAGAGGGTTGGTGGCTAGCAGGGGCGACGACACCCTTGGAGAGTCGCTAGGCATGGAGGAGGACGAACTGGCCAGCCTGTTCGGTAGAACTTTCGGCCCGGGACCCATGGACAACTTCCAGAGGTCCCTAGCCTGGCAGTGTTACCGGGGGGCTCTGCCCGTTCGAGAAAAACTCTACAGACACGGGCGCCCGGGCAGGGATCCCGCGAAAAAGATCTGTCCCAGATGCGTGCGCGACGAGGAAACCGTTGCGCATGCACTGGTACACTGCCCGGGCGTTGCCGATCTGTGGGGCTACGTCGAACGACTGCTGTCGCGTGTGGCGCCGATTCGATTAACCGCCGAGTCTGTGGTGAACATCAAGCCGCCTCCTCCCTTCAGAAATGAAGCAGAGGCGGTCTTTCTGTGCGTAATAGCCATGATGAAAGAGGTTGTGTGGTGGACGCGCCTGAAAGGTCTGAGGTCGGGTGACTTTCTCTCCGGCCATCACCTGGTTTACTTCTTCCGATACCACTTCGGAAGAAGAATCAGGATGGAGAGAGAAGTGCTTGGTCCCAGACAGTTTTATGAAAGGTGGGTGAAAGAAGCGAGAATGGCCCGTGTAAATGGGCCTTCTCTCTACATTGTTCTGTAGGTGAAGAAGTGAAGAGGAAAGGGGGGAGCGCCTCCTCTCTGGGCTTCCCCCGCGAAAAGAGTTGCACACTTTTCGGGGGTATGTGCAATCCCCAACACGCCCCCTCCCTTTTGAGGACTTTTTATTGTTATATTATTATTGTTATTCCTTTTTTCTTTACTCGATTTATGTAAACTCCCCCACTGTGTAAATGTCCCCTTCTTTTGTGCCCTCGTGGCAAATAAATAGAAATTTATCTATCTATCTATCTATCTATCTATCTATCTATCTATCTATCTAATATCCACCCATCCATCTATCCATCATTAAAATATTTTAAGTGATAATATAAATCAACACCATCACCGTTATTTCTCACAACCAACCAACACCCCACCCTTCTACCCTCGTCACTTCCCTATCTTCAACCTTTTCTTCACCCATCTTCTTTCCCACAATCCAGCCTCACTTTTACCCTACAGCAGCATCCAGCATCTTATCCAACAAGAGAGCTTACCATCGTCCCACCCTACCCAGCTTCCAGTGTTGTTGATGTCACTAAGAACAACTAACTACCAATTTCTGAGAATAAAGAATGGAATCCTACCGTCCTTTCCCCATTCTCCGCCACCTTTACCCAACTCAGACCCCTCAAACACCACCCTACCATACACCATCAACTTTAGTATTGTACTGAGTGATGATGGGCAGAGGATGGGTCCGGTTAGATTTTAAAATGTTAGAGAGGTTCAGACATAGATGGTGGTAGATGTGGTCGGGTCGGCGTGTTGGCGATGATTAGTTGTGTTGGTAGTGGTGGTGTGGGTGGTAGTTGTTGAGATGGTGTTTGTGCTATTGACGGGGAGGTGCTACAGCTGATGGTGGTGCAGGTGGTGTTGGTGGTAGGTGTATGTTGAGAGCTAGTGTAATGAAGTGTGTTGGTGTGGTGCGGAGCAGAAATGGGTGGTGGCCACCACCAGTGAAATAACCATTAAGATTTTTATCTGGGCAAATGTCAGTTTTATATATATTAATTAGTCATTATACATCTCCTGTTGTCGTTTCGCCTCCCCCCCCCCTCTACGTTATTATCATCATCGCTATCATTATCATCATCATTATCATCATTAATATTATATTTATTATTATTGTTATTATTACTAGTTTTGCTACCATTATTATTGTTATTCCTATTTTTATAGTTGATGTTATTTTTATTATTATTATATTGTAATAAATATATTATTGTTATCATTATTATTATATAAATAATTTATTATTGCTATTTTAAATTATTATTATTATCATTATAATAAAATAAATAAATTATTAATATAATTATTTGTTGTTTATTATTGTTGTTGCTGATGTTGTTATCCATGTTATTTTATTTTTACCAATTTGGAACTATTGATTTGTTTTATTTTCCCTTTTTGTTTAATTTTTGAAATATTTTAAACTCGTTATTTATGTTTTTCTAATCTTGTTATTTGTTACATTATTTTGTTTAATGCTTACGTCGCCATTTTCTTTTCTTAGCATCCTCTTTAGCATCCATTTTTTTGTTGTTTTCCGCAAAATTATGTATTTATATTTTTAGATGTTACTATATATTGCTTCTTACTTATTTTTTGGTTTATTTATTTTATTATTTTTGCAACAATGTGAAAATTCAATTTCTGAAAAGCAATTTTCACGAATGTTTAAAAGAAAAACATTCACAACAACAACAACAACAACAACTGTCAACAACAATAAAAATAATAATAATGATAATAATAATAAAAAAGACAGTGTAATAACAATGGTAACTATAGCCAGCCCCACGACCAGCCACAACATCACCACCAGTTCCACCAGCAGCACTACCAACATCCCTGCCACCACCAACACAACAACAACAACAAATTTAATGGCAACAATAAACATAATAATAAACTTATTATTATTGTAATTTAAGTGTATATAAGTGGGTGCGAGTTAGTTTCTACATGTATATGTATATAGACATGTATGTGTTGTGTATGTATGTATGTGTTGTATGTATGTATGTGTGTGTCGTGTATATATGTATGTATGTATGTATGTGTTATGTATGTGTTGTGTATGTATGTATGTATGTGTTGTGTATGTATATGTGTGTGGAGTATGACGCGAGGAATATGTTTGTTTGAGAGAGAATGTGTGCGTATGTGTAAATGAGTATTTATATATGTATGTATGTGTGCGTATGTGCAAATGAGTATTTATATATGTATGTATGTGTGCGTATGTGTAAATGAGTATTTATATATGTACGTGTGCGTATGTGCAAATGAGTGTTTATATATGTATGTATGTGTGCGTATGTGTAAATGAGTGTTTATATATGTATGTGTGGTGTTTATTATGTGTATTTGAGTGTTTATATATGTATGTATGTGTGCGTATGTGTAAATGAGTGTTTATATATGTATGTATGTCTGCGTATGTGTAAATGAGTATTTATATATGTATGTATGTGTGCGTATGTGTATTTGGGTGTTTATATATGTATGTATGTGTGCGTATGTGTAAATGAGTGTTTATATATGAATGCATGTGTGCGTATGTGCAAATGAGTATTTATATATGAATGCATGTGTGCGTATGTGTAAATGAGTGTTTATATATGTATGTGTGTGTGCGTATGTGTAAACGAGTGTTTATATATGTGTGTGTGGTGTTTATTATGTGGTGTGATTCAGAGTGTGTATGATATATTTTCTAAATGTAAAAGTTTGTTACTAAATTAATAAGAGGTGATGATGTCTAAAGTGATGACCTCCAACACACATAAAACAGCCTCCTCGCTGCTGCTGCTGCTGCTGCTGCTGTTGTTGCTGCTGCTGCTGTTGTTGCCTACGATGATGATGATAATAATAGATAGGGGGGAGGAGTGGTGTTATCATGATAATGGCAATCATGAGGGTGATGATAGTTATGATGCTGGTGATGATGATGGCGATGAAGATGAAGAGGAAGTTCATGATGATGATAATGATGATGATGATGATGATGATGATGAGGATGATGATGATGGTGATGGTGATGATGACGGTGATGATGATGATGACGGTGATGATTATGATGACGATGATGATGATGACGATGATGGCAATGACGATGATGATGGTGATGATGATGGTGATGATGACGGTGATGATGATGATGACGATGATGGCGGCGATGATGATGATGCTGATGGCAATGACGATGATGGTGATGATGATGATGATGATGATGATGATGATGATGATGGCGATGACGATGACGATGATGGCGATGACGATGCAGTTGCAGATGATGATCGTGATAATGATGAAGGTGATGATTATGATGACGATAGTAATAACGATGATGGTGATGATTACGATGACGATGGTGATGATGATAACGATGATGGTGATGATAAGAACACCGACGACGATGACAATGACGATGACAATGACGATGACAATGACGATGACAATGACGATGACAATGACGATGACAATGACGATGACAATAACGATGACAATGACGATGACAATGACGATGACAATGACGATGACAATGACGATGATAATCATGATAAATATTTTAAAATTTTATTTCTTGAGATGGTTACAACATTTACAATGTTGTTGATGATGATGTCTTTACACGTGGTCAGACTGTTGTAAATGGTACTAGTAATATTTGTTTCTACTTTTGGCACAAGGCCAGCAATAACCCAGTGCATTACTGGTACTTTATTTTATCGACCCCGTAAGGATGAAAGGCAAAGTTAACCTTGGCGGGATTTGAACTCAGAATAGCAAGGGCCGTAACTCTATGCGTCAAAGCATGGCGTCCGACCCTCTACCGATACTGCCAATCCACCGTACTACTAATATTGATATGTTTTGCTGTTTAACCCTAGGTCATTTGCTTAAGCCATCTCAGGCCACAGCCAGCCTTGAATGTTTACTAAGTGTAAAGACATTTTGACTACGATATATCGCATAACACTTTCTAAGATTTTAAGGTTGAATTTGAGAGCCGATTGACTGTTATTTTATACAGCTCAAGCAACTAAGTAGAGGGTCCTGGGACCCTTTTTGGCTGGAACTCTCATGTAGTCTAGGGATTTTCTTGTTATTTTGTTGTTCGTGGCATCCGTATTTTTAGTCTGTTATATGGGAAATTGTTGTGGTATTACACACACTCTCACACACACACGCACCCTCACACACATACACGCACCCTCACACACACAGACGCACCCTCACACACACACACCACACGTACCCCCCCCCCACGCACCCTCACACACACAGACGCACCCTCACGCACACAGATACACATATGTAAATATGTATATATGTATATATGTACGTATGTAATATGTATATGGTTATGTATGTATGCATAAGTGAATGTATCCTGATGATTTCTCCCGAATGAAACAGTTCTAGTCCCGTAGAAGCCTTTTCTATATTAAACATTTATACTCTGCTTTGTATTGAGTACCTTACTTACTGTGGTTACCTCCGATTCAACCCGGGATAAACTTATATACATATATATATATATATATATATATATATATATATATATATATATATTACTTCAAAATATTAATAAATATAGACATTCATGTGATCAAATATATTTTATTATACATATTTCAGAGGTACTGAGCTATTTCAACAGTACATCCTCATCAGATAAAATAAATTGTTGTCTGTGTTGATGGTTATAATTCAATGATGGCAGTTATATATATGGCAATTATATATATATATATATATATATATATATATATATATATATATATATATATATATGTGTGTGTGTGTGTGCATGTGTGTGGTTCTGTATCCAAACTTGATGAATATAAGGATGATTTTAAGGAAATGGTGATTATATGTTTGAGTTGAAACTCGATGATTATTATAAAGATGTCAGTGTGACATGTGGATGACGATGATGATGATGATGATGATGATGATGATGATGATGATTATGGTATTGATGGTGGCTGCAATGGTGTTGCTGTTAGTGATGGTGTCTTTGTAGCTGTTGTTGTTGGTGGACATGTTTGTCCATAATGATATTTATAGTTGTACCACCACCACCACCACCACCACCACCACCACCACCAACAACAACAACATCAACAACAACAGCAACAACAGCAACAACAGCAACAAAAATAACAACTACAACAACAATACCACTACCACTATCACCACCACCACCATCACCCCCACCACCACCACCAACAACAACAACAGCTCCACCACTACAAATAACAAAACCACACATCATCAACAATAGTGACGAGAGAACATATAACTATGATTGATGACACCAACTTAAAATTAAATTATTCATTCATTAGATTTAGAATTATGTTTTTTAAAGAACCTTTAGCAAATAAAATTATCATTTTGATTATGTGTATAAATGTGTTTGTATACGCACATATATATAATACATATTTATATATACGTGTGTGGAGAGTATGTATATGTACTCATATTTATATATATATATATATATATATATATATATATATATATATATATATATATATAGTGAGTGAGCGAGAGAAATAGATAGAGAGATAGAGGTATAGCGAGAGGGAGAGGAGGTGGAGATAGAGAGAAGGGAGTTTTGTCCTGCGCCAATTTCACCAATGGAAATTTCCAAGGTAACCTTCCCGTCGAAAACCCTTTCCCTAGGGAAAAATCAATTGAGGTTCCTCCCTCCATATGGATATTTCTACCAAATAGATAGTTCCCCCATCTCCAACCATCTATTCACGACTGTTAACTGCCCTAGTGATGTTAGGAGCATACTATGTCTAATTGACAGCACTGAATGCAACAGATGAACCGTTGATATCAGAACTAACTCACTACAAATTTGATCAAAATAGAGATAGATGGCCAAATGTGGAAATCAATCCTGTGTCCGGGATTAATCGCCCTTTTAGCACATCTCTTTTGCGAACCTTTAGGACAAAGTTTCTTTTGCCCCTCGAAATCCCACTTTTGCCCCTCGAAATCACGAAACGCCCCCCCCCCCCCCCCTATTTTTACATTTTTCAATATACTGCTGATTTTGATATCAGTAGATTACTGGGCCAAACCAAGTTATGTTAGTATCTTTAAAAAAATCTTTACAAAATACTCGTACGAATTAAATACAAAAACGTTTCAATCCCGATCAAAAGCAAGCTATTTCAAATTATATATTTTTGAAAAATAGACGTGAATGTTCTCAAAGAGTTGATCTCAGTCGAAAAAGCTTTTTTTTTTTAAATTCTATATTTCACTGTTAGTTGTGGTAATATTTTCAGTGGATAGACAATTCTACAATTCAAACTGTGAAGTCAAAATACAAAAGATACAAAATATGAAGAATTTCTTACCTTTTTCTTGAATCACAAACTCAAGGGAAAAAAACTTCCTTGCAAAATAAAGGGCCTCGATCACAAACTTAGTTGCAACGAATGAATTGAGATGCTTATGGACAGTGAACAAACAATATCTGTATCCCTTATATATATACATAGGTAGATACGAGGACACACACACACACACACACACACACACACACACACACACACACACACACACACACACACACACACACACACACACACATACACACACACACACACACACACGCACACACGCACACACTCACACACACACACACACACACGCACACGCACACGCACACGCACACACACACACACACAGACATCACGTACGCGCACATGAACACACACACACACACACATTATTTTAATATATATATAAAATTATATATTCGTGTACAGATATTTTTGCATACACAATAAGAAAATATAAATAAACGTATTTATTTCACGAGGCTCGACAGCAGCCAAAACAACAACAAAAAAGAGAGGGGACGCAATTACATGGTTTTGAAAAATTTAAATGGAAAATTATTTGCCTATTCACCCAAGGCGACTTCACTTTTTATTAGGACTTCTGCATCAAATGGTGAACATATGACGAAACTGTTTCAGAAAGGAGGGATAAACATGCCAATCTATGTTTAGAATCCCGAGCAACGCCGGGCCATTCTGCTAATATATATGGTTCACCTCAACACTTGAATCTGTTGAAGGAACCCGTTCTGCCTTTGTCACCCTTATTTCAGCCTTAAAGAATTAGCTTCTAAAGAATTTCCCTTTTCTTTAAACCATTGAACCCCACCCATCCTGTAGACACCTGTCTTACAGGCATTGTTAGTCTAAGTGATAAACAAGGATTGGTATTCCAATTTGGAATTTGTTTACAGTATTTTTTCTGCCTTTGTTAATATTATAGATTTAAAGAATTAGCTTTTAATGAACTCTCTTTTCTTTAAATCCTTCAACCAATGACCTCCACCCATCCCAACCCCCACCCTTTCCTACCACCAGAAAAGGAAAGATATAAATACTACCACTTATTTGGACAGCCAGCTTCCTGATGATTTCTCGAGAATGAAACAGTTCTAGTCCTGTAGAAGCTCTTCTATATTAAAAAAAAAAATATATATATATATATATATATATAGAAGGAGAGTGAAAGAGAGAGAGAGAGAGAGAGAGAGAGAGAGAGAGAGAGAGAGAGAGAGAGAGAGAGAGAGAGAGAGAGAGAGAAAGTGAGAGAGAGTAAAAAATGTGTGTGTGTGTGTGTTTGGTACACGTCTATCTATTTATCTATCTGGCACACTGAGTGTGCCCAGGCGCTCACCGCCCTCTGGCAGGCGGATCCGGTTATCAGTGGAGACTCCACCGCAACATTCTATAGAGGGCTGGTACGCAGCAGGTGCGACGACGCCCTCGGAGAAGCCCTAGACATGGAGGAGGACGAACTGGCCAGCCTGTTCGGTAGGACATTCAGCCCGGGACCTATGGACAACTTCCAGAAGTCCCTGGCCTGGCAGTGCTACCGAGGGGCTTTACCCGTTCGAGAAAGGCTCTACAGACACGGGCGCCCGGGTAGGGACCCCGCCAAAAAGATCTGTCCCAGATGCGTGTGCGACGAGGAAACCGTTGCACACGCATTAGTACACTGCTCGGGCGTAGCCGATCTGTGGGGCTATGTCGAACAACTGCTGTCAAGGGTGGGACCGATCCGGTTGACCACCGAGTCTATTGTAATGATCAAGCCGCCTCCCCCCTTCAAAGATGAAGCAGAGGCGGTGTTTCTGTGCGTAATAGCCATGGCGAAAGAGGTTGTATGGTGGACGCGTCTGAAAGGACTGAGGTCGGGTACCTTTCTCTCTGGCCAACAACTGGTCCGTTTCTTCCGATATCATTTCGGAAGAAGGATCAGGATGGAGAGAGAGGTGCTGCACCCCAGCCGTTTCTATGAAAGATGGGTGAAAGTGGCGAGAATGGCCCGTGTGAATGGGCCTTCACTCTACATCAGACTATAGGTGAGGAAGATGAAAGACCAAGGGAGCACCCCTTCTCTGTGCTCCTGAGGAGAAGGGTTGCACACTTTTTTCGGGGGTGTGTGCGACCCCCGAAGGTGCCTCCTCTCTATTGAGGATTTTGTTAAAAATTTTATTTTTTGTTATATCTTATTTTATTTTTATATTTTGTTATTGCCTTCTCCTTATTGAGGACGCCTTTTTGTGTAAACTCCCCCCTTTGTACTTGTCCCACTTTTGATGCCCTAGTGGCAAATAAAAGAAATATATCTATCTATCTATAAAAAAAAAAAATAAACAAAGATATCTATATCTCCAACGGGGGGCTCAAACTACTTTTCTATGGTCCGTGGTAGGACCAGTATTTCAGATTTCTTTATAACTGGTGAAAATAAGGCGGTGAGCTGGTGGAATCGTTAGCACATCTGGCGAAATGCTTAGCGGTACTTCTTCCGTTTTTACGTCCCGGGTTCAAATTCCGCCGATGTCAACTTTGTCTCTCATCCCTTTGGGCTTGATAAATTAAATACCAGTTATGAACTGTGATCGTTGTAATCGACGGGAGCCTAAACCCTAAAATCATCACCCACCACCACGTATGACCAACTGTGCCCCTCCTCCAGGACGTAATGGCCCTTTTATGTCCTCGAGTTTGAGACATCTCTTCTACACACACACACATATATACACTTTACTTTTTTTCTGTCTCTGTACTACACCCATGCTGGAGCATGACCTTGGTAAGTTATGGGGACGTCAATAAACCAACAACCATTGGTGGGAAGGAAAACCACAAAGCAAAGACACACACAGACATATATACATATATACGACGCGCTTCTTTTAGTTTCGATCTATCAAATCCACTCACAGGGCTTTGGTCGGCCCGGGCAGTGGGACTGAACCCGGAAACATGTAGTTGGGAAGCAAGATTCTTGTCACACTGCGCACATATATATATATATATATATATATATATATATATATGTGTGTGTGTGTGTATAATATATATATATATATATATAAATCTACATACATACATATATGCATACATACATTTACCTATTTACCTATGTATATAGCTATGCATTTATACATTTGTATATATACATGCATTTATATTTAAGTGTGTATGGATGTTGACATGATTTATGTTTTTTTTTTGGTAAAGAGAGAATTTTGCCTCCAGATTTTATTACCTATGGAGTTTAAATACCACACTTCTGGCTGAAAGCTGACCAGGTTCTCAACCTCATAAAACGCCAATGCTGGCCTGTGTGTGTATATATGTGTGTGTATGTATGTATGTATGTATGTATGTATGTATGTATGCATGTGTGAGTATGATTGTATGTATATATATACACCCACATCTTTCATCACCATTGTTTCTTTTTGTTGTCGTTTCTGTTGTTCTTGTAGCTGTTGTAAAAGTTGACGTTGTCCTTATTTTCATTTTCTTTGATTTTTTTCGTCTTTCTTTTATCTCCCTAGGGAATTCGTTGACAACTTTCTTTTATTTATTTTCTTCGTTATCTTCATTCAAATGCATTCACACTGGCTTTCTCAGAGACGTACAAATATGGTTTATAAAACTTACCTAAGTGAATAGTCTTTCAGTGACTGCTAGCGCCCCCCCCCCAACCGTCAACCCCCCCCCCCCCCCCCACTGACGCCTCCGTTGTGAACCTTTGCTTTAGGATAATTCATTCCCTAATTTGTCTGAGAGGTCCACGAAACCATTCTAGAAATGGCGGCGAAATTTAGCATTTTATACATCTGAATAATATATTTCATTTAGACATGTGTCTTCTCAATTCTTCATCTTATCGTATCCACAACAGCGTCAGATCCAAAACTTGGTTAGATGTGGTTCAGCCGCAGCTGAACGTATTGCTGTCATTTTTCATTAAACAATGCCAAGTCCAATGCTGTACAGGTGTGTGCAAGCAGAGGGCGTATTAGGGGGTGCTGCGTAATTCTGTGGTTCGATGCCGCAAGTCACACACAACGTCCCCATCCTTTAAATATCCCCATTTTACAAGATTGACTTTTGCACGTCTTCTCGGTAATAAACAAATAGCTAGATACATATAGGGGCCTGTTTATTACATTTAATATTATAGTCACAGGGACCAATATGTCATCAACTTACGGACAAATGGAACAAGTGTCACACACTGGGATCGAACCCAGAATACAATGATTACGAGGTAAATTCCTTAACAACACTGTCACCCCGCGTTTACTGTATCTACCTAACATTGATGTGTATAATTGAAATTTCACAACAAATATAAACTTAAAAAAGCAATATAGCAAACATAAAATTTAAATAAACAAACAGTTCATCATCAATATCATCATCAATATCATCATCATTATCTTCATAATTACCATCATCATTAGCATCATCATCCTCATTATCAATTTCAACAGCAGCAATATCACAATATCAATATTACGAGGACCAGCATAGCACCAGCACCGGCAACATCATCATCATCATCATCATACTACTACTACTACTACTACTACTACTACTACTACTACTACTACTACTCACCATTATCATCATCGTCATCATCATCATCGTTATTATCATCATCATCATCGTCATGCACATCTCTATTATGAAGACCACCGCCATCAGTACCACCAGAACCATTACAGCCATCAACACCAATACCTACACCACCACTACCGCCAGCACCACCACCACCAGTACCACCACAACCACCACTAAAATCACTACCACCACCACCACCACCACCACCACCACCACCACAATTTGTCAATTTAAAATCAATCTATTCATTTTAAAGAGAATCTAATTGATTAGCAAACAAAACTTAAATATTCATTAATAATGAAAATCTTTCTTTTAAAATCGACAAAATAAAATATCAGAAAATAATCAAAATATTAAAAAAGTTTAGTATTTATAAACTCATTCATCACAAAGACAAACAACACAGGTAAATACACATAAACAAATAATTAAATAGGTGTTGATGTTCTTTGATATACATTGTTATATAACTCTAGGGCGGTGGATTGGCAATCCCAGTGGAGCGTCAGACACCCTACTCTGCAGCATAGAGTTGTTTCCCTTTATGTTCCTAGTACAAATCCTGTCGAGGTTAGCTTTGCCTTTTATTTTTAAGGGATCGATAAAATAAAGCACCAGTAATGCACTGGAGACGATTTAATCGACTCCATTCCGCTTTAAATTGCTGGCCTTGTGCCTAAAGTAGAAACAGTTATATGAAATATCAATCAACTAATAAATAAATAAGTAAATAAGTGTCGATGTTCTCTCTCTCTCTTTCAATCACTACCCCCGCCCGTCTCACTCTCTACATCTCTCACTATTATAAGCAAATGGCGGCCCATGCACTGGTCACCCCCGGATAGAGTAGAGAAGGCGTTACCCCGAAGGATGGGGGATACGCGTTGGAATAGCCATTCCAGCTCGCGAGCCTCACACCTGTGGGTAGCCAACTCCGTGCCCATGCTGTTTGAAGACCACACGTGAAATGTTTCTGTTCTCTCTGCACTCAGTACCGCCTACCGTCGGCAGCTATTAAGTACATAGTCAAACTTTGTTTTGTCATAACAGGTTTTGTGTGACAACTGTCAGTAGGGTTACAGATAAGGGAACAGCAAAACACTGGACGGTGTCAAAGCCTTTCTGTTCCAAAGCGTTAATTCTCTAATTTGGCATATGAACTACAACGATACTTTCTGCCTGTTGTAGATTAGCTCAGTTCTTGCTGATATTATTGTTGTTATTGTAAGAGAGAGAGAGAGAGAGAGAGTGAGAGTGAGAGAGAGAGAGAGAGAGAGAGAGTGAGAGTGAGAGAGAGAGAGAGATGTAGAGAGAGAGAGAGAATCACTGTAGTCTGTTCTAGTATTATCTTTGTTCTTACTCTTATGAATATTGTTATTGTGATAGAGAGCTCAATACAATATCTTGTGGTATTAGCTGTATTTACTCTAGGCAATGTTGTTATTGTTGATATTGTAAGGAATATATCATTACAGTGTTAGCTGTGTTCTTGGTGTGGGTATCGTTGACGTTATTGAGTCGGTGGGGTGAACCCGATGGGAGGGCAAAAACTGTGAACGGTATAAAACTGTATGTGTCCCAAGGTGGTAAATATTTAATTTGTAATGGGCACCAGCATCCAGGAGGGTCCGGATTTGATGAGTGGAAAAAGGGGCAATTGTCTTTAAGGCCCCTGCAGTGGAGGACCCCACAATCTACAGCCGTAGCAATTTATTTGTACACTCAGTTGGGCTTTTTAGTTTTATGGTGGTTAGAATTTTCGAATTTAATACCTGTATTACAATTACTTGCACCACGCTAGCTTTGATATGTAAAATGGGTGCTGTGTATACGAACTTTTTTTCTTTTGATGTGTATAAAGGACCCCCCAAACCTGAAATGCTCCGGATCCCCCAAGGTCCAAATCCAAACCACCACGCTTGTGAAATTGACATCTCTACGATAGGTTTAGCTTTGAAGCTATAACGGGGGATATGTCAAGCGTTGTATCTAATTTCAACGCTGAGACCAGAGGGACACAACCAATAGTACAAAACATTTAATCGTGGACTTAAATAAACCTGCTAATTCACCGTTCTGTGGGCTTACATAAACCTGCTAATTCACCGTTCTGTGGGCTTAAATAAACCTGCTAATTCACCGTTCTGTGGGCTTACATAAACCTGCTAATTCACCGTTCGGTGGGCTTACATAAACCTGCTAATTCACTGTTCGGTGGGCTTACATAAACCTGCTAATTCACCGTTCTGTGGGCTTAAATAAACCTGCTAATTCACCGTTCGGTGGGCTTACATAAACCTGCTAATTCACCGTTCTCTTGCAGAAAACGATGCAAGTCACATATATTAATGGTCATATCAGGCAGGATTTATTAAATATAAGCAATAAAACTTTGGGTTCATGTGATATTGATTTTTGAACAAAATCCAATCAGTTTTATATTGAAAGAAAATTCAACTGAAATATTAAGGATCAAATAAAACATCTTTAAACTTCTGTACGGTATTTCTAATGGTGTAAGGAACATAACGAATTTGCTTACACAAAATTATAATGGAAGGGTTTTTTAAAAGTAAATATAAACATTTAATGTCTTTTGATCTAATAACAAACAGTACATATGATTTTCAAATAATTTTGAACATATTCAATATTTTGAGCTATTTAGTAAAATGACAAAGTTTCCCGCTATCAAGATGGCGATTAGGGCGGAAGATTAACCGAATCAAATAGCATTGAAAGAATGGTTTGTGGTATTTATTCCAGTTCTTTACATTCTGATTTCAAATCATAATGGGGTCAGCTTTGCTTTTCATTCCTCTGGCGTCGATAAAGAAATTACCAGTCAGTATCGGGGTTGATTAAAATCGATTCTTCTCTTCCCTCAAATGACAGACCTAGCCCTAACTCTGACTATTATTAAGCTGGTGATTGGAACATAACTTAACATTTCTTACATAATATGATGATTGGCCGTTTTTATATAAATACAAATACTTCACACTAAACGGCTTAAAGTCGTAGAAGTTTAAATAGTTTTTGTAGTTGTTGGTTTTGTTGCAGTTGTTACTCTTGTCGATGGTGGTGTTTTTACACTTGTTATCTTAGATATTTTGTTGTTGTTGCTGTTATTGTTGTTGCTGAAGTTGTTGGTGTTGTTCTTGTTGGTGTTGCTGTTGTTGGTATTGCTGTTCTGGTTTCTTCTGCTGTTGCTGTTGTTGGTGTTTCTGTTGTTGGTGTTGCTGTTGTTGGTGTTGTTGTTGTTGTTGGTGGTGTTGTTGGTGTTGTTGGTGTTGGTGTTGGTGTTGTTGTTGTTGGGGCTGCTGAGGTTGCTGCTGTTGTTGTTGATGCTGTTGTTGGTGTTGCTGTTGTTGATGCTGTTGTTGGTGGTGTTGCTGTTGCTGATGCTGCTTTTGTTGATGCTGACGTTGTTGATGCTGCTGTTATTGATGCTGTTAATTCTGCTCTTGTTGTTGATGTTGTTGCTGCGATTGTTGTTATTGTTGTTGGTGGTGGTGGTTGGTGGTGGTGGTGGTGGTACTGTAGATGTTGTTGAATCGTTGTTATTGTTGTTATTGTTGTTATTGTTGTTATTGTTGTTTCTGGCTTATTGTCATGTTTTAAGAATTCCATCGTCAGTTATAGCTGACATTTTAACATCCTACCCTACACCTCCTTAGAAGGTAGGTAGGTAGGTAGTTGGGTTGGGAATAGGTAGGTAGGTAGGTAGGTAGTTGGGTTGGGAATAGGTAGGTAGTTAGGTAGTTAGGTCGGTAGGTAGGTAGTTATGTAGGTAGGTAGGTAGGTAGGTAGGTAGGTAGGTAGTTATGT
>OZ024747.1:54176575-54186575 GCA_964016885.1 Eledone cirrhosa
TACGTTGTAGTAATCACATTCTTTATGCTGTCATGTATGTTCCTATTGCTGCTATTGTGAAGGAGAACTCATTGCTCTACGTTGTAGTAATCACATTCTTTACGTTGTTATGTATGTTCCTATTGCTGCTATTGTGAAGGAGAACTCTTTGCTCTACGTTGTAGTAATCACATTCTTTACGCTGTTATGTATGTTCCTATTGCTGCTATTGTGAAGGAGAACTCTTTGCTCTACGTTGTAGTAATCAGATTCTTTACGCTGTTATGTATGTTCCTATTGCTGCTATTGTGAAGGAGAACTCATTGCTCTACGTTGTAGTAATCACATTCTTTACGCTGTTATGTATGTTCCTATTGCTGCTATTGTGAAGGAGAACTCTTTGCTCTACGTTGTAGTAATCACATTCTTTACGCTGTTATGTATGTTCCTATTGCTGCTATTGTGAAGGAGAACTCTTTGCTCTACGTTGTAGTAATCACATTATTTACACTGATATGTATGTTCCTATTGCTGCTATTGTGAAGGAGAACTCATTGCTCTACGTTGTAGTAATCACATTCTTTACGCTGTTATGTATGTTGCTATTGCTGCTATTGTGAAGGAGAACTCTTTGCTCTACGTTGTAGTAATCACATTCTTTACGTTGTTATGTATGTTCCTATTGCTGCTATTGTGAAGGAGAACTCTTTGCTCTACGTTGTAGTAATCACATTCTTTACGCTGTTATGTATGTTCCTATTGCTGCTATTGTGAAGGAGAACTCATTGCTCTACGTTGTAGCAATCACATTCTTTACGCTGTTATGTATGTTCCTATTGCTGCTATTGTGAAGGAGAACTCATTGCTCTACGTTGTAGTAATCCCATTCTTTACGCTGTTATGTATGTTCCTATTGCTGCTATTGTGAAGGAGAACTCATTGCTCTACGTTGTAGTAATCACATTGTTTATGTTGTTATGTATGTTCCTATTGCTGCTATTGTGAAGGAGAACTCATTGCTGTACGTTGTAGTAATCACATTGTTTATGTTGTTATGTATGTTCCTATTGCTGCTATTGTGAAGGAGAACTCATTGCTCTACGTTGTAGTAATCACATTCTTTATGTTGTTATGTATGTTCCTATTGCTGCTATTGTGAAGGAGAACTCATTGCTCTACGTTGTAGTAATCACATTCTTTATGCTGTCATGTATGTTCCTATTGCTGCTATTGTGAAGGAGAACTCATTGCTCTACGTTGTAGTAATCACATTCTTTACGCTGTCATGTATGTTCCTATTGCTGCTATTGTGAAGGAGAACTCATTGCTCTACGTTGTAGTAATCACATTCTTTACGCTGTTATGTATGTTCCTATTGCTGCTATTGTGAAGGAGAACTCATTGCTCTACGTTGTAGTAATCACATTCTTTATGCTGTCATGTATGTTCCTATTGCTGCTATTGTGAAGGAGAACTCATTGCTCTACGTTGTAGTAATCACATTCTTTATGCTGTCATGTATGTTCCTATTGCTGCTATTGTGAAGGAGAACTCATTGCTCTATGTTGTAGTAATCACATTCTTTACGCTGTTATGTATGTTCCTATTGCTGCTATTGTGAAGGAGAACTCATTGCTCTACGTTGCAGTAATCACATTCTTTACGCTGTTATGTATGTTCCTATTGCTGCTATTGTGAAGGAGAACTCATTGCTCTACGTTGTAGTAATCACATTCTTTACGCTGTTATGTATGTTCCTATTGCTGCTATTGTGAAGGAGAATTCATTGCTGTACGTTGTAGTAATCACATTGTTTATGTTGTTATGTATGTTCCTATTGCTGCTATTGTGAAGGAGAACTCATTGCTCTACGTTGTAGTAATCACATTCTTTATGTTGTTATGTATGTTCCTATTGCTGCTATTGTGAAGGAGAACTCATTGCTCTACGTTGTAGTAATCACATTCTTTATGCTGTCATGTATGTTCCTATTGCTGCTATTGTGAAGGAGAACTCATTGCTCTACGTTGTAGTAATCACATTCTTTACGTTGTTATGTATGTTCCTATTGCTGCTATTGTGAAGGAGAACTCTTTGCTCTACGTTGTAGTAATCACATTCTTTACGCTGTTATGTATGTTCCTATTGCTGCTATTGTGAAGGAGAACTCTTTGCTCTACGTTGTAGTAATCAGATTCTTTACGCTGTTATGTATGTTCCTATTGCTGCTATTGTGAAGGAGAACTCATTGCTCTACGTTGTAGTAATCACATTCTTTACGCTGTTATGTATGTTCCTATTGCTGCTATTGTGAAGGAGAACTCTTTGCTCTACGTTGTAGAAATCACATTCTTTACGCTGTTATGTATGTTCCTATTGCTGCTATTGTGAAGGAGAACTCTTTGCTCTACGTTGTAGTAATCACATTCTTTACACTGTTATGTATGTTCCTATTGCTGCTATTGTGAAGGAGAACTCATTGCTCTACGTTGTAGTAATCACATTCTTTACGCTGTTATGTATGTTGCTATTGCTGCTATTGTGAAGGAGAACTCTTTGCTCTACGTTGTAGTAATCACATTCTTTACGCTGTTATGTATGTTCCTATTGCTGCTATTGTGAAGGAGAACTCTTTGCTCTACGTTGTAGTAATCACATTCTTTACGCTGTTATGTATGTTCCTATTACTGCTATTGTGAAGGAGAACTCATTGCTCTACGTTGTAGCAATCACATTCTTTACGCTGTTATGTATGTTCCTATTGCTGCTATTGTGAAGGAGAACTCATTGCTCTACGTTGTAGTAATCCCATTCTTTACGCTGTTATGTATGTTCCTATTGCTGCTATTGTGAAGGAGAACTCATTGCTCTACGTTGTAGTAATCACATTGTTTATGTTGTTATGTATGTTCCTATTGCTGCTATTGTGAAGGAGAACTCATTGCTGTACGTTGTAGTAATCACATTGTTTATGTTGTTATGTATGTTCCTATTGCTGCTATTGTGAAGGAGAACTCATTGCTCTACGTTGTAGTAATCACATTCTTTATGTTGTTATGTATGTTCCTATTGCTGCTATTGTGAAGGAGAACTCATTGCTCTACGTTGTAGTAATCACATTCTTTATGCTGTCATGTATGTTCCTATTGCTGCTATTGTGAAGGAGAACTCATTGCTCTACGTTGTAGTAATCACATTCTTTACGCTGTCATGTATGTTCCTATTGCTGCTATTGTGAAGGAGAACTCATTGCTCTACGTTGTAGTAATCACATTCTTTACGCTGTTATGTATGTTCCTATTGCTGCTATTGTGAAGGAGAACTCATTGCTCTACGTTGTAGTAATCACATTCTTTATGCTGTCATGTATGTTCCTATTGCTGCTATTGTGAAGGAGAACTCATTGCTCTACGTTGTAGTAATCACATTCTTTATGCTGTCATGTATGTTCCTATTGCTGCTATTGTGAAGGAGAACTCATTGCTCTATGTTGTAGTAATCACATTCTTTACGCTGTTATCTATGTTCCTATTGCTGCTATTGTGAAGGAGAACTCATTGCTCTACGTTGTAGTAATCACATTCTTTACGCTGTTATGTATGTTCCTATTGCTGCTATTGTGAAGGAGAACTCATTGCTCTACGATGTAGTAATCACATTCTTTACGCTGTTATGTATGTTCCTATTGCTGCTATTCTGAAGGAGAACTCATTGCTCTACGTTGTAGTAATCACATTCTTTATGCTGTCATGTATGTTCCTATTGCTGCTATTGTGAAGGAGAACTCATTGCTCTACGTTGTAGTAATCACATTCTTTACGCTGTTATGTATGTTCCTATTGCTGCTATTGTGAAGGAGAACTCATTGCTCTACGTTGTAGTAATCACATTCTTTATGCTGTCATGTATGTTCCTATTGCTGCTATTGTGAAGGAGAACTCATTGCTCTACGTTGTAGTAATCACATTCTTTACGCTGTTATGTATGTTCCTATTGCTGCTATTGTGAAGGAGAACTCATTGCTCTACGTTGTAGTAATCACATTCTTTACGCTGTTATGTATGTTCCTATTGCTGCTATTGTGAAGGAGAACTCATTGCTCTACGATGTAGTAATCACATTCTTTACGCTGTTATGTATGTTCCTATTGCTGCTATTCTGAAGGAGAACTCATTGCTCTACGTTGTAGTAATCACATTCTTTATGCTGTCATGTATGTTCCTATTGCTGCTATTGTGAAGGAGCACTCATTGCTCTACGTTGTAGTAATCACATTCTTTACGCTGTTATGTATGTTCCTATTGCTGCTATTGTGAAGGAGAACTCATTGCTCTACGTTGTAGTAATCACATTCTTTATGCTGTCATGTATGTTCCTATTGCTGCTATTGTGAAGGAGAACTCATTGCTCTACGTTGTAGTAATCACATTCTTTACGCTGTTATGTATGTTCCTATTGCTGCTATTGTGAAGGAGAACTCATTGCTCTACGTTGTAGTAATCACATTCTTTATGCTGTCATGTATGTTCCTATTGCTGCTATTGTGAAGGAGAACTCATTGCTCTACGTTGTAGTAATCACATTCTTTATGTTGTTATGTATGTTCCTATTGCTGCTGTTGTGAAGGAGAACTCATTGCTCTACGTTGTAGTAATCACATTCTTTATGCTGTTATGTATGTTCCTATTGCTGCTATTGTGAAGGAGAACTCATTGCTCTACGTTGTAGTAATCACATTGTTTATGTTGTTATGTATGTTCCTATTGCTGCTATTGTGAAGGAGAACTCATTGCTCTACGTTGTAGTAATCACATTCTTTACGCTGTTATGTATGTTCCTATTGCTGCTATTGTGAAGGAGAACTCATTGCTCTACGTTGTAGTAATCACAGTCTTTACGCTGTTATGTATGTTCCTATTGCTGCTATTGTGAAGGAGAACTCATTGCTCTACGTTGTAGTAATCACATTCTTTACGCTGTTATGTATGTTCCTATTGCTGCTATTGTGAAGGAGAACTCATTGCTCTACGTTGTAGTAATCACATTGTTTATGTTGTTATGTATGTTCCTATTGCTGCTATTGTGAAGGAGAACTCATTGCTCTACGTTGTAGTAATCACATTCTTTACGCTGTTATGTATGTTCCTATTGCTGCTATTGTGAAGGAGAACTCATTGCTGTACGTTGTAGTAATCACATTCTTTACGCTGTTATGTATGTTCCTATTGCTGCTATTGTGAAGGAGAACTCATTGCTCTACGTTGTAGTAATCACATTGTTTATGTTGTTATGTATGTTCCTATTGCTGCTATTGTGAAGGAGAACTCATTGCTCTACGTTGTAGCAATCACATTCTTTACGCTGTTATGTATGTTCCTATTGCTGCTATTGTGAAGGAGAACTCATTGCTCTACGTTGTAGTAATCACATTCTTTACGCTGTTATGTATGTTCCTATTGCTGCTATTGTGAAGGAGAACTCATTGCTCTACGTTGTAGTAATCACATTGTTTATGTTGTTATGTATGTTCCTATTGCTGCTATTGTGAAGGAGAACTCATTGCTCTACGTTGTAGCAATCACATTCTTTACGCTGTTATGTATGTTCCTATTGCTGCTATTGTGAAGGAGAACTCATTGCTCTACGTTGTAGTAATCACATTCTTTACGCTGTTATGTATGTTCCTATTGCTGCTATTGTGAAGGAGAACTCATTGCTCTACGTTGTAGTAATCACATTCTTTACGCTGTTATGTATGTTCCTATTGCTGCTATTGTGAAGGAGAACTCATTGCTCTACGTTGTAGTAATCACATTCTTTACGCTGTTATGTATGTTCCTATTGCTGCTATTGTGAAGGAGAACTCATTGCTCTACGTTGTAGTAATCACATTCTTTATGCTGTCATGTATGTTCCTATTGCTCCTATTGTGAAGGAGAACTCATTGCTCTACGTTGTAGTAATCACATTCTTTATGTTGTTATGTATGTTCCTATTGCTGCTGTTGTGAAGGAGAACTCATTGCTCTACGTTGTAGTAATCACATTCTTTATGCTGTTATGTATGTTCCTATTGCTGCTATTGTGAAGGAGAACTCATTGCTCTACGTTGTAGTAATCACATTGTTTATGTTGTTATGTATGTTCCTATTGCTGCTATTGTGAAGGAGAACTCATTGCTCTACGTTGTAGTAATCACATTCTTTACGCTGTTATGTATGTTCCTATTGCTGCTATTGTGAAGGAGAACTCATTGCTCTACGTTGTAGTAATCACATTCTTTACGCTGTTATGTATGTTCCTATTGCTGCTATTGTGAAGGAGAACTCATTGCTCTACGTTGTAGTAATCACATTCTTTACGCTGTTATGTATGTTCCTATTGCTGCTATTGTGAAGGAGAACTCATTGCTCTACGTTGTAGTAATCACATTGTTTATGTTGTTATGTATGTTCCTATTGCTGCTATTGTGAAGGAGAACTCATTGCTCTACGTTGTAGTAATCACATTCTTTACGCTGTTATGTATGTTCCTATTGCTGCTATTGTGAAGGAGAACTCATTGCTCTACGTTGTAGTAATCACATTCTTTACGCTGTTATGTATGTTCCTATTGCTGCTATTGTGAAGGAGAACTCATTGCTCTACGTTGTAGTAATCACATTCTTTACGCTGTTATGTATGTTCCTATTGCTGCTATTGTGAAGGAGAACTCATTGCTCTACGTTGTAGTAATCACATTCTTTACGCTGTTATGTATGTTCCTATTGCTGCTATTGTGAAGGAGAACTCATTGCTCTACGTTGTAGTAATCACATTGTTTATGTTGTTATGTATGTTCCTATTGCTGCTATTGTGAAGGAGAACTCATTGCTCTACGTTGTAGTAATCACATTCTTTACGCTGTTATGTATGTTCCTATTGCTGCTATTGTGAAGGAGAACTCATTGCTCTACGTTGTAGTAATCACATTCTTTACGCTGTTATGTATGTTCCTATTGCTGCTATTGTGAAGGAGAACTCATTGCTCTACGTTGTAGTAATAACTTTGTTTTTTGCTATTGTGGATATTGCTGACGTTAATTAATAAGGGAGAACTCATTGGTGTATGTTGTATTAGCTTTATCATTATCCCTGTAAATGTTACTATTGTTTTTATGGAGAAGAGATCCCTATTGAGTGTTCCTGTGTTATATTTGATATTGCTCTTATTGCTGTTCTTCATATTAAGAGGTGGATGTCCTTCTTGTCTATTGTTGTATTTGCACTGTTGATGAGAACTGAAATAAGTTTGATTTGCCTGATGATAACATTATAAAAATGTTCAAACTATCGAAATTAACATTAAAAGAAGAATTAAAACTTATCCCATGGAGATGATTTGTTATAGAAATTAAATAAATAAATAAAGAGTTCATAATCATAACGACAATTTTTCATTACATGCAAAACTATTAAGTAGAGAGATCACTTATAAGTGAGATGATACACATACAAACATATATTATACATATAAATATATATACGTATATACATATATGCTTATATATACACACCTAAATATATATATGTGTATATATATATATATATATATATATATATATATATATATATATATATATATATATATATATATAATATTAAATTCAAATATTAATAAAATAAGATTTAATCTTGATTAAATCTAAATCATCTAACATCTCAGGGTATGTCATGTATCATTTTATTTTATCTGATGAGGACGTACTGTTGAACCTGATTCACGTACCTCTGAAATGTGTATAATAACATTTAATTCATCACAAGAACATCTATTTTATTAATATTTGAATTTAATATTATATTAATAACTCTGGAAAATAATTACTGTAGAGTGCTTCCAATCTACTGTAAAACTCATTCTTTGATGTACTCATTGAATCTTGTTTAACTCTTTAATATATATATATATATATATATATAAAAGAAAATTTCGCTCTACATGGCTGAATACAATAAATGTAATCTTGAGTTTTTCGAATATTAATAATAACATTCGATTCATTTCCAATTATGCAAACCAGCCTCAATTTTATAGCCATGTCAGTAGAATGAACACTTCATTCTTGCTCTTGTGTTGGCATGTGAACAGAACTGCATTCACTAATGTTTCTGGGTATCACCCTTCATCAGTACAGCTCACTGTTCACCTGCCAACTGTCAGAGCTAGTGAAAATATATGCTATTTTCAAATATACACAGTGACTGATCGGCCTGATTTGCATATTAGCAGACTGGCTGATCAGTCAGATCTGCATATTAGCAGATCCACTGATCAGCCAACACATGTAGTGTTCATTCTACTGATATGGCTATAAAATTGAGGCTTGTTTGCATAATTGCAAACGAATCGAATGTTATTATCAATATTCGAAAAACTCAGATTACATTTATTATATATATATTCTTATAACTATTCATTTTGTGTATGCAAACATAAAATATCCTTGCATATATGTAAATACAACTGAAACTCTTTTGAACTCTCACTATATGATCAGGAAAAAGAATATCTTGTCCACCCACCACTTTCTGCTTCGAAGTAAAATTGAAAAATCATTTTGTCATGTGACATTTCACCTTTGACCTCTTCACTGTAATGAAACTATATCAAAGAAATGAGGCAATCTAAAATCCTAACCACGTTGCAAATATTCCTCACAGAGCAGCATTGTCAACAATCCCAAAGTTTTTCTTAATTTCATTATCACTTAGTCATCCTACCACTTTCAAACAAGTACCGCCAGCGTTACTTCCTATTACCACATTCCATCCATACTTTGGAAGAACTTTTTCTGTCGGCGCCTCCGCCTATCAGTTTGTAAGTTCCAGCTGCTCGGAAGGGTATGGTGAAAGTTTCGTATAATTTCAAAGAAGAAAAAAATAATGTTACGGAATTAATATAAAACTAAAAATCAATCAATATAAAAGAACGAAAGAAAACCGATTCTGTTCAAAGATAGAGATAGCGTCAGCACAACATGATTTATAACTTGTGTCCGTTTACCTTTGACTTGGTCATAAGTCTATGATCATGGGTTGGGTAATGCTTTCATGCAGTTATATATGCATATGCATATATATTAGTAACAACCTGGTACAGCATGATATGAATAAAAATCATATTGTTCTGGCTGTATACTCCTCTTTGAATTCGTTCCTCTTGGGAAGTGATGTATTTACAGTTATATATGAACTCAATATGCTCCAAGTTTACACTTTGACCTTTTCTCTGGACAGTGTAATAGGCCAAATTGTGCATCATATTTCGACAATTCCCCAACGGGAAAAAATGTCAAAGGAAAAATTAACAGTTGATGCTGCCTTCCTTTCCCCTTTTGCCAAATAAGAAGAAAGAAGAATATTCTTGCTTGCTTACACATTTCAAACATTGACTGAATGAATCTTTAACATGATTACATATGTATAGACAGGTACAACGACTCCGAACTCCTTTGAATAAATATGCTTTGTATAAGATGAATTCAAACAAAAAGGAAAGAAATATGTAAGAGAAATCACAAGCTTATCTGAATAATCAAATGTCAGTGTCTTTCTTTAGATGCAATATTTCATTTATTTAGAATAAGTGGGAACGCCAGTAGACTTTTAACTTTCAAATGAATTACAGCGTTGTTCTATAGTTGGGGAATTGTTTCAGCTATTTCTCAATCGAGTTAACATTTATTCAGAATCCATATGGACCATTGTGGAATATTTTTGTCATAATGCTTCTTATCAATTTTAGCAATCTATAAAAATATAACTAAATTCACTTAACCAAAACTTCAACCTGTCCTGGAAGTTTAGCAATACATTTCCATATAAATGCGAAAGGAAATTATAGTGTTGTTTTTCTCAAAATTCACTTGACATTCTTTCAATAAATCAGTATCAATTGTGTTGAAAATTAAATCATCAACAGACAACAATATTTCTCTGATGAATTTATAATGCATATCTGATGTATGAACTACGTATTAT
>OZ024747.1:54191575-54194075 GCA_964016885.1 Eledone cirrhosa
TGTCTATCTGTCTGTATGTATGTATGTATGTATGAATGTTTGTATGTATGTGTGTATGTATGAATGTCTGTATGTATGTATGTATGTATGTATGTATGTATGTATGTATGTATGTGTGAATGTATGTATGTATGTATGTGTGTATGTATGAATGTCTGTATGTATGAATGTCTGTATGTATGAATGTATGTATGTATGTATGTATGTGTGTATGTATGAATGTCTGTATGTATGTATGTATGGATGTATGTATGTATGTAGAACAATTTATAACCGTGATATGTACATTATTGTATGTATATGTGTCTGTGTTATTGTACATCTGTGTATGAGTGTGTGTATTTGTGTACAGCAATTTATAACTGCAATGTATACATTAATGCATTATGTGTCAATGTCTGTGAGACAGTGATTGTGTACAAGTGGGTGTTTGTATAACAATTTACAACTGTGATGTATGCCTTAGCGTATATATGTGTCTGCTGTGTGTGTGTGTGTGTTTGTAAGTTTGTGTGTGTGTGTGTGTATAAGTTGGTGTGTGTGTGTGTATGTGTGTGTGTGTGCACGTATGTATTTGTTTGTGTGTATGTACGAGTAAGCTTTTTGTAATTCTGTGTATATATCAATTTGATACTGTTAATATAGGTATATGTGTGTGTGTGCAAATATTATTGTTTGTGTATATATGGATGTATGTATCTATGTTTGCACATCAATTTTTAAGTACTGTGTATATATTAATGTTCGTATGTATACTGAGGTGTGTATATATGTAGATTTCTGTGTGTACCTGCACTATATATATCTGTGGTGTATTGAATATTATGTTAGTATGAATATGTGTGTAGGTATGTATGTATGATATGAATGAATAAATGTTTGTATTGCATTTGTGATTGTGTGTGTGTTTGTTAGTGTATAACTGTGTGTGTGTATGGAGATATGAGAGCATGTGTGTGTTTGTGCGTGTGTCGGAGAAGAGTTTTTATTCTTAAATGTGCTGATCTTTTCAAAGTATATTGTTTGTGCTTTTATTTGTCAGTTGACACACACACACACGCACACACGCAAACACTCACACACACACACACACACACGCACACACGCAAACATTCACACACACACACACACACAAGTGAACTAGAATATAGAGAAACACACATATTAAAATATGATCACAACGTGTATATATATTTATATATATATATACATATATATATATGTATATATATATATATATAAACATATATATATATATATATATATTTATATATATATATATATATAAACATATATATATATATATATATTATGCACAGACACGCACGCACAGACAGGCACACACACAAATACACGCGCACACACATTCCCATACAAATACAAATAAACATATGTATATATATGTCTATGCAAACATAAATATATGTACGCATGTATGTACATATATATATAATATCCACATATATATACTGTTCCTAAACATTTTGTCATGTTTTTTTTTGCCCTGGGCAAGAAAGTTCTCATAATTCTGAAATTTGAGACCACATAGTCACCACACACACACACACACACACACACACACACACACACACAACACACACACACACACACACACACACATATATATATATATATATATATATATATTTATATACATATATAAATATATATATATATATTCTGTGATTTATGTATATTGTGCATTTTTTATCTAGCTTACAATGAGATAAATAGACACACGCATATATTCTGCAACCCATTCATAACCATACTTAGACATATATAGTTACTTAGATATATACCCTCATACATCATATACACACGTGTATGCACACATTCATACATATTCTTGGATATATGTATCCATATATGCATACATGCAATAATATATGCATTGGCATATGCACATATACAATGGAACTTTGCTTCTTTGTTAGAAACCATCTTCTTCTATATAGGAAGTATTGAAATAATTCTAAAATATATATAACATATATATATATATACATACATACCTACTTACATACTTATACATATATACACACATGATCCACGCATACCTATGTGTATATATATACATGTGCGTGTGTGTGTAGATCCCGATAGAAATCGGGATAGCAACAGTAAATAAGGTATTTAATACATACGTAGAGTGCGAACAACGGAATTTAATACAGAAAGGGCTTCTACAGGACTAGAAACGTTTCATTCGAATGATCCCATCAGAAAAGGCATTACTGATGACTTCATATGGTTGAAACAGTTCTAGTCCTGTAGAAGCAATTTGTATATTAAATTTCGTTATACACACACACACACTCAGACACACACACACACACACACACACACACATATATATATATATATATATATATATATATATATATATATATGTATTTATATATACACACACATATTCCTACACATACATGCATTCATGCCTGTTCATAGATACGCATACATACACGCCTGTATATACATATCTATGCATATATTTAAA
>OZ024747.1:54201575-54204075 GCA_964016885.1 Eledone cirrhosa
GGAAAAATTAAGAAATAAATACAAACCGGAATTGTGGTAACTACCAATCACCCAGACAACTTGGTCTTGTTTCGCAAAATTAATTGTGAATAGAAATACTTATCCAAGCTCATCAGTGGGTGATGAATTAGTACCCTAGACACATCCATGTATGCTATATATAAACAAATAATTAAAAGCGCACATGGCATCCTAGTGAGACTCACAAACACACACCACTAGAAATAGCAGCCGGGCTTACTCGACATTAGAAATAGCTCAACAAATTAACGGAGCCGAATATATTAAATGTATATATTGAGTTAGGAACTCAATATAGACATTTAATTGTAAGAGACTATTTTGAGTTCCTAACTCAATATATACATTTCATATATATATTTATATATAAACATACATACCTACATATATGATGGCTTCCCCCTCGTTATCGAGTATGACCATTGCACGAGAAAAAAACATATACATATATATTAATAACAATAATAATAATAATAACGGCGACAACAACAATAATAATATACATATATATATACACACACGCACACAAACATATCTATACACGCACAAGATACCAATTAACAGCGCTGCGATAGAATGTGGCTTTTTGGCCCAGCCAATGATCTAAAATGTCTTGCACAGAGTCAACAACCAAAACATTCACTGGGAATAGACGGCTGTAGTTGGAGTTCATGTACTTTTGCATGTCGTTTGAGCCTTCCCGCTGATTTACATTCTCTACCACATGCTTGGCAAGCATGATGAGTAGCATTTCCAACAGCAGCCTGGTAGTCAGCCACTGGTCTTACTTTATGACTGCGAAGATGACTTTCGAGTCCAGCTTTGCTTAGGCAGAGTCTCGCACAGACGCTGCATGTCAGTACCATAGGAGGACCCTCGCTGTCTGGAAGTGCAACAGCAATGCCCTTTTCACATCCCACTTTACTTTCTCGTATGCGATTCGAAATGCCTCAAAGGCAACTTTTCCCTCATATACAGTCTTTCTCCATTTATTACGATCAGCAGCAATATTTTCCCATGTATCAGCAGAGATGTTAGCGTCTTTCAAAGAGGTTTTCAAGGAATCCTTATACCTCATTTTTGGTTTATGTGGCGGTCGTTTTCCTTTAACTAACTCTCCATATATACAAATATACATACGTACATACATACATACATACATACATACATATGTATATATATATATATATAAATATATAAATATATATATATATATATATATATATATATATATATATATATATATATATATATATATTTAAAGAAATGAGAAATGACAACACCAACACAGAGATGCAAAAAAAAAAAACAGAATCATTTTGTGTTTTATGTGTGTGTGTGTATGTTTGTGTGGGCTTTTCGTATAGTTGTTTTTTCTGTGTATGTAAGCGTACATGTATGTGTATTTTTTTTATGAATGATCTTATATATTTATGTATGAGTGTGCGTATATGTATGTATCCAAGTGTGTGTTCGTGACGTTTTGTTCTGTTTCTTTGTGTGTATCGGAATTCAGGTATCTAGGGAAAAGGCTTAACTCTGCTGTCTTCAGATTTTAGGAATTCTATACCTTGTACCTAAAGTAAACTCTGGATACACTGGCAGTGAAAAAGGATATCGTTTTTGGTCTATGTTATCATGCAAAATATATACTTGTTGACCACAATACATACGAACAAATGATGATCAAGATTGGAAATAGTCATCAGAGTAGCAACTAACCTGCAATGATTGTATTTGCTTCCAACGGTTGCAAATGTTATCTTATACTAAAAACAACCTCCCATGAACTAACTTACTTTAAAATCCTGTCGGGCAAATAGAGGATCATTGGTCCATACAAAATCAGGAGGTTATCAGAAAGAAAGTCTATGATTTGTGGGTTTCTATCCAGAATAATGTTTTTATAACCAAAAAAAAAACCAAAAAGAAAACATGACAACGATATTTGTGTCTATTTCACCTTATTTATTTGTGTCAGTTAATAAAAAGCTGAGAGCAGATCCCAATAAACGTGAAGTAAGGGTAGATCTGGTTGTGGTGTTGGTATATGGGTCGATGGTAGTTAATTGGTTGATTTTTACAGTCTAGTGATAAATTATCTGGTGGTTGTGGTGGTTGAGTGTTCAGTGTAAATAAATTATCTGGTAGTTGTATAGGTGGTACTGGCTGTGATAAATGTAGTGGGGGCTTTAATCGAGGTGCTACCAGTGTTAGATGTTAGGCTTGATTTGCTTTCAGAGATAATGTTGGTAGTTTAGGTTGTAATGTATATAGTGGTTGGGTTGTTTGTGGTTGTAGTCTTGAGGTGGTGGTGATTTTGGTGGTCATGGTAATAGTGGATGTGGGGGTTATGTTAGTAGTAGTAGTAGTAGTAGTAGTAGTAGTAGTAGTAGTAATAGTAGTAGTAGTAGTATCATTAGTATTACTATTAGTATTGTTATTTTCATTTGTAGTAGTAGTAGTAGTAGTAGTAGTA
>OZ024747.1:54216575-54221575 GCA_964016885.1 Eledone cirrhosa
ATGTATACATAGATTTATATAAGTCTATGTCATTGTATGTGTGCTCATATACCTACATATATGTGTGTATATATGTATCTATTCAGACAAAACATAAGTATCAAAAGGTGAGGTGGTGGAGGAGTTGCTTGAATTAATCTACCTGATAAATAAACTGCATATTTATCCAAAATGTAAGTAAAACAAGATTTTGGATTAGCCTTAAGTCTTTGAAATATTCCTACACAATCTTATTTCAAAATAAACTCTTGTGCCAAAATCTATTTCTTCAAGATAAATCTCATAAAAATTTGCAATCTTAAGATTTCGATATAAGGAAACGCATCACCATTTTTTTTTCTTTTTCTTTGGTTTACCTGAATATAAAACACTAGGTGGGGTAATGGTGGAATCATTATAACGTCACTGAAAATATTTGCGATAATTTTTTTGGCTCTCTATGTTCTGAGTTCAAATCCTTCCAAGCTCTGCTATTCATGACGTCCTGTTCGATAAACAAATCACAAATTCAAACTTGGAGTTCATTCTTCCTATCTACCTCCTTCGTATTTCTCTCTCTCTCTCTCTTTCTCCCCCACCGCCTCTCTCTCTCTTTCTCTCTCACCCCTTTCTCTCCTTCCCTCTCTCTCTCTATCAGGCCTTTGAGGTGTTGTAAAATATTTGGATGATTATTTTTCATGAATGACCAGGTTTAGTAAAGCGTAATACAAACGCCCACAATATCTTGTCCAGACAATCTATTTATGCCCACGTCTAACCAATCAACAACATATAGTAATTGGTTTAAAAAATCATCTTTATCTTCAATTTAGTTATCATCACCATCATCATCATCGTTGACCCGTTATCATCATCATCATCTTCGTTACCGTCATTTCATCATTTTTGTCGTTGTCACCCTCATCATCACTGTTATTGTCGTCGTTGTCGTCATCATCATCAATAACCATCATCATTCTTCTCATCATTCCCATCATCATCATCATGATCACCCTCGTTGTTTCTCTGTAGTAACAGCCACAATCTTTCTCCAGACGCTGCAGTGTTCATAATCAGTTGTGGTCACTTAATCAACTGATTTGTCTTGTCCATCAACGAGGTTTGTTTATCATGGCATGATATAAACATAGAACACAAAATGCCAGAACATATATGCGAAGGCATCTCGCCCAATACGCCAACAATTCCACGAATCAATTTCCAGCTGGTCATTTTATCCTATCGAAAACGAAATGAGGTGAGATAAATTTGAACTGGGCGCGGTGTGAAAACAAAGAATAGACAGACTAAATAAAGAGAATTTTGTCTGACACGATAAATATTCCGGCAATACACAGCCAAGCAGTTGTATTTAACTTCATACACGGGCCTTAATGTATAAAAGGCAGTGTGGATCTCGGTGGTATTTGAACTCAGGTGGAGAGATCCGGAATAAATGCTAAAATATATTTTATCTGACGTTCGAACGAATTTGCCAATAATAAGCCGGACAATTCAAAGAAAAGAAGCACATTCTTTTAGAAATTTTCAATTCAAGCAAAAGAGAAAAGACAAACGCCAAAAGCAAAAGGCAAAATTCAAGAAAACAAAACGAAAGTAGAACGAAAGCAATGAAAAGAAAAATCTTCATATATAAAAAGATGACAAAATACTTCACAAAGTTGTTTTTACCGAAAGCTTTACCAAACGAGTCTGCCAATATACTGGGGTCAATTCAGTCGTACATAATCTCTCCTTGCTTCAAGAGAAAAACATGTCTTTAAAAAATTATGAAAAAAATATAGAAAGTCCACATGCATAAGAAAAAATAATTCTTTAAAATATTTTTCGTTTATTGTATTATACTTAGTTCTTATTTCATAGTTTTATATTATTCTTTTAACTTTTCCTTTTCTTATTTTTTAAGGATATGAGTAAATTGTGGAAATAGATGGAAAAATAAAGTTATATAATATAATCTGTTGTTTTTATTATGTGTTTTCCGGGGGTGGGGTCTATAAACTTCTTTGAAGAAAATGTCTTTTGTTACGAATTTCTAGAATCTTCTAATTTTTTGGTATTTATATTTAATTCTGCTTTGCTTTTCAAAAACATTACTGTTTAATGGAACAATATTTATATTGACGCATGAGTAATAAAATATTGGCAATATTGTAAGGATTGAAATATAAAAGACAAGTGTTCAAACAATAGTATAGCGTGTATATATATATATATATATAAATAATTACAACAGTGACATAAACAGGTACTCAAGTTTTGTTGGATTCGGGGCCCCAACTCATTCAGCCTGCCATGAGAAAAGAAACAAACAAAAAACTTAGTGTTTTTGCGCTTGGATAATTTCACCTACATTTTACTACGCTATATATATATATGGGTGGGGTGGGTGAATGCGTGTGTATAGATAAAGATGAATGCGATTTTAGTAGTTAAGACTAGTAACGAACTTGTTATGGTATGGTATTGTCCCGTGAATTTAGAGGGTACAAAATCGACAAACGGCGTTTCTTAGGGCATTTCTAAACATTGCACAGCCCATCCTCTTTACAGGACTGTGTACAGAATATTTCTTCTAGAGAAGGGTAGAGAGTGAGAGAAAGTAAGTGACAAAGAGATATAAAGGCAGAATCTACCCCAGTACAAGAATGGTACATTTTTTTAGACATTGAATGGATGAAAGGCTAGGTTGTCCTCGGCGGAATTTCAACAGAGAGACAGAGAGTCGAACCGAATACTGCAGAGCACTCTATCCGGCGTTCTAACGAATCTACCAATTCATTTTGATATTCATACTCATAGAAAGTTGAGTGTAAATATAGGTTAGGAAGCTCTTCTGATAAGATTTAAAGTGTTTTGGCGGCCATATATAAAACATTAGATTCCAATTTAAGCTTGACTGTCGGTCACTATTTTTAAGTCCATCCTATAATTATATGTGCATGTGTGTGTGTGTGTTGTGTGTGTGTGTGTGTGTGTGTGTGTGTGTGTGATGTGTGTGTGTGTGTGTGTGTGTGTGTGTGTGTGTGTGTGTGTGTGTGTGTGTGTATGTGTGTGTATATATATATATATGTGTGTGTGTGTGTGTTTAATCATTCCGACTACAGCCATGCTGGGGGCACCATATTGAACAAGTTAATTTGAGCATAACTTTTTATGTTACTCAAGTATGATACATATTTATCAATGTCGTATTGTCGAACCGCTACTTGACTGGAGTTATAAAAACAATAAACATTAACACAGATACTGGACACATACATATTCATATATATCTATGTGACTATTCATCTCTCTCTCTCTGTCGTTTATATATATATATATATATTGTGTGTGTGTGTGTGTGTGTGAGTGTGTGTGTACATATAGTTCAAAAATAAAGAAAAAAAAACAGTGATGCAAAAACAAAGTTTTATTAGGTTCACGTTTTGAGAAGAAGTAAATAGGGTTTCAGAGCGTATCGGACATATGTCCTTCTTCGGGAAGTTACGGAGAGAGAGAGAGAGAGAGAGAGAGAGAGAGAGAGAGAGAGAGAGAGAGAGAGAGGAGAGGAAGAGAGAGGAAGAGAGAGAGAGAGAGAGAGAGAGAGAGAGAGAGAGAGAGAGAGAGAGACGGCTGGAAAAATGGAGTCTGGAAGCTTGGAAAGAATATATTTACCTACAAACATAGAAAAGACAGGGCCTAATAAGCATACGACATTCCAGGAAGCTAAGGAACTAGTGTCGTCATTCTATAGCACTAAACGAAATCATTATAATAAACAGGCAGAATTCTAGACGAAGCAGAGTCCCAGACTTAAAGTTTTGCCGTATTTAATGATTTCTTTTTAACGTCCCAAGTTCGAATCCGACCAAATTTGCTCTTCATTATTATAATGTTATCAAATATATAGCAGGCTGGGGTTTGGATTTTTTTATGGAATTTAACTCCTCCCTAAATTCCATATCTTTATGATTGTGCACCCCATTATTATTAACGGAATTCTTCCCCTTCCTTTACAGCCATCACAATGATTCAATCTAGGGAGGAAGTGTGCCTTTCATCCTTTTAACACCAGAGAAACCAGTTCAAGACTCATGAACCTTTTCGAATTTCATGAAAGAAGCAACCATTTCCATATTACATCACCCTAGACTCTTCCTTCCTGTCTATTTATCTATTTTTCCCTCTCGCTCTGTCTATCCTTCTCTGCCCCTCTCTTACATGCCCTCTCCCTGTATCTCTGCTCCATATGATCCCCCACTTCTCCCCATTTGGTGCCTTCTCCCTGTATCTGTGCTCCATATCATCTTCACTTCCCACCTTCCATGTCTTCTCCCTGAATCTCTGCTCCATATCATCCTCGTTGCTCCCCTCCATGTCCTCTCCCTGTATCTGTGCTCCGTATCAGCATCACCCCCCCCCCACAAGAAATGAAGTGTGTAGATGAATCAGCTGATATACACTGACTGTGTGATTATTATCTTTGTTTCTATGTTGTTGTTGTATTTGTTATTACTTTATTAGTTTTAGTTTTATTTAGTATCATTGTAGTTGTTGTTGTTTAAAATCTAATTTAATATCCTTTGGTTAGTTACAGCTGTGACACTTAGATTATGTGTGGTGTATGAGGGACAGGGATAAGGAGAGGGAGAGGAAGACAGATGTGGAGCAAACAAGAAGGTGTCGCAGGTGGTGGTGTATATTTGCTCGAGGAGGTTCTGCATGAAGTCCATATAAAAGGGAGGTAAGTCGTGGTGTGAGTGGACATGTGGCGATACTCTAGCATTAACAAAGCATTCCGTTTCATTTATTTGTTTTCTTATCGTTTTCAAGGACTTTTCTTTGACTGTTTGTTTTTAAATTTATTCATTTTATTTTTCGAGTTTGTATTACTTTAAAAAGTTGCCATTAGTTGTTGCGGTTAATAGTGTTGTCATTGTTATTGTTTGTTGTTGTTGTTGCTGTTGTTGTTGATGTTTAATGTTGTTCATTTTAAACATTTTATTTCATTTTTTAGT
>OZ024747.1:54226575-54259075 GCA_964016885.1 Eledone cirrhosa
TGGAGAGAGAGAGAAATAACACAACTATAAATAAAATACGTATATATATAAATATATATATATATATACATACATATATACACATATATACATTCACACGCAGACACACACATATATATATATATATATATATATAAATAAACATACCAATTTTACTCACCACCAACTACCAACAACCAACAACCGCATACAAACATCAAATTTAAAAACAGAAATTTAATAAAGTAAAATAATAGTTTTATGAACCAAAAATTTAAAGAAATCTGAAAAAATAATATATAAATTTAATTTCCTTTAACACTGGATTTTGTCAATGATAATTTTAAAGGGGATATTAGTTTATTTGTGTGGGGTGGTGATGCCAGTACAAGGGAGGTAAATGTTGGGTGGAGTCTTGAATAGAGTAGGGTGGAGAATTGTGGGTAAAGTAGAGTTAAGGATGGATGTTTTGGTTGCTGATGATGTAATTATAGTGTTGATATTAGTTGTGGTGTTGGCTATTCCGGTTGTTTCGTTGTCATCGTCATCATGGGTGCTGTTGTTTTTGTGGTTGCTTTCATTGTTTAGCCCTCATAAATAGCTTTTGCTGCAAACTCAGAGTTTGAGGTCTTCCAGTCGTGACCATCCAGTCTTTTAATGTTCAAATATAAATTTTAAAGAAAACATGTTGTGGCTTGTCTGCTGTTAATAGCTGTTACATAATTTTGGAAGTTAGTAGTAGCAGTAGTAGTAATAGTAGTAGCAGTAGCAGTAGTAGTTGTAGTAGTAGTAGTAGTAGTAGTAGTAGTAGTAGTAGTAGTAGTAGTAGTAGTAGTAGTAGTGGTAGTAGTAGTAGTAGTAGTGGTTGTAGGGTGGTGTTGGTGGTGTTGATAGTGCTGGTAATAGTGGTGGTGGTAGTTGTTGCTGTGTTGGTGTGGTGTTGGGGAGGGCGATGGTGTGGAGATTTGTCGAATAATTATTGTCCCATACGGGACGGATCTGGCTCGCATCTTCATATGACAGTGTAGAACAGGCAGTTTTCCTCTGCCTGGTGGCTGTAGCGGAAGATGTGTGGTGGATACGACTTAAAGCTCTGAAAACAGACACTTTCCCCTTCGGCCAACCTCTCATTCTCTTGGATAGGAAGGTTGTGGTATTGATGGAAGTGTTGCCTTAACATTTATTAAAAGTTGCGTAAATGTAGCGAGAATGGCTTGAGTGAATGGGTCTAATTTGAGTATGCATTTTTAGGGTGAGGAATCAAGAGAGGAAAAGGGTGCCTTTCTAAACTGCTCTTGGCAATCAGGGTGGTTTCGGATATGTGGAATTACCAAACTAACCCTGTGTGATGCTGCCCCTCCCTTTGGGGAATTTCTGTAGTTATTAATTTAATGTTAATTGTTCTCTGCTTTCCCGTTTTGCAACTAACGTGCTAACGGTGGGAATGGCATTAAACCATTTCTTCAATGCGAAACGCGAAGTTTGTTTGCAATAGCTAAGGTGAGTGTTCTAAGAAACGAGTGAAGGAAAGCTATTCGATAGGCCCGTATAGCGGAGCCGCAGCGTGCTAATACAATTACGATTTGGTCTTTGACAGAGTAAGACGAATGCGTATTAGAAGACTCCAAGCAGATGTGCGTGGCCTTTCGGCAGTACTTTGCTCGGCTATTCAGGAAAGTTGGGGTGTTGGAGACGGTGGCGTTCTTCAGTTTCTACTTAGACAGCTTGCCGCAGCTATCGCCTGTTAAAGCTGAGTGTAGAGAAAAGCCGATAAAGTTAGCCGAAGTTCGGAAAGCTCTAGTGGGCTGCACGAAGCGAAAGGCATCCTGTTTGAAGGATCTTCCCTATCAACTTTATGTAGATATGCCTGACTGATTTCCTCATTTCCTCGAAGAGGTCTACTACAACTGGTAGCAAAATGGGAGTATTTCCAGACACATTTCTCTTCGGGCAATCCTTCATAAATTTTATCGATTTAGATCCATTGATATTTATATCGACCCCATCGCTTGACATGTAAATCACTGTATTGCACCTATGGTGTGTGGTCGGCACAGATAGTGACCTGGCCTTGATGTGGTTTGAAATCGAAGATAAAGTAATGGAAGGAAATCCTTGCATGATGTCCGATGGACTAGCCATTATTTCAAATTATAAGAATTAACCAATATCTCACAACTCCACCATTATCACCACCATGAACTCGAATAGCACCAAACGTAAACCGCCACCATCCAACACTACACTACTATCAGCACAATCATCATCATCATCGTGATCAACATAAACAACAACAGCAACAGCACCACATCTGATACCGGCATCCACCACCACCACCACCATCAAACACTACAACACTTTCTTCACCATACTCACCAACAAAACCACTATAACATCAGTACCCTAAATCTGTCGCCACTATCACCACCAAAGCCACAACTACCACCACAATTACTGTTATGATACCAGCTTTTGACCACTACCACCAACACCACCACCATAACCTCCACCGCAGACACAACCGCTACCATCATCATTAAACCACTACTACGAGCACCAACAACATTACTACCAGCACCCCCACAACCACCAGAACCACCACGACACCAATACCAACACCACCAGTACTACACCACATCCACCACAACCACTACACCACCACTATAGCACCACTACCACCACCACAACCACCACCACAACCACCACCACTACCACCACCACCACTATTACTTTACAACCAGCAGCAGCAGCACCACACCACCATCACGACAACATCGACAAGCACCAGCACCACCATCACCACCACCACCACAACCACCAGCACCAGCACTACCACAACATCGATCAGCACCACCACCACAACCACCACCAGCACCTGCACCAACAAAACCACCACCACCACTACTACCACAATATCGACCACCACCACCACCACAAGTACTACACCACCAGCACCACCACCACAACCACAACCCCCCCCCACTATTACCACAACATCGACCAGCACCACCACCTCAACCACCACAACCACCACCACCACAACCACCGCCACCACTACTACCACAACATCGACCAGCACCAGCACCACCACAACCATCAGCACCACAACCACAACTACCACAACCACTACCACCACTACTACCACAACATCGACCAGCACCACTACCACAACCACAACCAGCACTACCACAATTTCTACACCTCCACAACCACCACCACCACTACTACCACAACATCGACCAGCACCACTACCACAACCACCACCAGCACCAGCACAACCACCACCACCACTACTACCACAACATCGACCAGCACCACTACCACAACCACAACCAGCACTACCACAATTTCTACACCTCCACAACCACCACCACCACTACTACCACAACATCGACCAGCACCACTACCACAACCACCACCACCAGCACCACCACCATTTCTACACCACCACAACCACCACCACCACTACTACTACCACATCGACCAGCACCACCACTACTACTACCACAACGTCGACCAGCACCACAACCACCACCACCACAACTACTACCACAACATCGACCAGCACCACTACCACAACCACCACCACCAGCACCACCACCATTTCTACACCACCACAACCACCACCACCACTACTACTACCACATCGACCAGCACCACCACTACTACTACCACAACATCGACCAGCACCACTACCACAACCACCACCACCAGCACCACCACCACAACCACCACCACCACCACTACTACCACAACATCGACCACCACCACCACTACTACTACCACAACATCGACCAGCACCACCACCACAACCACCACCACCACTACTACTACCACAACATCGACCAGCACCACCACCACAACCACCACCACCACTACTACTACCACAACATCGACCAGCACCACCCTGACGTGTAAACAAAAATACTTCTAATTCAAATATTTCACTTAGAATCAACTAAAACGAAAACGTATATATCTTAAAATAAAAAAAGTAAAAAACTTAGATAACAACAGAGAACTAGAGAACATGGTGACAATGACAGTAACCATGGAAACAGTTATTGATACAGGGAATAATGACAACAAAAAACAACAAATTAAAGGTAAAATATAATAAATTAATTAATAAAACAAAATTGTTGTTACTACGACAACAATGGGTTACCTATGCAACAATATATAAAAACAATAAGTAGGTATATATGTGTATGTATGTATGTATATATATATATGTGTATGTTATATATATATATATGTTATATATATATATGTGTGTATGTATGTATGTATGTGTGTGTGTGTGTGTACATATATAGGCATGTATATGTATACATATGTGTAAGTATATATATATATATATATTCTAATATATATAAAAATATAGGCATGTATGTATGTATAGATATATGTAGGTATGTATATACGTATGTATTTCTGTGATAAGGGCAATTAATTTCTCTGACTGACAGCAACACATGATAACACCTTAGATGAACAGTGGAACAGTGGCGCCACCATTGACAAATTGCGATCGTCATTAAAACCACATCATATCACGCGATGAAACGATCAAATCACATGCAGCAAAACAAACATATACAACACACTAAATTAACAATAAATTTAATTAACTCACCCACGTTCTTTTTTTTACTTTATCTTTTATTTTTATTTTACTATAGGTTTACTTTGTATATATATATATATATATATATATATATATATATATATATATATATATATTGTTGTTATATCTTATATATTCCGTAGAATTTCACGTTTAGATTCTGTTTAATGTTTAAGAAACACGTTCACACACGAATATACGAACATTAACTGACTTATAAAACCCACCATATATATCCCCCCCCCCCCCCACATATATATATATATATATATATATATATATATATCCATACATATTTATATATATATATATATATATATATATATATATATATATATATATATATATATATATATATATATATATATATATATATATATATGTATATATATATATATGTATATATATATATGTATATATATATATAAACACGCTAGAGAGCAGTGATAGAATAAAAACACGCAGATATTCAGACACGAACACACACCAAACAGAAAAAAGAATGCACATAAACGCATGCGCAAACAGTGACAAGAATAAATAAATAAATAAATAATAGAATATATATTATAATACAAGGGAAGGAAACATAAGAGTACCTCTGCTGATGTCATAGGTGGGTGATGAAAGAAATTTGATAGACTATATATATATAAATTTATAGCTATATTTTCAACTGTTGGTCAATCAATGATAAACATAGATTGCCAGCTAAATTACTATAGGGATATAAAACATACGGATCCGTAAAATCAATCCAAACCAGACAGTGCGTGTTTTATTATATATTTTTGGCGGTGGATTGGCAGTATCGGTAGAGGGTCGGACGCCATGCTTTCCAGCATAGTTACGTCCCTTTACGATCTGAGTTCAACTCCCGCCGAGGTTGACTTTGCCTTTCATCCTTACGGGGTCGATAAAATAAAGTACCAGTAATGCACTGGGTAATTGCTGGCCTTGTGCCTAAAGTAGAAACAATTATATATTTTTGGCAATAACAATATGACCGTTCCCAAATATATATATATATATATATATATATATATATATATATATATATATATATAAACATGAGAAGAATGAATACTGCGTGGTTGCACATGGGTTACATATGATAAAAATAGTCCTTCATCAGTGATTTTCCAACCTTCATTGGTATTTCATCGCTTTAAAAATCATATACCTCCAGTTGGTGCGAGCAATAGCTAAATAAAGCTATTTGGACAACGATAAATATATATATATATATATATATATACACAAACACACATACAGACACAAAGAAACACACACACACACACACACACACACACACACACACACACACACACACACACACACACTCACACACACACACACACACACACACACACACACACACACACACACACACACACACACACACACACACACACACACACATACACACATATATATGTATATACACTGGCCCACGCCATGTCTAACTTATTAACACTTCCTGGCGAAGTCTTTCAGATCATGTTCACAGCTCATTCATGTTTTGAACACCATCACACATTCCTCTAAATGTTGCTGAAGACATAACCGGGTGTAGGAATTTTCTTAGAGAAATTTGTTGTCGAGGGACATTTTAATTGTTATGGGATCTTTTTGTGCCTTGATATAATTTAGTATAATATTGAAGAGACAAGCACTGATGTAAGAGATATAGCTGAGCCGTAATGTTATGAGTAGCAACAGTTTAAGAGAAATATTTCAGCCGTAATGTAATGAGTAGCAACAGTTTAAGAGGAATAGTTGAGCCGTAATGTTATGAGTAGCAACAGTTTAAGGGAACGATTTGAGCCGTAATGTAATGAGTAGCAACAGTTTTAGAGGAATAGTTGAGCCGTAATGTTATGAGTAGCAACAGGTTAAGAAAGATAAATATTTGAGCCGTAATGTAATGAGTAGCAACAGTTTAAGAGGAATAGTTGAGCCGTAATGTTATGAGTGGCAACAGTTTAAGAGAAATAGATGAGCCGTAATGTGATGAGTAGCAACAGTTTAAGAGAAATATTTGAGCCATAATTTTATAAGTAGCACCAGTATAAGAGTAGTAGTGGAGACGTGATTTTATGAGAGGCGAGCTTCATATTGTGTGATGTTATGAGATGCGAGGTCGATATTATGTGTATCTCTAGAATCGGTACAATCACAGGTGATGGTTTCTTCTTCTTTTTGCATACTCACGATGAGAAAGATTGTGCTCATATCTCAATTATGGCCCCTGAACTGGTGAGAGAAAAAAGGTTATGGTACTTTCAAACCGGAATCATAATCTGAACGCTTGCAATAGAGTAGACTCCACTAGAGTCAGCAGTGAGTAAGCTGGTCGTGTTAAATTGAACAATATATTATCTTTACCACTCTGTAATACGCCATTATGCGTTACACCTGAAAGGTTGAAGTGGTAAATAGGTGTAGGCGGTAAATGGATAAAGTAATTTCTGGCCCTGAGGCGGGAAGTTTGATGTGTGCATTCATTATGAGTTACTGTCAGTTATTTTAATGAGGCTTTGCATTTGTAACCTCTGTGAGGATGCTAGTTGTGTGGCTGGGATTAATTAGGAGAAGCAGTAAAATAATGGGTGTGTATATGAAATAAAAAAATACTTTTTTCTTGTATATTAAATATAGACGAGTCACGCTATGAGTGTGTCCAGCTGTGATTATGTCACATTTATTGCAATGATTATCGTGTGATAACGGCAGACAATTAACATTATTATCTATCTGTTATCGGTGAAGATTTCTCACTTGGCACAACATACAAGACGCTGAATTGGCAGAGTCGTAAGAACACCAGATAGGATTTTTGAGATATTCGTCCCGGCTCTCTGTTCTCTGAGTTCAAATCCCACTGAGGTCAATTTCGTCTTTCATTCATTTGATATCGATAAAACAAGTACCAGTGAAGTACTGGGGTCGGTACTTCCTTTATATCTCTTTCTTAACTCCCCTTTCTCACTTTTCTCCTCAATATTCTTCTCTGAAAGAAAATTTCTGTAATCAGGTCTGGAGAGGGATGAGTTCCAGCAGGTTTAAAATACAGATGAAATGCCGTACGAGTATGTCAATACAGCAAACATACGACACCATCAGGAGTTACGGACCCTTACCATACCTTACAACATACACACACCGAGATTTCCAAAGACTCTATATTAGTTATACATATTAAGAAAAACAATGAAATCTTAATATATACACTTTCCGATCGAGTGTTCATTTACGATCGAGTGGTCATTTTTGTACCCCTACCAGTAATTCATTGAAACATACAATTTACGTATACATTATATATATATATATATATATATATATATATATATATATATATATATATATATATATATATATATATGCTGACAGAGGGTGCAGTGCACTCTACTGATGCATTAAGTGTGGCCGAAACTCTATGTGTATACTCTGGGAATGTATTTTACATTGCCTATTGAGAACGCTGAGATACAACCGGTCCTGGCATTGATAAATATGCTGGGTCCGTCAACTCCTTATTATATATATAATATAATAATAATAATAATAATAATAATAATAATACTAATAATAATAATAGGGTGGCAGATAACATCAGACAGTTGCTAGGCAGGAGTATGGGGTCCTGGGAGACAGAGTTGACATCAACTGGAGTATCCTTGGGAAGCGTGAAGATCAAGAGAGGTATCTTCCAGGGAGATAGCCTGTCCCCTCTGTTGTTTGTCCTTGCCCTGATGCCCTTGACCATTATGCTGCGAAAAGTGAGAGCAGGATACAAGTTGGGAAGGGGAGAGCTTACCATCAATCACCTCCTCTTCATGGACGATCTTAAGCTCTTCGGGAAAAGTGAGATGGAGTTGGATGTGCTTGTTGACACTGTCCGTATTTTCAGCAGTGATATATGTATGCAGTTTGGTATTGGTAAATGTGGAGTCATTGTGATGAAGAGGGGTAGGTTGAGCAGAAGTAACGGGATCCAGATACCAACAGGTGAGATGATAAAGGAAATTGACTCTGAGGAAGGATACAAGTATTTGGGCGTTCTGGAGGCTCATGGCATAAAGAACAAAAAAATGAAGGAATTGTTAAGAACTGAATACATTCGGAGAGTAAGGAGCGTATTGAAGTCACATCTGAACAGCAGAAATGCCATAAGCGCAGTAAATTCCCGAGCTGTGTCTATTATTAGGTACAGTGCGGGAATTCTGAGATGGAATGTTGCTGAACAGAAAGAAATGGATAGGAAGACTAGGAAGCTATTGACTATCTACAACATGTTCCACAAGAGGAGTGATGTCGATAGACTCTACCTAAGGAGATCTGAGGGTGGAAGAGGTCTTATCAGCATAGAGGACTGTGTTCAGATGGAGAAAAACAACCTATACAAATACGTGACCTATAGTAAGGAGCCAATGCTCAGAGCTGTACTGAAGGAGGGGACAGTAGGCCAGGGGATGTCCAGGGAGGAAATAACATCAAGGAGGAAGAGCAGCCTTAAGGGAAAACCCCTTCATAGTACGTTCTTTGAGAAAACTGAATTTAGAGATCCACAGACATGGAACTGGTTGAGAAGAGGAGACCTCAAAAAGGCTACAGAAGGAATGCTAATGGCTGCGCAGGAGCAGGCCCTCAAAACGAAGTGGTTGAAGCACCATATCTACAAGGAGGAGGCCAGCCCACTGTGCAGGATCTGTGGAGAGAGAGAGGAGACTGTGGCTCACATTGTGTCCGAGTGTAAACACCTAGCCCAGACCCACTATAAGGGCTGGAGACACGATGTGATGGGCAGGGTGATCCACTGGCACCTGTGCAAAGTAAACAATCTACCACATTCTGAGAAATGGTATGAGCATAGGCCAGAGGCGGTGATGGAGAACAATCAGGTGAAGGTGCTGTGGGATTTTAGGATACAGACGGACAAAAAACTGGAACACAATAGACCTGACCTTGTGGTTGTGGACAAAGAAAAAAGATCGTGCCTGATTGTGGATGTGGCCTGCCCGTTCGACACGAGAGTGCAAGAGAAGGAGAGGGAGAAAATTAACCGATACCAGGACCTAAAGTGGGAGGTGAAAAGGATTTGGAACTGCCATGAAGTCAAAGTGATCCCGATTGTCATAGGCACACTGGGGACTATCTCCAAAAGTTTCCAGGGATGGTTAAAGAAAATCGGCCCCTTCACGCTTTTTGGAACGCTTCAAAAGGCATGCTTGCTTGGAACAGCAAGAACCCTCCGATACGTCCTGAATATCTGAGGCTGCAGGTAGTGGCTTGATATTCAATCCAACGGACTTTCCAGTTAACCAACATCAATGACTGAGATTCAAGGAATAACAATAACAATAATAATAATAATAATAATAATAATAATAATAACAACAATAATAATAATAATAGAAAAAATGTACCACATTCTGAGAAGTGGTATGAGCATAAGCTAGAGATGGTGATAGAAAACGATCAGGTGAAGGTGTTATGGGATTTTAGGATACAGACGGACAAGAAACTGGAACACAATAGACCTGACCTGGTGGTTTTGGACAAGGAAACAAGATCGTGCCTGATTGTGGATGTGGCCTGCCCATTCGACACGAGAGTGCAAGAGAAGGAGAGGGAGAAAATTAACCGATACCAGGACTTAAAATGGGAAGTAAAAAGGATTCGGAACTGCCATGAAGTCAAAGTGGTCCCGATTGTCATAGGCGCACTAGGTACTATCTCAAGGAGTTTCCAAGGATGGTTAAAGAAGATTAGTCCAGCCCCGCATTTTGGAACACTTCAAAAGGCATGCTTGCTGGGAACAGCATGAACCCTCCGATACGTCAGGAATATCTGAGGCTGCAGGTAGCAGCTTCATATTCATTTCAACAAACTTTCCAGTTAAATAACATCAATGACTGAGACTCAAAGAACAATAATAATAATAATAATAATAATAATAATAATAATAATAATAATAATAATAATAATAATAATAATATTTATAGTTATATATATACAATATATATATAACTATAAACAGGAAAGGTCAGTAACTCATTACTACCTTAACACCAGTAAGAAAAATAGCTCAATGTAAATAGATCAGATGTTTTACAGAGCAGGTATATAAATTACACAATAATCAAAACTATGTTCAAATCATTTTATTGCTGATAATCGTTTCTTCCAAACTTTCGTTTGGAATCATAGGAGCACTAGCAAAGTTTGGACATATAATTAACTTCCTATTCAACTGAACAATGATATACATACATTGATATTAATGTTGTCATCAACAGTTTCGTATTTACAGAGTGGAATGGGTGAGACAGAGATTACAAGAGAATTGTATAATAATTAAAGAGGCGCAGAGTGGCATGCATGCATAATTAAAGAGACATTAAGGTAGAAAGTTACTCGCAAAACGAGGACATAAGCAGTACATATGCAATATGTATATATATAGGAAAAGTGTCAGGACCCCGACGGCTGAGCACCGTCCGTTTTGGCAGCTAGATCCGAACTAAGCCGCCAGTATTAGAACGGCGGGAATCTAGCTGAACTTACCTAAGGGTACAATCCATATATGGTTATGCAGTCAAAAGAAAAAAAGCAGAAATATCTAAGCAAAAAATTCTAAAAATGTGTTGTTCTTCTTGTCTGTTACGGTGGTCAATATTCTGGGATGTCATGTACTTAGTGAAATTCCTTCATAGCAGCGGGTGACGAACAAGCCTAAAAAACAAAGGGGAGGGAGTAATAAGACAGTCTGACCTGCGGGTGCCAAGCCAGTCAGGCGTGACTTTGTTCTTCAGGTTTGTTCAGCAACCCGCCTGAAGGTATATATATATATATGATAAAATATATATATGATAAAATATATATATTATATATATATATATGATAAAATGAAAAACGAAGAATTACTTATACATCGGAAACATCTGAGTTCCGATGTATAACTAATTCTTCGTTTTCCATTTTATATATATATATATATATATATATATATATATATATATATATATATTCCGTTACCGCGCTGCCCGTATCCTCAATCTTATTATTTCTTCTTTAATTTCTCCTTCTTTCTTCTGCTGAAGGACTAGCGCCCAAAACCTTAAGACTATCTTCTTGCTATTTCAAGCGTTAAACTAATATATTCCTTCTATGTACTCTGTCGTTACTTTTGATATTTCTGTTTACTTTTTACCTATATATATATATATACCTACACACACACATACATATATATATATATATATATATATATATATATATATATATATATATATATATATATATATATATTTTTTACATGTGTATATATGTGTATATATATATATATATACATATATATATACATATATATATATATATATATATATATATATATATATATATATATATATATATATATATATATATATATATGTGTATGTGTGTGTGTGTGTATGTATATATGTAAATATATATTTGTGTGTCTCAGTATAAATCAAGTTTATTTTCAATTAATGTGTATATGGTTAAAAGTACAACCGGCCATCTTAGATCTTAGCATATTATGTTTTTTCTGCTTTTAAACATCACATTCATCAGTTATTTATATGTAATTGTTGTTGACATTGGTATTGCTGTAACTATACATTCACCACATATTGGTGTGACAATGACTAAAGCAGCTGTTGTGTCTCTCTGCCCAAAACATTAAAATTGTCCCACACCATTGATTCCAGTTAAACGCTCCAATTCATTTCCATGCATATTATATATATAGATGAAAATATATATATTGTTATATATCAACATTTATTTATACATTTTTTGTGTTCGTTTTCTACTAATGTTAATAATATATATAAAGTATATATATAAAGTATATATATATATATATATATATATATATATATATATATATATATATATATATATATATATACGTGAGTTTGTATTATATTGTGTTTTCGTATAATAACTTTATCGATAATTACTAACGTGAATAAAATGTAAATGTACACGTATTTATTCAAATATGAACATCGATATCACATACACACCCACACACATATATATATACATATATATATATAGAAACACACACACAAACACATACATACATTTGTGTGTACAATTCTTTCCTTCTCTCTTCATATATATATATATATATATATATATATATATATATATATATATATATATATATATATATATATTTATATACAATGAGTATAATCGAAGTTGCAGCTGCAAGTACCAGATTCGCATCGAATTTTCGAAGGCTGTCACAAAGAACTCGATGGGAGAGTGAACACAATAAGTTGGGTGATAGTGACACAATGAATAATGTGACCAGAAGCATGATGCCACATATGCTACAACAACGAAAAATACAGAGATGTTCATATATATATATATATATATATATATATATATATATATATATATATATATATATATATATATATATATATATATATATATATATATATATATATATAATCGTTCAGATGAGTTCGATACTATTTACAAGCAAAAATATTTCAAAATTTAAATGTCATTTTTTTATCCACTTTGAGTAAACTCTTTCTGTCATACGTATAGGGTATACTAGGTACATATTGGGTTGTTCTCATCACTTTTTCTCTTAATCTCAAAATATGCCCTCACCTCAAGTGCGCCGCATGTGTTAATCAATAACTTACAGAATTCTATTGAAAGTCTGACTTTGATGAAATGGTAAAGCAGTATTTATTCTGTGTTCAAATTTTCTACGCTCACTTATGCTAAACATCCTTCTGAGAATTATAAAATAATGTGCTTGTCAATTACTGGGTTTCATTTAATCAAGGCCAGCAATTATCCCACTATATTACTGGTACTTTATTTTATCGACCCTGTAAGGATGAAAGGCAACGGTAACCTCCTCTAACCATGTATTTTTTATCGACTTATATGTGAGATCTAAGCAACTATTTTGCGTGTTCGTCCAATCTGTTCCTGCTGGCCATCTCGCGACAATGTGGACAGGTTGCACAATTTAAACTCAGAAAAAAAGCCTTACAACAGGATACAAGAAAGCATCTAGTCCGAGCTTTATTAATTAGGCCAAGTTAATCTCTTTTATGCATCAACCCTGAAATGATGAAAAATAAAGTTGGCTTCAGTGAAATCTGGATTTAGAGCACAAATCCCTGATCGCAATGACCTATAATATATACGATTCCAGCCATGGTCTTCATATTTTAATCCCATAATATATCAATGTGATATTCTGTAAGAAAATGGGGTGTTACTTCAATAAAGCCTGGTTGTTAATTCTAGTGAAATGACAGTGACGTTACTCTCTTGGTGGTATGTTACATCGCCATTGTTTCGACTGCCGCTGTTATAGTTCTTCTTCGTAGTGCTAATAATACTACATACATTTCTTTGGTGTTATATGTAGTGATGATGATGATGATGATGATGATGATGATGATGATTATAATGATGATGAGGAGGAGGAGACGGATTATCAGAAGAGTGACGAATATTATGACGGTGGTGCTGGTGAAGATGGTGTTCGTAGAGGCTGTTGTTGTTGTTGTTGTTGTTGTTGTTGTTGTTGTTGTTGTCATGACATTACAGTCTATACTTTAAGCTTCAGTAAATAATACAAAATATAATTGCTACACTTTACTGCCCAGTGGCTATTGTAAATAGTCACAGCAACGCAAAAGAGGGGAGGGGGGTGGGGGTGGCTTTTGTATTCGAAGAAATATTGGGGATAAAAGATATTAGATTTATTATTATTACATATAGATGTATATATATATATATATATATATATATATATATATATAAATTAAAAACGCAAACATACATTCATTTGCACACACACACATATATTTATATACATATGTGTGTATGTAAGTATGCATGTGTGTGTGTATGTGATGTGTGTGTGTGTATTCAGATATTCTTATGCAACGAGCGAAGAAGCCCAGATTTCCCTTAGTATTAGACATGAATTATTTTGTATATTGTGTTGTAACTCTCGTCATAAGCTTCTCTGCATCTATGCCACAAGCTCACCCAAGCTTATGAAATAATACGTATAATTATTATTTCAATCATAAGCTCATGTCTTCGTATTTAAGGGTCCTGATTTAGTAATTGATTCCAATGTTACGTGTAATCGGAACGTCATGTGACGGACCAAATACTTTATAGACCTTCGTCCGGCACTCTAATGATTATTCTGCCAATCCACCTAGTAGAATCTGCGGCGTTTATTTCTCATGCTAATATACCTATCAATATTGTATACAAAGTCTGACCGAACGTTTAAGATTTTCGTTTAACAATCATTAGTTCCGTTACTCGGTCAACCCAAACCTTGTGAGTCAAATTGGGGAAAAGAAACCTGTTTGAGAGTCCCACGGCTGTATTAGATGTGTAAGTCAATGGACCAGCAGTGTCACGAGCTGTACCATATTGAATGTTTCCTGAGGAAATAATAAGTCACGACATCACACGAGTTGTTTGTTCCGTTGTTTTGAAAAAATGGACGAAACATCGTCAACAACATTTGGCAGTCCATTTCATTCTACTTCACACATCACGTTTCCGTCTCTGAAAGTTTGTTAGTCATAATTGTTTCTACTTTTTGGCACAAGGCCAGCAATTACCCAGTGCATTACTGGTACTTTATTTTATCGACCTCGTAAGGACGAAAGGCAAAGTTAACCTCGGTGGGATTTGAACTCAGATCATAAAGGGACGTAACTATGCTGGAAAGCATGTCCGAGCCTCTACTGATACTGCCAATTCACCGCCCAAGTTTGTTAGTCATAATGTTTCTTCGTTCTCTTATAAGAATTTAGAATAAAATGCCGGAGCCCCGGAATTCTGAAATACTTTGTAATATAATCCGAAATATAAAAAAAACAAACATATTTATATATTATGGTAAGGTAAGGACCTGTAACTACTGGGGGAGTCGAAGAGGCGCCATATTGACATACGGCGTTTCTTGGGCATTTTTTTAAAAACCTGGCGGAAGCCACCTCCTCTCCAGGCTTAAATACAGTACATTTCTTCCAGAGAAGGATAGAGAGTGATAGAAAGGAAGTGAGAAAGAGATATAGAGGAAGAATGGATTCCAGTACGAGACTGGTACTTTTTTTATCGATCTCGAAAGGATCACAGGCAAAGTTTACCTCGGTGGGATTTGAACTCAGAGAGCAAAGAGCCGGAGCGAATACCATAAAGCATACTATCCGACGTTCTAATGATTCTGCCAATTAGCCCCCTCCTTATTAATGTAGTACAAACTTAGTATTAATTCAATTACATTGGAACTGTTCCGACAGACGTTTGCAAGCACCAGAAACAATTATCATATGCATATATATAAACAAATACACACGCATACATACATTCATATATAAACGTGCGCACACAAACAAACAACAAAAAAATCGCATGCAAACGGACACATACACACCTAAAGTTCACATTTTCGTTTAACTCTTTCTCTCTCAACGAAAATGTAAACTATATTCTCTATGTAAACTATTTTCTCTAATACTCTCTTCTAACTAATATACGCCTCATTTTTATTATATACTTTTTACCATATTTCCTGTAGCATTAAGACGCCGAAACAATTATCGGCTGAAACAGGTACTATACATTTTTTTTTGTTTTTAAATGTTTTTCTGTTATTCTATGAAAATTAATCTAACTGGTCTTCATTGATGAAGGTCTTTGACTGCATTGCATTCCTCATTCAGACAAAAAGGGGACATTCTATAGGCGCGAGATCAGGCGAATTCAGCAAGTGAGGCAGAGCACGTGACCCTGTCTCCAGCACCTCTTCACAAGTAGTCCTTGTTGCATGCGACCGAGCGTTAACAGGAAAGAATCGAACAAAACCATGGTGTGGGCGCACCTCCACGATTTTTGCCACGAATTTGTGAAGTAGTTGGCAATAAACATCAGAGATTATGTTGGTTTTCGGTGGGGGCAACTCATATTGGATGACCCCATTTCAGTCCCACTAGACGATCAGTAAGGCCATTTGAGTGTGGAGGCCTGCTTCTGTTTGCCGTTGTGTCACTCTCTTTATTAATCCACGATTGTTTTGCCTGACATTAATATAGAGTCATTTTTCATCAGCAGTGACAATGCAACTTAACTAGTTGCTTGTGGGTTGGGGGAAGAACAGAGAAGTCGTAGCTCTTGCCCGACATTCACGATTACGTTAAGTCAGATGGTTTGTACACCCATTGGTCCAGGTGGGACTCCTTCCTTATTGCATGCAAGTGTTGGTGGATGGCTGAATTTGAGGCGCCAAGAATTTTGAAGAGGTGAAGTGATGTCTAACGGGATTCGGCTTTAACCAGCTAACGCTTTTACACGACATTAAAGAAGTTTGGATGTCATGCGACATGCGTGAGGTTGATCTTCAAGGTTGTAATCAACTAAACAGAAGCGTGCGAACCGTACCTGGCACTGTGTTCAGACATGGTGCATGATCCTAATATATTGATAATGCGATGACTCGATGCTGCTGAACTTAGGAAAGATTAGAAGTAATCAGTCAGGAAAAAACGATTTGGACAGTTGCTTCATCTTGGACGGCATAACATAAAATCGAAATTGATATAGTGCATAGGAACGTGATTTCCTTTATATGTGTACATGCGCAACATTCAATATTTCCAGGAACTTTACTAACACCCTTTTGAAAAAGAGTTGGAACTTTCTGTCCAACACAATATATATATATATAAAGTGAGGTTTAGAATTGTAGCCGTATATCCTGCAATAAACATAATCTATATGTGTATATCTATATACCTCTATGTATGCATTATATATATATATACTCACATACATGTAAGCGTTTATATATAAAAGTGTTGGAGTGGAAATACGTATGACAGTGTATGGACGTGACTCGGTGTTTGTGTGTACGCTATAAATCTCGATTGTTTAAAACACAAAGCAATTAAACTCTGTGAGAAAATTTGAATTACCCGAGAAGCGTTATGAATTGGCGCGAGCTTCAGCGCCAGCGTTCCAAAGTTAAATGTTGATTCAAAAAACAACCGTAGGCTTCAATAAATCTTCCATTTTCATGCAAACTCTGCAAACCGACGATTGAAATATCATAATAAATCTTAGAAATGAAAAAAGTAACACCTTCAGCCATTTTGGTTTATATAATATTATGTATGTATGTACGTATATATGTATGTATGTATTTATGTATGTATGTATGTATACATGTATGTATATATCTATGTATCTATGTTTGTATATATATATATATGTATCTTTGTATATAAGATTGTACATACACATGTATATATATATGTATATTTTTATGTACGAATGTATGTTTGTATGTTTGTATGCATGTATATAATGCATGTATGCTTGTATGCATGTACCTACGTATGTATGTTTGCATGTATATATATATATATATATATATATAAGTATAGTTACTTATATGAATATGTATATCACATATATTTGTATATATGCATGTCTGTATGTGTGTATATATATATATATACGCTTTCCATTCAATGCGTTGTTTATCTTTTCTCGGTCATCATTATTTTTCTGCCGTTCTACTGTGACAACACTTGCAGCCCACTCACACAAACCACACACAAATCCCAAGTAAACAAACTGAGGGTGAAACTAAATATAAAAAATCTATAAAATGAGAAAGAGGAAATTTCAATTTTTTTTTCCTTTCGTATTTATATTTTAACTTTCCCTCTTGCTTTTGTTTTAATATTTAAATCTATGTCTTACTGTTTATTCTCGTCATACGTATCTTGTTAGTGTTTGCAAATTTGCAACAAAAAATTCTTATATAGATATATGTGTGTATGTATATATATATATATATATATATATATATATATATATATATATATATATATGCATATGTGTATGTGTATGCGAGTAAATGTGTGCCAGCCAGCCTGTGTGTGTGTGTAAGTTTTGTGTGATACAGAAATGTAAACTGAACGATGTTTTCAATAAAATCCTTTCCCGCATTTTATTTTTAATAACGAAAATGTATGTTTGTTTGTTTATTGATTTTTTTCTTTTAGAATATTTTTAATGTTATTTAAGTTTTGTGTTCATTGTTATTTGGTTTAGTTCTTCATTTTGAATTTTGTTGATATTGTTTTTTTGTATTCAAATATGTAAACAGTAATACCAGCGATAAGTGTCAAAACAATAAACAAAAGTTTATAAAAAATACATAAACAATAACAACAAAAACTCTCTCAAAAACATTGCCACCTTTGTCTTCCTTCAAGGAATTAGAAATAAGTATATATAAGTTTATGTATTATATTTTTAAATTTGTGAAAATGTGTAAAGAGCATATAAAACAAAATATAAGAAATAGAGAGAAATCTTAAAAAACATTTTCTCTCTAGGGCTCTATTTGACTTTAATACGATTCACTGAAGCAGCAGATAAAATTTAAGATGGCCGTTAAAAATTAATAAAACTGAGTTGGCCTAAAGGTAAGTTTCTGTGTTGTAATTTTGTTTTAAAAAAAACAGCTCTCTCACTGTGGACTGTTTTTATTACCCTTCTTCTTATTCATCTGAAATGTCCGCCTTCAGCTGAAAAAATAGCAGCATAGTATATATATATGCACACACACACACACACACACTCACACACACACATACACATACACACATACATATGCACACACACACACATACATATATATATACACATATATATAAATGTATGTATATATATACATTTGTGTGTGTATGTTTATGCGAATGTTTGTGTATATGTATAAAAAACGAAAGGCAGAAAAAAATGGAACAAGTGTGAGAAAGAGAAAGCTAGATTAAAAGAGAGGCGAGAGATAAATATGGCGTAAAGAATCGAAGCTGCAGAAAACCTATGCAAAATAAACGGATAAAAATCAAAATGAGGCTCTTTGTGTTTGTAATAACACTAAGCAGGTCGCTCTAATTAGAGCAACAATGAAAGTTTTGAATATTCCTTTTATAACAACGAATTTAACCATCATGACTTTGTTGATGATGATACTGTAATAAGGACGATGGTGATGAGGAAGGTAATGAAGATAATAATGATGATCTTGTGAGTGTCAGTGTAGGTGAGCGTTCTTTAATCATGTGGAAATTCTCAGAAAATGAGAACTTCTGCAGGGTATTGATACAGTCCCCAAGCAAGAATCAAAACCAGGGTATCCTTTCAGTTCACCGAACATTTCATTTGCACCAGAACATTCCTCAATACAATCCAAACCATTATTTCTAACATTAGTCATTATTGGGGAAGGAAATGTCTAAGAAACTAAACAGTATACGACCACCTAATCAAGTAATCACTAATTTGCAAGCCAGCTAATATTTTGAACACTTTGTGGGACATTGGTGGCAGTAGAATCGTAGTTAGGGTCACAAATAAGACACATCTTAAATAACAATTTCCCAATACTCTCTTTTGTTGACAATCTGTGTTAAAGATGGAATAACATATTGTAGGAGTCAAATCAAAAGTCTCGAAAAAATTATTGGCCGCTTTCCTAACTACCCTTAATGTGAAACAGGGCTCAATCTCAGTTTCCAAGCGAGTGGCTTAGCGGTTAGAAAGTTCTGTTCATGATATTTCGATCATAAGTTTAATTTCTGGCGATACCATGAGATTTTGAGCAAGAAAGTATATTTCACGATATTCCAGTCAATTCAAAATGTCAACCATTTCACACACTGTGACATGGTGTATTGCCATCTAAGTGTACTCGTGTATGTATTAGTCAGACACTTGCATGTTAATTTCATGAATAGAGAGTTATGTAGATCAAACAAATGGAACATTCATTGTTGGAGCCGACGGATTTCGATCACACACGTGCGCGCGCGCGCACACACACACACACACACACACACACACACACACACACACATTTCTAACATATGGGTGATAATATCTATATTAAATCACACTCGAGTATTACAAATATATTGTTTCATATAACATTATTAAATTCATAGAAGCGCGATGGATTGGCAGTATCGATAGAGGGTCGGACGCCATGCTTTGACGCATAGAGTTACGGCCCTTGCCATTCTGAGTTCAAATCCCGCTGAGGTTAACTTTGTCTTTCATCCTTATGGGGTCGATAAAATAAAGTACCAGTAATACACTGGTTTATTGCTAGCCGTGTGCCAAATGTAGAAACAATTATTAAATTCATAGAAGAAATGTTCAAGAAAATTGATACAAAACCTCTGTCTGAGTGTCCACCCCTGATAATTTCTTCAAGGCACAGTTCAGGTTTTCTACGGAAGATTATTAGCTGACCATATATGTAGATTTAGCAATTCTAAGGTAGCAATATTGTCTAAAAAAATATGAGCCTGATAGATCTTCGCATTAGTTTGGTCCCAGAGGTTGACATCATGATAGAGAACGCCGGGACAGAAACCGTTTTTCTAAATTCTTAAACAATGATTTCTGATTTATGCATAAAGCCAACCATGTTTAGGGAGGGGAAGTCGATTAAATCTACCCCAGTACATTACTGGTACTTTATTTTATCGACCCCGTAAGGATGAAAGGAAAAGCTAACCTCGTCTGGATTTGAATTCAGATCTTAAAAGGCCGTAACTCTATATTTTTAAATATTACTTTGGATTTAGAAATGATTCGACAAATGAATATGAGTGAAATACACAACAGAAAGACATTAACAATTAAAGACTGTATTGATAATAGCGACTAAATCTCTTCAAGATTTGTCAGTATGGCCACAAATTAATGGCTACAGCCAATAACCGATTAAAAGAATTTCAAAAAATTTAGAGTAATATTTCTTTCTCCAAAACCAACATACGTATCTGTTATTTTATATAAACTATCTTATATCTTCTCTCTAAAACAGCCACACACACACACACATATATATATATAGATGCATACATACATATATACAAATATACTCATATACATACATACATACATATATATATATATATATATATATATATATATATATATATATATATATATATATATATATATATATATAAATCTTAGACAGGAACAAAAACAGAGAGGCAGTACAAATATGAGTTTATTAGGTTCACACTTGTGAGAGTGGAGGGGGAGGGTTGATATATATATATATATATATATATATATATACAGAAATGTATACTATATATCAAACTCAGTTGAGCAGCTGTATTACGGAATGTTAGGTAACAAAAATAATCAATAGAGCATTACAAGAAAAATCTACACAATCCAAATGTTTTTTCAGTTTCATTAATTTACTATATTTATAAATGTACTTTCATACATATACGCATACATAATACATATATAAATGCATACATACATGCATACATACAAACATATATACATACACACATAAATGCTTACATACATAGTCATATGCCAGTATATATATCTTCTCACATATAAATGTATGTTAGAATTTATGTATATATGTATGTATTTATGTATGTATGTATTTACATATATGTGTATGTATCATATATATATATACTTTTTAAAATACATCCAATATATATCATACAGCAGGAATCGAGACAAGTGCTCCATGAAGTACACTTAGAACGATATAACCTTATATGATATTGTGTAATGTTAGCGAATTTAAAAACCCTCATAAATTGATTTAGGCTAACAATATACAAGTACATGAACGTGTTTTTGGAGACTCATTCCATTCCTAAAATCAACAACACAGACGTTTCCAGCTGCAAATAAATATGAAACTCTTTAATATATACAATTACTACAAGCGTCGAAATGTCAATAGTTTATGTATACGTTTCAGGCTAAACAACAATACTAATAGCAGAATTAAACCTTCAAATTTACATGCAGAAAATGTTAATGGACCTTTATTAACTCACTGATAAGGCATAAATCTTCTCCCTGTCTCAACACAATAACTGCCTCTCCTTGAACATCGATTATTTTAAAACTTCACATCTTTAAATGGTAAGGTTTGTGTTTTTTACAACTTTCCGCTTATTCATTCTTCCATACCTCTCTATATTTTATCACCAGTGTTTTTGCCACTCTCGTTAGTTGATTTAATTAGTTTTTCGTCTTTATATTCATTTATCTTCATCATCATCTGGGCTTGCAAATTGCACGCTTACACTAGCCTTGCTCCCTCCAACCGTCTCAATGATCCATTTCTCTTGGAAGATAAACATTGCGCGTTGCATCATGTCAAAGCTGGCTGATGTAGTTCTTGCATGGCCAAGCGACCTTAGTAGGCCAATGGGTTGGGTTCCACAACAATACAACACTAACAGATTTGTCCCTGCTTCTCAAGCTGTGTCTAGCAAATCGCATCTTTCTCTCCCGGATAATTTGAGAGACAAACGATAGGTGTCCATTTATTAGCTAATGTGTACTGAGTAAGTGTGAATATTCCACTTAGATAAACTACAAATTTACAACCTATATATAAAACACCCACACCTACACATACACTCACATGATCACATAGTTATGTGTATATATATATATAAATACTTCGTTTTTGAATTTGTTTCGCAAGACTTTTCATCTCAAAACGTGTGTTATACTTTGGGAGTGTCATGCTGCCAATAAAAACACACGCACTTGTTGTTTTCACATAAATTTATTATACATTTTCGGCTGGCTGGCTGGTTCAATAACCGCATGGTTGTTTATATATTATCAACTCTTAAGACGCAAAGTAAACATAACACACAACACACTAAAAAGAAGATAACGTAGGAGAGAACAAACAGTGACACAAAATAAAACCCAGTCATCTAGGTTGTCACAAAAAATGTGTGACAAAAAACTTTGACAATATATAAACCACCATCTAGTTATCGAACCAATCACACAACTGGAAATTTATAATAAATTGAAAGGAAAATCAGCAAGTGAATAGAAGTATATTGTATAGCTTATTGTAGGTAGGATGTGTGAGATAAAACAAACAGAATGGATAGAAGGACGAAAGAAGACAAAGAAAGAAAATAACGAGATATTTTCTGTTGCACGATCCAGTATTTTAAAATAGTACTATGAATTAAATCATTCGAAACCATTTTCCTGGTTTGAGAGAAGATGAGTGTTAGAACTTCTCCTGTACATCGCCTTTCATTTCCTTCTTCCAGTCATGGCTATGCGCTAACCCAAATCGGATCGTCTTTGTGTCATTTCCCCCATCACTGTCATTGACAGATATTTGGCTGTTTTAACAGCTATTCTAGAGATGATTTTTCGCATTTTTCTATGAAATAGAATATACTCTCACATCATTTCTATCAGAGACAAAAATGTTTAATCATATACATACCTACGTATATACATATGTACGTACACACACACATATATATATATATATATATATATATATATATATATATATATATATATATATATATATATATACATACACAGAAACACATACACACACACACACAAATACACATACATACACACACACACCTACACACACACACACACATGCACAGACACACATATATATATATAATAAATACATACATATACACACGCACACATATATATATATATATAAATATATATATATATGTATATATATAGAAGAAGAGTCAGGACCCCGACGGTAGAGCTACAGCCGTTTCGACAGCGAGATCCGACGGACGAGGTTCAGCCGTCGTGGTCCTGACCCATTCCTATATATATATATATATATATATATATATATATATATATATATATATATATATATGCAGAAGTTATATTTAATTTGTTGGGATTCCAACAATCTCAAAAGATTATAACTGATATAAAGCACTCAACAAATTACTGGAGTAAATATTCAATATATTAATAAATGGAAACTATATTTATAAAACCATAATTATTTTATTATATATATTTCAAGGGCAACCAAGGCATTCTTGGTGCATTTTCATCAGATAAAATACAAGATTTGTTTCATAAATATTGACATAACCGTGGAAAAACAATCTTGATGGTTGAAAGATAACTGGATAGTGGACATTTTTTTTTTTATTGAGGGTAATTCAAAGTTCTGTGTGATTATGCACATGAATGTCCGAAAGATTGAAAAAGCAACCGTTTATTTAAATTATACTGTTGGAAGAAGAGAGAGAAAAAAGAGAAAAGAAGAAAGAGAGAAAATAATATTATTATATGTAGAGTTATAGTGGAGAAGTAAAGTGAAGAAAGAAAGAGCGAAGAAATAAGCTTATCAGAGGATGAGTTTGTATATCGTAAATACGACATATGTTCATGTTAGATATTTATGTTACGTATATTTACTAATAATTGTTAAATTTTACTATAGTAAGTATATAGAAAGTTAGATATATAAGAAAAATAAAGATATATCAAAGATAAAAGATATATTAAACATATTAAGATACATTAAAATATATTAAAATAAAACATATTAAGATATATTAAAATATATCTACATATATTAGATATATTAAAATATATTACAAATGGAGCATAGATATAAAGATAGATATATGAGAATACAATGGGTATATCATGTTATAGATGTTAAATTATTTAAATTAAATTAAATTAAATTAACTGAGTCTATAAGATTATATGTTTAATGTTTTACATTGGAAAAATATTGAAAATCCGAGTTTTGTTTATTTATTAATTATTATGAGATAAGTTTGTTTAAAGATATCTTTCGCCATAGTTTGTTACTGGGTGTAACTGTAATATTAAATAATTACAAAAATTAGAAAAAGTTACTAATAAATTACTAAAAAATTACAAAAAATTAGATAATTAATTAAAAATATAAGAAAATAGTAAAACCATTAAAAATTTCGGACTATAAAAATTAAGACTATAAAAAGACTTTCAAGAGATATTTTTTAAAAAGACATAAAAAAAGACTCCGAAGGTACTCGAAAACCTTTTAAAAACAATTTAAAAACGTTTAAAAATTAAACCATAAAATTATTTAGGAATTATAATTAAAACCTAAAATTATTCAAAAATATAAGAAAAATTAAGAAATATTTAAAAATACTTAAAATATTTAAAAATATTTAGAAATGTTTAAACTATTATAAAAAAGATAAACAATTGGGTGACCCCCAAAAAATAGATTTTGGAAATAAATAATTTTTTATAAAAATTTTAAGTAATCTTTCTAAAAAGATTATGAGATATTTTGGAAGTTAGAAAATAAAGATAAAAATAAAGATGTTTAAGAAGTAAAAAATATTAAAAAGTAATGATTTAAGAAGTAAATTATATATATATCACTACTAATTTACTTAACAAAGCACTTATCTACGCATCTAAATATACTGATTTATCTAGCGATGAAATGCATATCATTTTAACTGCACGGAAAACCTTAATTAAATTTAATAACCATCTTTGCACCAGAGCAGATACAGATAATAATTTCGATATCACTATGGGGTCATCGGACTCGGCGCAGTGAACAGATCTTGTGGGCCTTTTTATTAACAATGCATTACACAGAAAATTACCGGAGATGACCGGTGGTTTATATCGTGGTGATATGCTGCTGTTAATTGAAAATAATAATAATTGTGAAATTAATAGAAAAAGAAAATCAATAATACAATTTTTTAATAGATATAATCTTAAGTTAGAAATAGAGAATAATTATAAAATAGTTAACTTTTTAGACGTAACATTAACCTTTAATACTGGGCTATACTATCCATTCCATAAAATTAATTAAAATTTAAATCATGTTAACTTTAACTCTAATCATCCTAGATCTGTTAAGAACACTATCGTAAATTCTGTACAGCAACGTGTTTCTAGAATTTCAGCGAATAAAAATATAATTGAGGATAAGGCACAATATTATAACGAAGCTTTAAGTAGAGCAGGCAATAATAATGAAATTAAATACACCGACAATAATGATAAGGCAATTAACCATGATATTAAACATAATATTAATTATAATTATAATTATAATTATAATAAGAAACCTAGCATAAACTATAAAACTAAAAGAAGAAATAGAACTAGAACATAATATGGTATGCTCCTCCATTTTCATTAAGCATTAAAATACCTGTAGCTAAAATATTTTTTAAAGCTCTTGATAAATGTTTCCCCATGACACATAGATATTATTCAATCTTTAACAGACATACAATTAAACTATCTTACTCTACTACTATGAATTTAACACAGAATATAAATAAAATCAATAATAGAAATCTAAACCTTAACCAGAATAGCACTAATAGCTCTAGAAATATCCAATATAATAATACTGTTCTGGATAATATATGTAATTGTAGAATTAAATCTAATTGTCCTTTAAAAAATAACTGTCTAGTTAAAAATGTAGTCTATAATTGCAATGTCAAAACTAATAATAATACTTTTAACTATGTAGGCTCAACTTCTACAGACTTTAAATCCCATTTCAATAACCATAAAAGTTCGATTAATAATGTTGGTAAAAAATCTTCACCTTCTCTATCCAACTTGATATGGAACCTAAAATCCCAAAATTCTCTATCTTGAAATATAATATTAAAAAGCACCTGCTTACAAAAACACAGCTTTATCCAAATATTGCAATTTATGTGTTGCAGAAATTTTCTTCATACTTAAATGTAAGAACCCCATTAATTTGCGTAATAATTTATTTAGTTCTTGTAAACATCGCCAAAATTGAACTTTTAGATATATATATAAAATATAATTACACGTCTAATCTTCCCTACATAATGTTTACTCTATCCAAACACCTATAATCCCATTTCTTAAATTGTATGCATATATGTTTATAAATTCTAAATCTTTAAATTGAAATTTAAATTTAAAATTAAATTTAGTGTAATTCTAATTCTAATATCTTTTACTTCTTAAAAATATATATAATTTACTTCTTAATTAATTACCGATGATGTTGATATTTTCTACTTTTCGGGTTATAGCTACTGTCGCTCAGAGACTGCGATTGGCTCACTGCACAATTCCCCCCCCCCTTTAAACATATCTTCACGCATAGGCATTGCACGATAGAATTAATTAATAGTTATTAATAATGGTATATCGTGCAATGGTCATACTCGATAACTAGGAGACAGCCATCATATATGTATGTATATATATATATATATATATATATATATATATATATATATAAGTATGTATGTATACGTACATACATATATGTATACAGACGTACAGTAGCACGCACATATATATATATACATACATATATACACATATGCATACAGGTACACATACATATATGCACGCATCAGTTTAGCATCACTCAATATGCAAATTAGGCTGCTCAGCCGTTAATTTTCATAAGGAAAGTATATACTTTCGAACGTTCAACTATCTGGCAGATGGGTAAACGGTGCTGATGATAGCTAAGAAGCTTGAAACTAGTACATCGTTCCTGTGTCAGTGTTGAACAAAAAGGTGACTTGGTTGCCTTAACACCGTATGGCATAAATTCAGGCTGTTCGCTTTGTTGACAAACAAACGAACAAAGCGGCCGGCGTTATAATAAACGTCGGCTAAACTGATGCGTGCATATATGTATGTGTACCTGTATGCATATGTGTATATATGTATGCATATATATATGTGCGTGCTACTGTACGTCTGTATACATATATGTATGTACGTATACATACATACTTACATCTAAGTAAGTGCCATACTAAGAGTGAGAAATGAAATTTCGTTTTCATTTTTTTCAACTTATATATATATATATATATATATATATATATATATATATATATATATATATATATATATATATATATATATATACATATATATACATATATATATACATATATATATATATATACATATATATATTTGTATACATATATATATATATATATATATATATATATATATATATATATATATATATATATTAATAAGAGGAATTCCAACTTTGTCTGATTTACTCGTTTTATTTACAATCCTTTAAAATATATAATGGTATTATAATGAAATGGTATGATGGAGTATTAAATTCTAAGTGTTAATTGAACAAGTACTTTCATGCTTTCGCAATCTTCAGGTTCATAATATGTGGTGACAGTCAAGTTTGCAATTTTCAACTGTGAAAAATAGTGTAAAATTGAACGGAAACAAAACAGAGAGGCAGTGCGAACAAAGGTTTATTAGTTTCACGCTTTTGAGAGTGAGGTGGTGGTGGGGAACGACGTTTCAGGCATAAGCCCTTCTTCAGGAGAAAAGTGTGTGTGAAGAGAGTTCCAAGGGTGTGTAGGGGAGTGGGGGAGAGTGGGGGAGAGACATTTAGAAGAAAGGGGTTGAGAGGAAACGGTACAAATGCAAATAAATATAAAAGCATAATAAAAATAAAAATAAACATGAAGTAAAACAAGTGGTGGAAGGATGTGGGGCGTGTAGGGGTGGTGGTCGGTGGAGTGGGGAGAGGGAGGCGGAGTGTCCGAGCGGGGAGGGCTGAAGGTGGTGTGTGTGTATAGGTGTACGTGTGTGTATGTGAATGTGAGATTTGGGGGAAGAACGGGGTTGCATATTCAGGAAAAGGTGTATGTGGGGTGGGGTGTAGGTCGGTGTGTGTGCGTGTGTGGATGGAGAGGGGTCAGAGGGGTGGAGGAGGGAGGAGAGGATTCCGGAGGCTGAGTGTGTAAATATGTGGTGGTGCGCACGTGTGTGTGGTGTAAAATATTATTATATAACCTTCTTTTCTTATTTTATGAGGTATATCTGATGTATATGGATATATCCGTCCACATATACACTCACACACTTATATATACACGCATACATACACATATATATCTATCTATCTATCTATATATCTATATATCTATATATGTAGAAGATGAGTAATATTGTAGAACAATAAAACTATGCATATATCAGATAAGTAGCACTCAACAGTTGGTAGAACTGGAGTATATATTAAAGAAGAAATTGAAAGATGGTTAAAGAAGTTCCATATATTTTATTATGCGCATTTCGAAAACAATATCATCCTAGGACAAAAATTGTGTTCTCATCAGATAAAATAAGGTAACATGATATGAGGCCTAAAAATACATGTCATTTTAAGGACCAAATAAGCTAGTCCTTTTAAGGGGATATTTAAATGAAGAAGATTCTTTTAAAGCAAGATTCTATAATCATTCTTCTTCATTTAAATATCCACTTGAAAAGACCAGCACCGCACTCTCAGAGCTTATTTGGTCCTTAAAAGACAACAACATTAATTACGAAATTTCTTGGCCTAAAATCTACAACTAATCTCCATACTCCAATGCTTCCATATCTAGTGTTTGTAATTTATGTCTAGTTGAACAATTTACCATTATCAATTTCAACTCTGCAATAAATAGAAGAACAGATTTCAAAACCTTTCACAAAGTATATAGCTAATGTCCTATAACATATTCCACGAATAACGGTTAATTTTTTTTACACATATATTTTTTTTACAGATATTTCTTACAGATATTTCATTATATTCTACAATGTATTAATTCAGTTTTCTCAGCATATTTTAAGCCTTTGACCTTTTTTCGATAGCCTTAAATTTTCGCTCAAACCTTCGTAGATTTTGTAAACAAACTATGACGTCATATGTTTTTCTACGTTTATAAATCCTTCTAGCAATTTCCTTTATTTACTTGTTGATATTAAATAATAATTAAATAGTATACCCCACATATATCGATTTTTAACAGAAATTTTTAATTTTGACATAGTTGACTATTTTTATTTTTATATTTTTATTGTATTTTTTTTATTTTAAAACTCTTTTTTATACTTATTTTAATTTAATTTAATTTTCTTTTATTAATACATTTTTACACTTCTTAATCCAATTTTTAGTATTTAAACCCAATATAAAATAATATACCCAGTTTCTATATTTTAGACCTCTAATATTTGAAAACCTTCTATAATATTCGCACATACACCTCATCAATTTACTTTTCAGCCGTTATTTACAGCTGTTTTCATTTTGACAGCGTTCCTGATCAAAGGTCTCTCTCTCTCTCTCTTTCCCTTTCTCTCTCTTCCTTCTTTCTTTTTTCCTTTTTTCCTCTCTTCTCTTTCTTTTCCCTTTTTCTCCTTTCCTTTTCTTCTATTTTCCTATCTTTTTGTTACTCTTATATTTCTGTCATATGTAGACTTGACACTTTCTTGTTGACATGTGTTTTTAGGCCTCATATCATGTAATCTTATTTTATCTGATGAGAACACAATGTTTGTCCAAGGTTGATGTTGTTTTCTAAATGCGCATAATAAAATATATGGAACTTCTTTAACCATCTTTTAATTCTTCTTTTATCTCTCTCTCTCTCTCTCTCTCTCTCTCTATATATATATATATATATATATATATATATATATATATATATATATATATATATATATGTGTGTGTGTGTGTATGTATATATATATATATATATATATATATACACACACATATATATATATATTAAAATAACAGATTAAAGTTTAAGCAAAGAATAGCGTATATTCTTCTAAATGTTTTAAATTAAACATACGGTATATTGCCAAGTACACTATACATACATTCACGTATACATCGCTATATCAGAGCACCAATCCTAATACCTAATTTTTGCTGGATCGGCAATGTATAATCAGCTCCTGACTATTACTGGAATTCTATAAGAATCCAGCGTCTATAATTTTCGGCGAAAGCAGGGTGTACGTGGCTCTGATCAACGCCAGCCAGCGTGAAACAGACTGTCAGCTTCTATCCCTTCTTTCGCCGAAAAGAAGTAACTGACATAGTCACTACATATACACATGTATATATATATAAAGAAAGAAAGAGAGAGGGACAGAGAGACAGAGAGAGAAGGTGGAATAGTTCAAATTTTCCTTACGGTGCCGTTTAAAAATTCGTTAGCTGAAGCAAAAATCGATCTAAGTAATCAATTATCGATTACCAAATATCGGTTCGTAAATACATAAATACATACATACTGAGTTAGACGATGATTAAATGAGTAGGCTTTGCTGTTCAGTGCACCCTTCGTACTTGCGAAACCTTTGTTGATATAACTGACCAGCTTTTCTTCCCCAATGTCTACCATAACATTCAAACCCAGACGAAATGGAAATTATCTTTTGTAAGAATAATAACAAAAATAAAAATTATTTATTGTTATTATTATGCAAACTAAACACATCGAGACTGCTTTTATCTATGTTTTCTTCCTCCCCCTAATGTGTATATTGTCAAGCCTGACGTTTCTTCTCAACTTTCCAGGATCGACACAATATGTTTCAGTTAATATACTTTCCATAGCTTACAGACTCATTGAGCAGACGTTTATCCCGGTTTTAGCTGTTAATCGTTTGGAAATACAATACTTGAATATGGCACCTGGTCGTCACAAACTTAATGGCGGTATACTGCTGTTGCTGTATGTAATATTTACAGTTATGTCTATTGTGGAAATGCGAAATAAAGAGACTTGCTCAAAGTCAAAATGCCCCGCAATATGCAAGGATAGAGCAAATGGCCTTACAATTAGGAATCGAATATCCTAAGCACCAGACCACACACATTCATCCTGTTTTTTTACTGTGGATTTTCTGATCGATTTGTCCACTCAACTAAAAATTATACCGTCCCTAATAAATGGAACAGACATAATTTCAAAATGTCACTTTTGAATGAAAATACATTTTAAATTTTGGTATGGAATTTCTTTTTATTCATCCTACTCAACTAATAAAATTACATCAACGGAGAGTTAATAAGTTACATGGGAAGAATATTAAAATTT
>OZ024747.1:54264075-54266575 GCA_964016885.1 Eledone cirrhosa
ACTTAGGGTAGTTGAGTGGGAAATAGGAAAAAGTATGAGTTCTGCCGTCGGAGTCATACTTTGTTTTTATTCATTGTTTTTATTAATTTATATATATATATATATATATATATATATATATAAATTAATAAAAACAATGAATAAAAAAAAAGAATCATTTTACGATTATTTTACGATCGTTTCTAGGATATATATGTGTGTGTTGGTATGTATATCATATAGATCTTTATAAACATTTTACAAACTATCAGAGGAAATATACATACCTACACATATATATGCATATATATACTACCGTATATTTTGGTATATATATAGACATAGAGATACATACATTCAGATATACCATATATACATACATATATATATATATATACAGACACACACATATATATACATACACGTACATGTGAACTAGTGTCTATTATTTTCATGTGTTATGAAGGCTTTTAACTTTTTGATTCTTCAATTGTTACCGTTGTCTATCTTGGCTAGCATTTATAGTTGTTATTAATATTTTTGTTTCTATTGTCGTTCTAGTTGTTGTTGTTGTTATTGTTACGTTTTTGTTGACGTTGTTGTCCTTGCTGTTGTTGTTGTTATTGCTACGTTTCTTGGGGGTGTTGTTGTTGTTGTTATTTCAATGTTAGGGCGGTGGATTGACAGTATCGGTAGAGGGTCGGACGCCATGCTTTGCCGCATAGAGTTACGGCCCTTGCCATTCTGAGTTCAAATCCCGCCGAGGTTAACTTTGCCTTTCATCCTTACGGGGTCGATAAAATAGAGTACCAGTCACGCACTGGGGTTAATTTCATCGACCCCCCCCCAAATAAAAAATTGCTGGCCTTGTGCCTATATAATAAACCATTATTACTGACATATTACTGATGTTGTTGTTCTTGCTGTTGTTGTGGCTGCTTTTGCTGTTGTTATTGCTACGTTTTTGTTGACGTTGTTGTCCTTGCTATTGTTGTTGTTATTGCTACGTTTCTTGGGCGTGTTGTTGTTGTTGTTATTTCAATGTTAGGGCGGTGGATTGGCAGTATCGGTAGAGGGTCGGACACCATGCTTTGAAGCATGGAGTTACCTCCCTTTATGATCTGAGTTCAAATCCTGCCGAGGTTAACTTTGCCTTTCATCCTTACGGCGTCGATAAAATAAAGTACCAGTAATACACTGGAAAATTGCTGGCCTTGTGCCTAAAGTAGAAACAATAATTACTGACATTGTCTTGCTATTGTTTTGCTATTGTTTTGGGCAGTGCTGTTTTGCTTTCGTTATTGTTCCTATTGTTGTTGTTATTGTTGTTATTGTTGCTGTCGTTATTGTTCCTATTGTTGTTGTTATTGTTGTTATTGTTGCTGTCGTTATTGTTCCTATTGTTGTTGTTTTTGTTGTTATTGTTGATGTTAATGTTGTTATTGTTGATGTTTTTATTGTTCTTATTGTTGTTGCTACTGTTGTTATTGCTGATGTTATTGTCGTTGTTGTTATTGTTGTTTTTGTTGCTATTTTTGCTGTTATTGTTGTTATTGTTGATGTTGTTATTGTTGTTATTGTTGCTGTCGTTATTGTTCCTATTGTTGTTGTTACTGTTGTTATTGCTGATGTTGTTTTTGTTGTTATTATTGCTGTTATTGTTGTTATTGTTGATGTTGTTATTGTTGTTATTGTTGTTATTCTTATTGTTGTTATTGTTGTTATTGTTGTTGCTGTTATTGTTGTTGTTATTGTTGTTGTAGTTTAAGTGTATTCATTTTAATCAAGTCAGACACATAAATCATCATCTATTGAAAATGTCAATCTTTCAAAGGTCAAAGTGGATTTTATTGCACCTTTTTTATTTTATTTTATTTTATGTCTATCTTTAGTTGTTGTTATTGTTGTTGTTGTTGTTGGTGTTGTTGTTGTTGTTGTTGTTGTTGTTGTTGTTGTTGTTATTTGTTTGTTTGTTCCGATTGTGAATTTTGCGAATGAATAAAATATTGAGAATCATAATTAGTTATTTTTATTAAATGATGTTTGCGGTTCATGTGTTGTTGGCGATGTTGATGATGATGATGACAAGGACGATAACGTTGACAATGGTGACGATGATCGAGGTGGAGGTCTTGTTGGTGGCGTTGATGCTTTTGGAGTAGGCAGCGTTGGTGGTGGCGGCAGTGTAGAAGGGTACCGCTCTTGTTGATAGTTGTGATGGTATCGATAATGGTGCTAACGATAGTGGTGATGTTGGTGGTGGTCGTGGTGTTAGTGGTGTCCATGGTGCTTGTGGTTAATGTAATGGGGTGATGGGAGGTAGTAGATGGCGTTTATATTGACGGGGCCGACTGTAGTAGTTGGGTGGATGTGATGATCCTGAGTATGATTACGGGCGATGGTCACCATGCACGATATGATGAAGACGATGACGATGATGATAATGAAGTTGATGACTCGCAGGTCAAACCTTCACGTAGAATCTCTGGTAGTTGCACGATAATAAATATCAAATGTATAT
>OZ024747.1:54271575-54276575 GCA_964016885.1 Eledone cirrhosa
ATGAATAGAAGTATAATAAAATATAAAAGATAAATAAAAAAAATATAAGATACTCCCTCACACACTCCCTCTCTTCCAAATATGTCCTGAAAATCGACCTCAATCAAATGAAGAATTTTGAGATTGAAAGATTTCGTCAGCTAAATTCATCTTCTGTCTTTGGTAAAGATAATTATGTAATCAGAAGTGAATTCTTTATCAGATTTCAATTGAAATATTTTTCAATTTCCTGCATTGACTTTGATTATTTTCAATTTGATTTCAGGACTGTAACAATAAATATTGTATATATATATATGTGTGTAATGGAGAGGATATATTATATGTGTTCATGTGTGTAATATATATGTGTATATATATATATATATATATATATATATATATATATATATATATATATATATATATATATATATATATATATATATATATGTATATATATATATATTTATATATATATATATATATATATATATATATATATACACATATAGACACACACACATAAATATGTATATTTGTACTTATACAGACACAGGCACATAGGCTTACACACGCACTTACACACCTACACACATGAATAAATAAATATATTGTATGTATATATGTATAATATATACATTGGTGCAGTTTCATATGTAGGTATTATGCTGCAAAAATTCTTTCGAATATTATTAGAATTTAGCGGAGTGATTTTTATCCATTTAATAAGATTCTATCAAAATATAATATATATTTCAATCGGGAATATATCAGTTAGATAACGAAAACTTCAAATTATTAGTGAATAATGTATATATAAAAAAAATCATACGATAGATTCTGTAATATGTGACTAGAGAGATAAAAAATGATATTTTGAAATTCAAAATAACGCACTCAAACATATACACATTCTGAAACACATATATATATATATATATATATATATATATATATATATATATATATATATATATATATATATATATATATATATATATATATAGAGAGAGAGAGAGAGAGAGAGAGAGAGAGAGAGAATTCAGCTATATATATAGAATGAGCTATATATATATATAGAATGAGCTATATATCTTACTGGTAATAAGGTAGTAATAAATTACTGACCTTCACTGTTTAAGGTTTAAAATATACATAACCATAATTAGTATCCTTAATATTATATATATATATATATATATATATATATATATATAGTAATAATAATAAAATTGAAGACTAAAATCCAAAGAGGGCTCGATAAGGAAAATATATATCAAATATATAAGAACCGTAGAGCAAATATTTATTAAAATAACAGATTAAAGTTTAAGCAAAGAATCGCTGCTTTCACCCTTAACGGGATCTTCTGAAACTAACGAAGTCAATCTGTAAACGGAGAACTGGATATTTCAAAAAACGTTGCAACCGGAGGAAGACAGGAAGACGAAACTTTGGTTCGTGGTAACGTTCGCTGGCAAAGAACGGGAAAAAACGAATAATACGTCATTAATAGGAGCGGTGAAAAACAATTACGCGCAAAGACAAAACCACGTTTATGGTATAAAAGTCGTAGACTAATGTTCTCTTAGGTGGTGCATAGAGAAGTTCTCTCAACGAAAAAACGAAGATAATAAGTCATATGTGGAGCGTGGAGAACAATAGCACGCAAAGACAAAACCACGTAAATGGTATAGCAGAAATCGTAGACTAAAATTCTAACTAGGAGACCAAATGAATCTCCGCTACAGAGTTAAGAACAAAGTAAATAAATACAATACTGAAGTAATAGAAACAAATAAATACATACACGCAAACAGATACGTACATACACAAGCATACGCAAAACCTTACCATAGGTATACAAAACCACGCACATATAAATATGTGTGTGTGTGTATGCTTGTGTACAAATAAATAAATAATTATATAAACGTATATAAGTAAATAAATACGTATATAACAAGCGCATACGCATACCTACATATAAATACACGAATGTTCGGAGACGTAAGTCAACTAAAACAAGAAGTACACATATACACACACCCACCATACGTACGAACCTGCATACTCACGCGGACGCAAAACTCCCGTATACACATAGCCAAACCCTAAATACCAGAATATGTAAAAATTATACGCCATAACAGTCAAATATACGTACGAGAAGGTATACATACCTTCACAAACCATACGGGTAATATATACTTACCTATGCAAATAAGTAAAGGAATAAACAAAACATATACTTAGCTCCCACATCAAGACGTAAAATATCCCCGTATAGATCGTGCTATCCGTTAGCGTATAACGTGGGGCTGTAATACAGGAGAGTTTTGTGCAATTTATGTTTACAAGCCGAAATTGTCTCAGATTTTTTGTTTAAGATGTGGTCTGTGGCGTAGAGTATTTCCAGGGCATATATATATATATATATATATATATATATATGTGTGTATATATATATATATATATATATATATATATATATATATATATATATATATATATATATATATATGTATATATATATATATACCCCCTCCGCCTCCGTGGTAGTTTCTTCGTGGTTATAAGAGGCTTAGCTCTGTTTCTCGACCGTTATATCGCGTGACTATCTCCCCCTCCGCCTTTTGGGATTCTTTCTCACGTCGTGTAGACGCGTTCTTGAGACTAGTAAAATGAGGTATCCTCTTGATAAGTCGGCAGACCTCGCAGGGACTCTATATTTTTGATATATTGTTTTTGTTTATGCCACGAAACTACCTAGTCGAGGAATTTAGGAGCAGTTTAGGTATGATACATTTTATTACTAATTATATCTAAATGCTTCTTCTCTCTTCATAATATATTTTTAACTCTGATACTGGTTCAGTCTAGTTCAACTGAATTGGTCTGTCCCGGTCATTCATTAAGCAACATCGGTGAAGTTGGCACCCTTAACTCACAGTTGGGTGCGGATGCATTCATGTATATATGTGTGTCCCCGCGTGTATCTGTGTGTTTCTAAATATATTATATATATATATATATATATATATATCGAAGGAGGTGTGGTAAGAACCAGATGGACCATAACGCACCAGATTACTCAATACTTAGGGTAGTAGAGTGGGTAATAGGAAAAAGTATGACCCCGACGGCAGAGTTCAAGCCATTTCGACGGCTATTTCTGGACTAAATTAGAATTTTTAGTCTGATTTACCAGACTAAAAATTCAAATTTAGTCCAGAAATAGCCGTCGAAACGGCTTGAGCTCTGCCGTCGGGGTCATACTTTTTCCTAAATATATATATATATATATTTCTGTGTGTGTGTGTGTGTATATATATATATATATGTGTGTGTGTGTGTGTGCGTGCATGTGTGTTTGTGATAGTGAGAGACATAGAGAGAGTGTGGTTGTATGTGTATGTGTCTCGCTGTACACACTCGCGCGTACACAACCAGACATACACCCATACTATGACACACATCTGGCTATTAACTTATCTATCTAAGAATCTCTCTTTCCTGCTATCACTCTCTCTATATATATGTGTATATATATATATATATATAAATATATATATATATATATATATATATATATATGTATATATGTGCATATATATATATATATATCTAAGATGTAGTATATATATATATATATATGTATATATATAGTTTTAATATAGATGAGATTCTACAGGACTAGAACTGTTTCATTCTTTAGAAATCATTAGGAATCTGGGTATCAAAAAATAAATATGTATATATATATATATATATATATATATATATATATATATATATATATATATATATGTATGTGTGTGTGTGTGTGTGTATAACTGATATATTATATTATTTATTTAGGTTCATACACTGAACAAAAGAGCTACCTAAGTTTCAAAGGCTCAATATTGACCATAACTCCAGATTGTAAGAGGGATCAAATTGTGATCCAATCTTTAGTCTTAAGACGAGTTTGATAACAGCGTTAAATATAAAGTGTGCTAAAACGTTCGTTTACCAAAACTTATTATAACCAAAGGAAATAACTCAAATATGCAAATTTACAAAAGCAAAGCTTCATATGCAACATCACGGTAAAACCAAAAATTGCAGCCTGGAAGACTGTTGAAGCTTCAACGACATCTGGCGATCAAATAGTTCCATTGAAGAGCATCCTGCCACTAAAAATAAATATAGCAAAAGATTTATGGTGTGGATAATAATATTGATAATATTAACTGTGAAAATCACAAATTTGAATATAACCTCAATCGAATTGTAACAATCTAAGGAATGGTTATTTAGTTACCACCCGCTAGAAGGAGTGTTTCAGGATGCTGCAACTACGACCTTATCAGGAATGAGAAGAAGAAGAAGAAGAAGAAGAAGAAGAAGAAGAAGAAGAAGAAGAAGAAGAAGAAGAAGAAGAAGAAGAAGAAGAAGAAGAAGAAGAAGAAGAAGAAGACAACGACGACGACGACGACGCCGCCGAGAAAGATCGTAACATTTATGATGTTTAAAGGTAATGCATAGTTCATCTAATAATAAAATAACGCCTATTTCTTCTCCCTCTCATTCTATCTTCCAATGAAGGACTGTCCTCCGAAATGTTAAGATACCTTACCTGCAATAGCAAGCCTTCAACTTTCATACATCGGCATTGTACTGTGTTGTTGAGCTCTATTGTTTTTCTTTGTTGAATAGTCGCAAATATAACGATATATGTTTTGAATAGCAGTTTTTTTCTTATCCGTTCGCACTCGCATTCTTTCTCCTTCTCTCTCTCATATGTATGTATGTGTGTATGTGTGTGTGTGTGTGTGCGTGTGTGTGTGTGTGTGTTGTCTGTGTGTGTGGATATGCAGGTGGGCGTTTATATATATATATATATATATATATATATATATATATATATATATATAGAGAGAGAGAGAGAGAGAGAGAGAGAGAAATACACCCACCTGCATATCCACACAGACAGACACCACACAAGCACACGCATGCACACACACACACAC
>OZ024747.1:54281575-54284075 GCA_964016885.1 Eledone cirrhosa
AAAACAATTACGATATTTATAATAATTGTTTCTACATTTGGCACAAGGCCAGCAGGTACCCAGTGCATTACTGGTACTTTATTTTATCGACCCCGTAATGATGAAAAGCAAAGTTAACCTCGGCGGGATTTGAACTCAGAATAGCAAGGGCCGTAACTCTATGCTTGGCGCCCGACCCTCTACCGATACTGCCAATCAACACTATAATAATTGTTTCTACTTTTGGCACAAGGCCAGTATTTACCCCAGTGCATTACTGGTACTTTATTTTATCGACCCCGTAAGGATGAAAGGCAAAGTTAACCTCGGCGGAATTTGAACTCAGAATGGCAAGGGCCGTAACTCTATGCATCAAAGCATGGCGTCCGACCCTCTACCGATACTGCCAATCCACTGCCATTTTGGCACATATCTATTTAGGACTGTTAAAATTTCCGGGATCCATGGAGGAGTTCGCCCCAGCAGTGTTTGTCTTTCATCATCTCCGCCCTGTCCCACGTCTCCTGGAGATCAGTGTCTGTCCGTTGGACATAGAAAAAAAACCAATAACAACAATAAAAACAGCAACGGCAACAAGAGAAACAACTGAGATGACAATTAAAACATTTACAGCAATAATAGCAAATACAGCAATATGAACCATAACATCAATGAGTGTCTGCGCAGCACTGATTTTCATTCCTTCAGTCCTACACAGCACACCTCTCATTGATGCCTGATCAACGCTTTCCACATTACAGTGAAGTTTCAGTGAAAGAGGTGGAGTAGATGAAGAATCTCTGGCCGTGCACGTGTGATGGAAGATAGGAGGATGAATTCAGTTCTAGGATTGCATTCGGACATCAGAAGAAGGTAGGTATGTATAAAAACCAAGCTGGCTATCTTCAATTCTTTATTCATGCCAACACTTATCTATGGTCATGAATATTGGGTAATATTCTGCAAAAGTATAACCTCAAGAAAAAGCAGCTGAAATAAGATCGCCCCGAAGGATCTCTGGAGTAACGTTACTCAATAAAATGTGTAGATCAAGGAACAGTAGAGCCGCTATATCTCTGATTTGAGAGATTCTAACTCCAGTACTACGGGCATGTTGTTAGTAAATCTAAGGTAAGGATACATAAGCAGATTTTACAGGCAAAACTAACTGGCTAGAGGTTCAGAAATAGATCCCGAATAAAACAGTTGTATATCATACATATATATATGAACGGGTAAAAAGATTACAGCCTAGAAAATTTAAACGTAAATCAACGTTTATTACATGAATGGAATTCTTTATGAGAGGCTAGCAATTCCATAACAGTACTTCCCTGCCTACTGGGAGCACGAATCTTTAAGGAAATAATTATTCTTGAATATTGAATGCTTGAAATAAAATGAGGGAAATAGATAAACCAGACGCCAAATCATAAATTGAACTACTTAACTGCGGACTACATCTCTAGTATTATTTCAATAAATACATCGCTAACAAATCAGACCATACCCGAGCAGACGTGATATAAAGAAACCCTTTTTAACTTCCATTTTCACAACTAATGCAGCAATTATCTCACAGAGTGCATGACCATGACGTCAATGAATTAATGATAGTTCCGTCTCCAGCATATAATTGGGTTCTTCCGTATCGTTGGTAAGCTGAAATAGAGTGTGACTGGAAATAATTAAGAAACACAATTAACAACACCAAGTACAAGAACAACAACTCCATCAATAAATATCAAAGGAAGGTCAACGAAAACAAGGACTACAACTAAAGCAACAACCATTTCAAAAATAAAAATGTCCACAATAAAGTCGACCAAAACGGCGACAACAACAAAGTCAACCATAAGAACGACAAAAACTACAAGTATTAATGTGGTGTGAGAAATAAATATATACATAAACACCAGGCCCGAACACAATGGAACCAAATTCTCATTGTCACTAGCTCTCGCTGTCATAAGCAAATGGGGGACCCGGCAGACAGAAGAGAGGAGACATTTCCCCCGGAGGGTGGTGAGGGAGACGCGCTGAAAGAGCCATTCCATCTCGCGAGTCTCACACCTGTGTGTAGCCAATTCTGTGCCGATGTTGGTAGAGAGTAGAGAGACCACAATAAAAACGACCACAACAAGGACGAGCACAACACCAACATCAACGACCACAAACATTAACAACAAAATGCACAACTACCACAGCTGCAACAACGACAACACCAGCAATGATGATGAAGAAACGATAACGATGACATTGCCGACAATGCGGATGATGAAGACAATGATGAACATGATGAGGTCACTGAAGACGGCAATGTTTACAACAGCAAATAATATCATAATTTATAAAGAATTCTGTCAAATGGATATTATCAACGTACAATTGGTGTTATGGTCTGTCAAAGGTAGAACTATTAATTCATACAATCTCTCGCTAACCCTCATCTCTCTCTCTTACTCTCTCTCTCTCCCACTCTTTCTTTCTTCATATCGTTCCCTTTCGCTCTGGTTATTTA
>OZ024747.1:54286575-54289075 GCA_964016885.1 Eledone cirrhosa
TTCCACAAGTCGGTTACGCCCGGGCAGTGTACAATTGCGTGGAAGACGGTTTCAATGTCCCGCTCGCATTTTGGACACGTCCTCTTTGAAGGATCCCTGTCGGGGCGCCAGTGACTGTAGATTTTATCGCGTACTGGTAGAGCTCCTCGGTAGCAATGCTAGGCCAGCGACTTTTGGAAGTTGCCCATAGGTCCCGGGCGGAAATTCCTACTGAACAGACTGGTGAGCTCGACTTCTTTGACGCTCAGAGTCTCTCCGAGCACGTCGTCGCACTTGTATCGTACTATCCTTCTAGATATGTTTCTTTATTAGCCACAGGGGCACAAAAGAAGGGGACAAAAAGAAAGGGGGAAGTTTACATACAATAAAAACGTGTAAAATAATATCACAAATGCAATTTAAAAAATTAGTCGATTATCCCCAATAGGGGGTGACAGTTCATATGGGTAACACATACCCCCGAAAAAATGTGCAACCCTCATCTCCAGGAGTTTGTACCCCTTTCCACTCTTCCTCTTTTTCCTCAACCTACAGGCTGATATAGAGAGAAGGCCCATTCACTCGGGCAATTCTCGCCACTTTCACCCACCTTTCATAAAACTTGCTGGGGTACAGCACCTCCCTCTCCATCCTGATTCTTCTTCCAAAGTGGTATTTGAAAAAAAGAATCAGTTGTTGGCCGGAGAGAAAGGTGTCTGACCTCAGCCCTTTCAACCTTGTCCACCATACAACCTCTTTCGCCATAGCTATCACACAAAGGAAAACCGCCTCTCCTTCGTTTTTGAAGGAGGGTGGCGGTTTGATCATGACAATGGATTCGGTGGTCCACCGGATTGGTCACACCCGCGACAATAGTCGTTCTACATAGCCCCACAGGTCAGTGACGCCCGGGAAGTGTATGAATGCGTGCACGACAGTTTCTTCGTCTCGCACGCACCTCGGACAGATCTTTTTTGCAGGGTCCTGCCCGGGCGCCCATGTCTGTAGAGCTTGTCTCGAACTGGTAGAGCTCCTCGGTAGCACTGCCAGGCCAGGGACATTTGGAAGTTGTACATCGGTCCTGGGCGGAAGGTCCTACCGAACAGACTGGCCAGTTCATCTTCCTCTACGCCTAGAGTTTCTCCGAGCGCGTCGTCGCACTTGCTGCGGATCAACCCTCTATAGAATGACGAAGTGGAGTCTCCACTGATCGCCGGGTCCGCCTGCCAGAGGGCTGTGAGCGCCTGAGCACATTCGATGTGCCAGTCGCCCGTTTTCCTCGGTATTTGCTTGACCCAGATCTGCAGCTCGGTCAGCGAGACGAGTCGTGGGAAGGCTCGCCTCACGAACGGGGCCTACACCGGTTGTCTGGTGAGGAATACGTAGAGATGCCGCAGCCTGAGCGCGTGTTTGCGCATCGCCAGCCACGGCTTCCCCAGCCCTCCGTTAGAAGGGTGTTGGCAGCAGATGGATCTTCTCACCAAAGGAGCCCGCCTCTTCCAAAGGAATTGGAAGAGCGCGCGCTCCATTTTGGTGAGCGTTTTGGCTGGATTGTCTATATTGTTTTTGTGGGTGAAACTTTCTCTATCTATCTATCTAACTATCCTTCTAGATAGTTAGATAGATAGAGAACGTTTCACCCACAAAAACAATATAGACAAATATTTCTCTCGTGGATTACTCAATAGTATTTTCTTTAACTACGACATCATCAACCATACTATCAAAGAACAACAACACTAACAGCAACATTGACAACACCACGACCATCAGTAGCTCTACTACCTCATCAAACAACAAGAGCGACAGCAACTGCTATAATAGCAATAGCATCAACAACAGCCCTAACAAAGTAAAAGCAACATAACACGATCACCACTAAAAACAACAACAAATACAACCACAACAACAAACGTAACAACAAAAATAAATGAAAACAACTATAAAAACATTCTCTGACCCGAGAGTGACTGTTCCTCTTTTTAAACTGACATCTAAAGCAACTCAATAAATTTACTGAAGATTGATGTTTTGTTCATTTTTACAAGGTTCTCATATTTTTTATACTCATTTTCATTTTGAATGATACAAATAAAGACTCTTTGCTTTGCATCACAGAAAGTCAAGTGGAAAAATATGATATAGTTATGCCTGGTAACATCGTCTAGAATGGTGTGACTACGTATACACCGTACCATATATATATATATATATATATATATATATATCATAAAACATGTCTATAGAATCACCAGATAAAATATATTTAAATATATTTTATCTGGTGATTCTATAGACATGTTTTATGATTTAGAGCTCTGATTATTTAATTTATTAACCTTTCATTGAGCCACAAAGTGACCCGTTGCAAAACATGTATATGTATATACGTATATATATATATATATATGTAAACATTTATATATATATATCGTTTCTGAATTTGTTTAGCAAAATTCTTTATCTGAAAACGTGTGTTGAAACCGATATTGTTATGCTTTGGGAGGGTCATGTTGCTAAT
>OZ024747.1:54291575-54294075 GCA_964016885.1 Eledone cirrhosa
TCAAATCACGAACTGGCGCCATACAGAACTGTTCCCGGATGAGAGTGTATGATAAAGAAACAATCTTGTCTAGTGCCGTGTGTAAAGATAGAAGGCAAGGGCGGAAAGGTCAATGTCCTGCCACTAGAAATAGCAGCAGTTAAAACAACCAAAATATATATGTATAAAATGGTAAACATAAATAAAAACACAATCGGTACAGTATATGGAAGGTATATATTAGGTTAACGCTTGCTATAGCAGGAAGAGGGTTTTAACATTTTGGACGCTAGTCCTTCATCAGAAGAAATAATGAGAAATAAAATAGATTGAGGGGACGGGCGGGATGGAATTGAAAAAAAATGTCTTTAGATAAAAATAACAGGTCCATTCATGTTGATATCACTTGCAAAACTGTTGGTGCTGGCGTTTTGTGTATGATATGTTTTTTTAGAAAAGTGGATGATGGCTCGCGTCTACCTGGAATGGAAAAAAACCGTTTTATAAAAAGAGCTATACTTGAGCACGAGATATATATATATATATATATATATATATATATATATATATATATATATATATATATATATATATATAGAGAGAGAGAGAGAGAGAGAGAGAGAGAGTCAACCTCTCTACCCGCGTGAAATCATTTTTCTCACTGTTTAACGTATAAGTGTACGTTTTGCTTTCCTTTAAAACATTGATGGAGTGGGAAAACCATCGAATGTATTTCGGTCCTATTTTGAATGTATTTCGAATGTATTTCGGTCCTATTTTGGTTTCAACACATATATATATTTATATATATATATGTGTGTGTGTGTGCGTATGTGTGTGTGTGTGGGCGTGTGTCAGTGTGTGTGTCAGTGTGTGTGTGTGTGTGTGTGTGTGTGTGTGTGTGTGTGTGTGTGTGTGTCAGTGTGTCAGTGTGTGTGCGTATATATGTTTCCGTATGTTGGTTTTTAAAGAAATGCCAGAGAATGACTATGGCATATTACCTCTTTGTTCGTCTCCTACTTTTTCAAAAATTTTGCAATAGAAACTTTTAAATCTCCTCTACCTTATCCTCACCCGTCTACCACTCTTCTCCAGGTGCCAGCTTGGCCACCTATTCTGGTCACATCCAGTTAAATATGCCTTAATGTTTATTTAGTTTAATCCACCACATCGGAACCAGCCAACTGCAACAAGAACAAGAACAATAGAATAAACATGTGAAGGAAGATAATTCAAAAGAAACAGCAAGAAAAGAAAAAAAACAAAAAAACATATGTAATAACAATAACAAGACAATCAATAATAACAAGTTCAGTAACAACAACAACAAATACAACAACATTAACTGCAATAACAACAATAGCAAGTGCAACAATTACAATATTAACAGGAAAAGTAACAATAACAGTAAAAACAATAACTGTTTCTATTTTAGGCACAAGGCCAGCAAATACCCAGTGCATTACTGGTACTTTATTTTATCGACCCCGTAAGGATGAAAGGCAAAGTCAACCTCGGCGGGATTTGAACTCAGATCGTAAAGGGACGAGATATAAACTGGAGCAACGTGATATAAAGTGTGCGGTTCAACAGTGGGAGAATCGAACTTACAATCTTACGATTCTAATCCAATGCTTTAACTACTAGGCCACATGCCTTCACATGCACACTTATATATATATATTACTAACGATTCCTAACGATCGACTTTCGTCAAATCGGACCGAGGAAACAGTGTTTCCATTGGTCTTTCTAATTGCTAATACTATCTATCGGTCGCAACTCCAGGTAGAAGGAGCAACGTGAAATAAAGTGTCTTGCTCAAGGACATAATCGAACTCACAACCTCACGATTGCGAATCCAGTTCTCTACCCACTCAGCCACACGCCTTCACTATATATATATATATATATATATATATATATATATATATATATATATATATATAGAGGGAGAGAGAGAGAGAGAGAGATATATAAGTGTACATGTGAAGGCATGTGGAGGCATATATATATGAAGGCATATATATATATATATATATATATATATATATATATATATATATATATATATATATATATATATATATATATATATATATATATATATGCAACAGTTCTATTTAAATTGTTGGGATACAACAAGCAAATATTTTTATAACTGATATAAAGCACTCGACAAGTATTTGGAGTAAATATACGATATTAACAAATGGAAACTATATTTATAAAACCATATTCATTTCATTATGCATATTTCAAGGATACCATGTTAAATTATGGTATGCATTCATCAGACAAAATACAATATATAGCAGTTTTATAAATAAACATTGACGTACCCTTTCAAAATGCAACCGTTACTTTTGGAAGACATCAGGATATATATATATATATATATATATATATATATATATATATTCTCTTATCGCTGTGGTCTTGGATTTTCTTACCTTAAGTTGATCGCACATTGCTCGGTTTGTTATTTTTTTCGCTGTTTTTTCCCTTTTCCCTTCTAATT
>OZ024747.1:54299075-54304075 GCA_964016885.1 Eledone cirrhosa
GGAAGGCGAAAGTCGAGTTAATTGACATCCGTACAGAACAGGTATTTCAGTGACTTAACAGTTCAAAAATTTAACGGTTCTAACAATCAACCACCTTCATTATATCTATAATATTGTCTACAATTATCAATAAATATCATATACCAACAACGCTGATTTCTCCAATTGATGATAGTGATTTACCAATATCATCCAGGAATGGAAGCCGTGAAAATTCACCTTTATATTTAGATATATTCATAACTGTTTCTACTATTGGCACAAGGCCAGAAATTACCCAGTACATTACTGGTACTTTATTTTATCGACCCCGTAAGGATGAAAGGCAAAGTTAACCTCGGCGGGATTTGAACTCAGAATAGCAAGGGCCGTAACTCTATGCATCAAAGCATGGCGTCCGACCCTCTACCGATACTGCCAATCCACCGTAACATTGTTTCATTATGTCTATGATTTCGCTCCTGAGTCATGGCTCTTGAAAGCATGTCTAGGAAAATAAAGTAGATCTATTCGACATCAGTATTACCTGGTACTTAGGAGAATTTCATTTGATCACAGGACCAGCTAAATAGAGTAACTAAACCTCCCTCGGATTATATAATGTTGATAATTGTGATGATTTTGAAAGGAAACAGGAGGTGGATCTTATGTGAGTGTACGTTTAGGAAACATACCAATTAAACGTGGAAACCTTCTAGATGGAACTTCGGGGAAGAACTGATATCGATATGTATTGGGAATTATTTCAGCTCCTGAAGACCACTTCACATTATTCCAATTGCAGTGAAGTGTTTAATAACATATAAATGTGACCTATATATGTTAAGTGTTCATTTTGATTGACACTTAAATGTCTAGTGGGAAAATTAGATTTGTGCTAAGAAATGTAGTGGCCTTGTAAGGAAGAGAATTTGTGAGCATTCTATGGATGGCAGGAATGTTGAAAATACAGATGAGATGGATAGACCGTTCATCATCATCAGCAGCAGTAGAAGAAGTATTCCCTTCATCCACATCAACATCAACATCATCATCCTCAACATCATACTTCGTCATTCATCACCATCATCAGCATAATCGTCATCATCATCATCGTCATCACCATCATAATCATCATCATGGTCATCATCATCGTCATCACCATCATCATTATCCTCTACCACACCATCATCATCATCATCATGACCATCATCATTATTATCGCCATAGTGGTTGTCATCATCATCATAATTGTCACCAGCAAGCTATTCGTATAAATAAATATACATGGAGAGATAATACAAATATAGCGATAGATAAATATGTGTCTTGTGTTCTGTGAACTGAACACCTATGTTTCAATAATCAATAATGTCTGTCACTATTCTTACGAAGAATATGGAATGATAAAATTGTTTAATCAGGGGAGATTACTGGTCAACATTTTTAACATCCTCTGTTGTATGGATCTACACACGTTAACACTAATTTGTCTATATATCGATTGATCTCCCTCGTAACACATATATACTTCTATATGTGCAACTGTATCACGCTAGGAGTGTTTGTGTAGTTAATAAATTGTCCTGCGTCGTAACTAAATGTTTCGGGTTCGATCTCAATATGCGAAACCTTTGGGAAATTGATATTCCGCCATATTTTCCCTTCGAACACAGCTTCATATAACAGCCAATGGGCCCTCAAATCATAACTTACAGAAACATCAAGTTACATTTAATTATGTAGTGATTTACATCTAGCCATAGGGACGACGACGCGGCGTTTCGTCGGCATTGTAAGCCTGGCGGAGCCCATCCCACTCCAGGCCTGAGTACAGCAGATTTCTTCTAGAGAAATATAGAAAGTGAGAGACAGGAAACGAAATAGAGATATAGAGGAAGAATCGAGCCCAGTAGTAGACTGGTACTTTTTAATCGACCGCGAAAGACAAAGTTGAGTTCGACGAGGCTTGAACTCGGAGAGCAGATAACCAGAACGAAACCATAAAACACTCTATCCGACGTTCAAACGAATCTGCAAATTCACCGCCTATATCAGCTGGAATAGGTTTAATAATTGTTTCTACGTTAGGCACAAGGCCACCAATTACCCAGTGCATTACTGGTACTTTATTTTATCGACCCCGTAAGGATTAAAGGCAAAGTTAACCTTGGCGGGATTTGAACTTAGAATGGCAAGGGCGGTAACCCTATACGTCAAAGCATGGCGTCCGACCCTCTACCAATACTGCCAATCCACCGCCCTGGAATAGGTTTAATAATAGACGTCCGAATGTGGTCCATTGGCAGAGTTGCTAAAACATCGGAGAGGATATGTCGCAATATCTTACAGCTCTCTGATTTCTGAGTTCCAAGTAAATTTTTGCCGGGTCACATTTAACTTAAATCCTCTTATGTCCGATGAATGTTTCTCCCTCTTTCTTCCCTTTCCCACTTTCTCTCTCTAATGATCTCATTTTCCAGCTGTCACCTCATGGACGTTCCACTGAATCATAGCGTGCCCTGTGGAGAGGGTGTCTATGCCTGCTCATAACAACATGATCACCTAAAGTATTTATAGCATGCATAGAATAATCTACCACGTTATATTCGATTACGACTCATGTTTATAAATCATTATAAACAGCAGTCGCAATCGAATATAACGTGGTAGATTATACAATTAAAGGGCGGTGAATTGGCAGTATCGGTAGAGGGTTGGACGCCATGCTTTCTAGCATAGTTACGTCCCTTTACAGTCTGAGTTCAAATCCCGCCGAGGTTAACTTTGCCTTTCATCCTTACGGGGTCGATAAAATAAAGTACCAGTAATGTACTGATATAATTGATGGCCTTGTGCCTAAAGTAGAAACAATTATAAACACTAGAGAAATCATTATTATTTAAAAGTAAAGGGCGGTGAATTGGCAGTATCAGTAGAACGTCGGACATCTTGCTTCGCAGCATAGAATTACGTCACTTTACGTTCTTTGCCTTTCACATTTACGGGTTCGATAAAAGAAAGTACCAGTTACTCACTGTAGTCGATTTAATCGACTTTAGCCACCCACCAAATTGTTGGCCTTGTACCTAAATCAGAAACCATCCCTTTACGGACTGAGTTCAAATCCCGCCGAGGTTAACTTTGCCTTTCATCTTTACGGGGTCGATAAAATAAAGTACCTGTAATACACTGGGATAATTGCTGGCCTTGTGCCAAAAAGTAGAAACAATTATTATTTCAAAATAATGAAATAATTATAACAATAATAATTTTCATATGAACTATATTCTATCTGGCGTATCAGTGACTAAATTGTAAATATAAATATAAATACCTTGATAACTATGGAATGGTACGAATTTGATGGTGATTGTTCGATCAATAGAACAAAATCGTTCAGGGCCGAACAGGCCAAAAAGCTATGTACATTTAATATACTGTCCATGAAGATTTAGTGTGTCACAATATGTTACACATCTCGTCCTTTGATCGTATTCACAGTCCAGATTTGATCTACACAGTTTTACTCACGAGGCTTAGACGACTTGGCACCATAACACTTGCCCACGATACAACGCAGTAAATTTGAATCTGGGCCATAATGATTGAGAAACGTACTTCTTAACCATTATGTTATGATGCAATCCTGATTACTATAACAAAACACTAGCGAATATTAGTATTATAAAACAAAGAAATTAATTACTAACTATAAGTATTTTTGAATTAAAAAAAAGTGTGATTCTACTGATATACGTATGTTCCAATTCATGGACGGTCATCGTCGCCGCCGTTGTCGTCATGCTTCTTCTTCTTCTTCTTCTTCTTCTTCTTCTTCTTCTTGGTGGGTGAAGTCCACAAACACTCCTTCCTGTGGAAGCAACCGTCTCCAACTGATCCGGCCGGATCCCTAAGAGAGACCAATCGAGTTCGTGGTTTTTATCCAACTACCTTGAGCGGGGTCTATCCCTGGGTCGGTCTCCTAACGGTTGGTTTTGCCCGTAAAATCTGTCGTCCTGCATTTATTTCCTGAAACATACTAACCACATGCCCATAGTATAAGAGCTGTGATCTCTCAATTCGGAGAAGTAGTGGCTCTACCTGGAGTGATTCTCTGATCTCTGATCTACGCACTGTATCGAATAACGTTATTCCAAAGACCCGTAGGAGAAACCCCATTTCGGCCATTTTGTCAGTCGTATTCTCTCGATTATTACCTAAGTTTCATAACCATAGGTAAGGTTGGCACGGAAGCTGAATTGAAGATAAGGACTTTGGCTTTTACACCTACCTCCCTTTTTCTGGTTACCGAATACTGAAGCTGGCGCATTAAAGCACTAGCTCCTGCAATTCGAGGAGGATTATTATGATGAATATGCTTTACGGACTGAGTTCAAATCCCGCCGAGGTTAACTTTGCCTTTCATCCTTACGGGGTCGATAAAATAATGTACCAGTAATACACTGAGATAATTGCTGGCCTTGTGCCAACAGTAGAAACAATTATTATGATGAATGTAATGAGAATGACGATGATGATGATAACGAAGCTTCTGCTGCTTCTGCTACTGCTGCTACTGCTGCTGCTGCTGCTACTGCTGCCGCTACTGCTGCTGCTACTGCTGCTATTGCTACTGATGATGATGATGATAGTGAAGATAAAGACCACAATAATGTCCACGTCGACAACAACAATGATGACGATGATCACGTTTGCGATGATAACAACGACGATAACGTGACAACGACGACTATGTCAGCGATGATGACAAAGTCGACGATAGTGATGATGGTGTGTAAGTTTAAATATTCAGTAATAATTTGGTGGTAAAATAAAGATGTACGAAATAGCATCAGAAAGGAAAATCACATAAAAATATTCACTTATCATTAAAAAAGATTTCAAATTTTAACCTTTGATCAATCAATGCTGGAATCATTGAATGTTTTTCTGGGTTTTTTTTTACATTTGCATAATAATTTTTTTGTGTTTTCTTTATTTGCATGAACAAACTTTTG
>OZ024747.1:54319075-54324075 GCA_964016885.1 Eledone cirrhosa
TAGCTTTGCTTTTCATTCGTGCAGGGTCCTTAAAATAAAGTAACGTACTAGGTTCGTTTTAATCGACTTCCCCCTTGTGTCTAATTCAGAAACCCTTATTATTACAATTTTTCATATTATTTTCGAGTTTCATATTCTTAATGATGCTGTGCACGATGATGATGACAATAATGATGATGCTGATAATGTTGATAATGATAATGGTTTCCGATTTAGGCACAAAGTCAAATATATTTAGGAAGTGGAAGCCGATTAAATCGATACCAGTGCATTACTGGTATTTTATTTTATGGACCCCGTAAGGAAGAAAGACAAATCTAAGCTCAATGGATTTTGAACTCAGAACGCAAAGGGCCGTAAATCTATACCACAAATTATGGTGTCCGATGCTCTACCAATACTGCCATTCCGATGATGATTTTTGCTGATGGGTTATTTTATTTCATTTTATTTTATTTATTTTTTTTTGTCATTCAAATCGTGCTTAAATAATTTCAACGATATAACAAAAAATCGATTTTTGTTATTATTACTTCTTTTGTCACGCAGTGTAGATAGAAAATGGACCAGAGTGTTTATTTAGTCATCTACCAAATCAACACAAGGTCCTCAGATAATACCTTCCTTCAAATATACGTAGTGGCTAGCAATGCTGCTTTTTAACCAGTTTGTTGAAAGTTGGGTGAGAGAAGCGAACATGATCCAAGTAAATGGGCCTGCTCTGAGTAGGCGCCTGTACACCGGAAGGAGAGGCCAACTAAAAGAGGGGACTTGCTCTAGCGGCTAAGGTTACCGTGCTTTTTGTGGGATATCTCCACGAGTGACACATAAAGGTATTCCCACATTTGGGGCGATTTGTTATGTTGGACTTTAGTCTTGGATTTGCACTTTTCTATCACACAAAAAGCAACGCTGTACACACTTGTACAGTCTTTATTGCCTGTTAATATAAGCCTAGTATGGCTAATAAATAAACCTTTATTATTATTAATATGCTATTATAAGGGCGGTGGATTGGCAATATCGGTAGAGGGTCGGATGCCATGCTTTGCCGCATAGAGTTACGGCCCTTTATGATCTGAGTTCAAATCTCGCCGAGGTTAACTTTGCCTTTCATCCTTACGGGGTCGATAAAATAAAGTACCAGTCACGCACTGGGGTCGATTTCATCGACTTTTCCCTCCCCCCAAAATTGCTGGCCTTGTGCCTACATAAGAAACCATTATTGATATGCTATTATCATTATTACTATTAAAGGTTGACTTTGCCTTTCATCCTTACGGGGTCGATAAAATAAAGTACCAGTAATGCACTGGGTAATTTGCTGGCCTTGTGCCTAAAGTAGAAACAATTTTTACTATTATTATTATTGTTACTCTTGTTGTTGTTGTTATTGTTGTTGTTGTTGTTGTTGTCTCTGGTGGTAGTGGTGGTGGTGGTGGTGGTGGTGGTGGTGGTGGTGGTGGTGGTGGTGGTGGTTATTTTGTTTTTGTTATTGATGATGTTGATGATGTTCTTATTGATGCGTTGTTGCCGCCGACGATGATATGGTCTCTAGTTAGAATTATTTTTTCCACTTGCTGTTATCTATTTATGTTTATAAATCTATGAGTGTATGTATTCACACACACACACGCATATATATATATGTAAATATATATATATATATATATATACATATAACATATATATATTTGTGTGTGTGTACGTGTGAGTTTAGGTATATATGTATGCATCTGTATACATGTATGTATGTATGTTTGTGAAGATTTAGAGATATTTATATATGTATATATATATATATATATATATATATATATATATATATATATATATATATATATATATATATATGTATATATACATATATATATAGATATATATATATACATATATATACATATATATATATACATACATATATATACATATATATATATTTATATGTATATATATATATATGTACATATATATTTATATATATATATATATATATATATATATATATATATATATATATATATATATATATATATATATATATATATGTTCTTTTCTTTATTTAGTCAATTAGATTTAATATTAAAGGCAATGATTGACAATTTCAAAAAATCGCAAAATCTAATGAATCGCTGAAAAATATCGCTAAGAACAAACAAGATAAAAGTGAAATGAATGAATATATAAAAACGAAATAAATAAAATAAATAAAGGAATTCCCTTTTTTATATTTCTAGTTGCTGTTGAGATTACAAAATAAACGAAATAAAGAATTAATAGGATGCGGTCAAATTTTCTAATAATAATATAGATTTCAATTCTGATTTCTCATTTCTCATATTTTTTAGTAGTCCTGTTTATTTTGTTAAATATAATTATATATATGTATATATATGCGTATATATATATATATATATATATATATATATATATATATATGTGTGTGTGTGTGTGTGTGTGTGTGTGGTGTGTGTACGCATCTATATATTTATATATGTGTATATGATTTTATATAATATAAATATATTAAAAAACAATAATTGCTGAGTGCAAAAGGGAAAGGAAATATTAGGCAGTGTATGAGGGTGGAAAATTGAACCAAAAAATCTGAAGATAAAATACTTTTTATTGGTTTCATTTATAATTATCTCTTTTCTCAATATATATATATATATATTATATATATATATATATATATATATATATATATACATTTATATGTATATATATATATATATGTGTATATATATCTATATGAATATATATGAATTTATATAAATATATATTATACTATGTCGTGTGTATGTATTTTTGTGTCAGTCTAAGCGTGTACATATTTATATTTATGAGTGTGTATGGCTTTAGTTTATGGATGTGTGCGCAAGCGTTATATTTCGTCGAATGAAATAGAATTGGAAATAAAAAATCTATTGTCTTGATGTGTTTACCATTCCAACATCCCGTCCATTCCACTCCATTCCAAATTCTGTCTTCTCATACTTACACTATCACTTAAGTTCATCTATATTCTCTTCTCTCCAATCCTTTCTCTCACCCTCTTCTTCACTTCGTTCTTCTTATGCTACCCTATATTTTTTACCAATAGTCATCATCTTCATAATTATGATGATCATAACCATTGCCATTAACGATTTCACCAACGGCAATACCGTCCATACATCTGCGCCATTGAACACAACAACAAAAACAACAAAAAAAAAAACGACTACGACTACTACTACTACTAATAATAATAATAATTGTTTCTACTTTTGGCACAAGGCCAGCAATTACCCAGTGCATTACTGGTACTTTATTTTATCGACCCCGTAAGTATGAAAGGCAAAGTTAACCTCGGCGGGATTTGAACTCAAATCATAAAGGGACGTAACTCTACGCTTCAAAGCATGGCGTCGGACCCTCTACCGATACTGCCAATCCACGGCCCTATAATAATGATAATACAAATTTTGGAGAGGGGAAATTCGATTAAATTGATCCCAGTACGTTACTGGTACTATATTTTATTGACCTCAGAAGGATGAAAAGTAAAGGTAACTCCGGTAGGATTTGAATTCAGAACGTAAAGGGCTGTTACTCAATACCACACAGCATGTAGTCAGACGCTCTCCGATAATAATAATAATAATTGTACCAAATTTTCGCACAAGGCCAGCAATTATCTCGGTGCATTACTGGTGTTTTGTTTTATCGACCACGAAAAGAAGAAAGGCAAAGTTAACCTGGCCGGGATTTGAACTCAGACCGTAAAAGGCTGTAACTCTATGCTGCAAAGCATGGCATCCGATCCTCTACCGATACTTCTAACCCAATAATAATAACAATAATTTCATCACCATAATTAGTATCAACATCAAAGAGATAGCATTTCAAAAAACACAGTAATACGAACAAGAAGAACATCAACAATAAAAACAGCGTCACAATTGTTTCCGCCAACAAACACCACAGATATTTCCCACTCGGATTAGTTAATGTATGTAAAAAAAAAAAAGCATTAAATGCCAGCTTAAAATAGGCAACATCATTCAAATTAGCCCGTAACATGTAGATCTCCATCTTCATGTCCCTATTTATCTGAAGAGGTCTGGATCTAGGACCTGACTAAACTCATATAAACTAGAAGGCTCCAGAACGTATAACTGCAAATTTGTCTCATAGAGAAACTGCACATATAGTAAGAACTCTTTACTTTCTGCATCAAGAAGGCTGAACATTTATATCCTGTTGCTCATTACGGAATCCCCTATTAGCTAACTTTAAGTTAAAAGTTAAAAATATATGCCATAAATTTCAAAGTAATTATTTTGAAATATCTAAATTCACTGAATCGTTCAATGAAACCAATTGATATTTCTGCAAGCTATTACGAGAGACTTAGCTCCTAGTATCCATCAAGCAAACGCAGAAAAGTGGCTCCTATACGTACAAATCCCTAAATCACTTACTATAGCACGATACACCTAACTAGATAATTAAAAAGAATGTTATCGATCATGCAATCAAAATGAAAGATATTTATAAGGTGGGACTACCACACAGTGAAGCAGGATCGAATAGGCAATGCACATCTGAACCCACATACTATATTGACCTCTCATCTCTCTCTCTCTCTCTCTCTCTCTCTCTCTCTCTCTCTCTCTCTCTCTCTCTCACACACACACACACACACACACTCTCTCTCTCTCTCTCTCAGGCATTGATAATCATGCTGAGTCAGTCAACTCCTATATATATATATATATATACGAGTATATATGTATGTATGTATGTATGAAGGTATTGTAGGCTTATTCATATACAGAGAGAGAGAGAGAGAGAGAGAGGAGAGGATAATAAAGAGAGGGAGAGAGAGAGAGACGTACAGATATGGATGCTTAAAGATAATATGTAAGTATACATGTATGAAAATATACATATACTCATGTATGTATATATATATATACTCATGTATGTATATATTTCTTTTCGCTCAACTC
>OZ024747.1:54334075-54364075 GCA_964016885.1 Eledone cirrhosa
TATATATATATATATATATATATATATATATATATATATATATATATATATATATGTACACATATATATATATTTATATATATATATATATATATATATATATATATATTATATATGTATGTATGTACATATATATATATATATATATATATATATATATGTATATATATATATATATATATATATATATATATATACATATATATATATATATATATATATATATATATATATATATATATATATATATATATATATATATATATATATATATATACATATATATATATATAATATATGTATGTACTTATATATATATATATATTATTATTTTTTTTATTATCGTTATTATTGTCATCATCTTTAGCCTTTATTCTTGTCCTAAGGGTCTGAAAAGTCTAGAAAATTCTCAGAGAAAAGTGAGAAAATCAAAATAACAATTAAAAAATAAGAAGAATGAAAAAAGAAACCGAGGATAACACACGCATACACAAACATATTCAGACACAGGCCTACACACCATACAGTCACACACACACACACACACACACACACACACACACGTACACACACACACACATATGCATGAACTTAGGAAGAAAGAAAGAGAAAATGAAGAAATATATGCCGAAAGCTGCTTACATTAATTTAGTGAATCGTCGTTAGTGGTTTAGGTGCTGGTGGTTGTTGTGGTGGTGGTGGTTATGATGTTGGTGTTGGTTGTCGTGGTGGTGGTTGTCGTGGTGGTGATAGTTGTGGTGGTGGTGGCGATGGTTGTGATGGTGGTGGTTGTGGTGGTGGTGTTGTTGATGGTTGTGTTGGTGGTGGTGGTTTTGGTGGTGGCTGTGGTGGTGGTTGTCGTTGTGGTGATGGTTGTGGTGGTGATGGTTGTGGTGGTAATGGTTGTGTAGATGATTGTGGTGGTGGTGGTTGAGTTGGTGATGGTTGGGTTGGTGATGGTTGGGTTGGTGATGGTTGTGGCGCTGATGATTGTAGTGGTCATGATTATGTGGGTGATGGTTGTGGTGGTAGTGGTGATGTTCGTAGTTTTGGTTGTGTGGTCGTGTTGTTGTTGTTGGTGATGGTAGGGTGGTGGTGGTTGTAGTTTTGTTGGTGGTGATGGTGATGATTTGTTGAGATGGTGATGTTGTCGTGTTGTTGTTGGTGGTGGTGTTGGTGGTGGTGGTATTGTCGTGCCGGTGTGGTCATGTCGGTGTAGACGTGGTGATGATACTGGTGTAATGGTTGTGTTGGTGTTGTTGGTGGTGATGGTGGTGGTGTTCTCGCCGTTTTGGTGATTGTGGTGGAGGTGATGGTTGTGTTGGTTGCGATGGTGGTGGTGGTGAGGTGGTGTTCGTGATGCTGGTGTAGTGGTTGTGTTGATGGTGGTTGTGCTGGTGGTGATGTGTTCGTGTTGTTGTTGTTGTGTTTGATGGTGGTGATGGTGGTGAAGGTGGTGAAGTGGCTACGTTTGTGTGGGGAGGTAGGTGTGTTTTTAGTGGAGTTGAGGCAGTTAATTTATATGCATGTGTTTGGTCAGGTAGCAGTGGTTGTCGCGACAATTGGGGTGGGTTATTGTAAGATGGAGTTTAGTGGGGATGGCTGTAGTCGTGATGATTAGGTTGGGTTGGTTTAAGGTGGAGGGTGGTAGGGGTGTGGCGTGTGGCAGATTGGGGAATTAGGTTCAACAACAATAACAGTGAAAATAAAATAAAATATTAAACTGCAAAAGCTCAGCAGTGCTCCAGTTTAGGGGCGAGTTTCCTTTCCTCTTACGTTCTAGAAACTAGGTCAAATATACATACATACACACACAAACATATATATATATATACACACACACACACACACACACACACACACACACACACATATATATATATATATATATATATATATATACATATATGCATATGTTTGTGTAATTGAGTATATGGTGTGTGAGATGTAGCGTCCGAATTGCAAACGAATTCGCTTTCTTCCTCCACCTAATGACACTAATGACACAAATAGACACCTTAAGGTATATATGTGACAGTACGTATTCACACATATATGCTTGAGCACAGGCGTTGTCAACCTCACACACACATATACATACACAGACGCACATCACTTTCACAACTATTTTATCGAGAATTTAAACGTGACAAAAATACACGAGCACACGTTCCCAGTTATATATATATATATATATATATATATATATATATATATATGTGTGTGTATATATATATTTATATATATGTGTGTGTCTATGTATGTGTGTGCGCGTCTGTGTGTGTGTGGGTATGTGTGTGTGTGTGTGTGTGTGAATATATATATATTTATATATATATATATATATATATATAAATACATTTCGATATATGTATGTATGCACATATATTCATATTCATCCTTTACCTGTTGGTATTTTTCGTTATAGTTATATACCTTGGCTACTTACATCTAGTTGATATATTCGTATGTCACCCCTATATACCTTTGCTTTACTTTTGGTCAAGACATTGATTAACTTTTCGTACCATTGAGTGTTTTGTGACTGCTTCAAATAATTCGATTGATATCTACCCTATTTCAGTTTCAGGATTTTTGCTTCACCGTTAAAGACAGATATTGATCCTTACTGGCTCAATAAATAAGCGACATTCAAATGTAAGCTGATTGTATACAATCGTTACAAAGGTGTCGTATACCATGAGGTAATCCCCTTTTTTCTTGAATCTTCACAGAAACCTAATGTATAATGTATTAACAAATGAGAAATATCATTATCAACTTTATTTTAAAATATTAAGATAAATATCTGAAGAAATACATTAGAAAGGCAACGTAAAATAGAAATCAACGAAAGCCCTCCACAGCTTGCATTTTGTGCGACAGAAATTAATATAATGTTACGTCGACTGTCGGAATTAAAACAAGCACCATTTCATGTTTTACATATTAGATTAGGAGTATATTATACCAGATGAAAGGTAATTGGTCGCGGCCATAAACAGTAGCTGTATTGTTAATAAATAAGATACGGTAGACGATAATTAAGATGTGTATGTCAAGGTAACTGCAAACGCATGTAAAATTAGACTATTCATCATTACTATTCCTTTAATCAAGGAAAAGCATCGCTGCGACACGTTCAATAGTAAATTTTGTTTTAAATGTTACTCGTGAAAGCAATCGTGCATACGTGAAATATTTTGGTAACGGAATATATATCACGACCACAGTTACAAGGTGTAAGGGAGGGAAATGTTTGAACATGAAACATGCTATGCGGAAAATGAAGCGGGGGATGGTTGTGATGACCTCTATCACTGAAAAACGCGGGTGACTGACTAAGGGGCATGCTGGGGGAGGGAGTTTCGAATTTCAACGAAATCGGTTGAAAAATGTGGGAGCTAGAGCCGTAAAGGCGGAAATTTGAGCGAAAATGTGGTATTTTCGAATATTTAAGTGGCTGCCACGCCGTTCCTGAACAAAACATCCTAAATGTAAAGTCACTTTAAGACGTGAAATAATCAGATCTAGCGTATTGTAACATTTGAACCAAGTAGGTTGATTAATGTGGGATCTAAAACCGAAAAATTGCAATTTTGAGTCTAAAAGTGGTATTTTTGAATATTTAAGCGGCTGCCACGCCATTCCTGAACAACAAATACAAAATATAAAGCCGTTACATATTATTTTTCGATACCTAAAAAAAGGTTATCCCCTATCGATTTTTATCTGCAGAATGACCCCGGAATAAAAAACGACATGCTGATATATAGAAAACACTCCCCGATGACTAATCTATGAGCCTGTAAAGGTTCATGAAAGTCGGTCGTAAGATGTAGACCCCTATAGGTAATACACAGACACACAGACACACATACACACACATACTTAATTTTATATATATACAGATTACTTAATGTCTGTCAGATTGTGTGGTCGACAAATTTCCAATAACGGTATAACGCATTATACGATTCATAAATAATACTGTATGATTTGAATGCAGTGATCTAACATATTCATTAGAGCCTCAGATTAAATAATTGTGGTATTTGTACCGGCTGTTTACTGGCTCGGATTTCATATTCCGACAGGATCACTTTCGCACTTCAGACATTCGAGGGTGATAGGTAAAATATCAAAAGGAGCATTCTTTATAAGCGGAATTGTTAAAGCGTTAGAAACTATTGTCAATATATGCATTCAAAGTTCATACTCATCAATTTGTCAGTAAAAAAATTGGTAACCATATATATATATATATATATATATATATATATATATATATATATATATATATATATATATATATATATACTGTACCGATTGTGTTGTTATTTCTGTTTACCTTTTAAATACATACATATATATATATAATAAATTTGAAAAAATGATCGCTCTACATGGCTGAATAAAATAAATGTAATCTGAGTTTATATTTATCGGATTCGGCCATGTAGAGTGATATTTATTTACTTATTTTATTTATTTATTTATTTTATTTATTTGAATTTGGCAAAGCCAGCCATTAATCGCTCGAAAACAGGCGTCTGACTGGCTTGTCTGCTGATATGCAAATCTGGCTGATCAGTGGATCTTCTAATATGCAGATTAAAGTTTAAGCAAATAATCGCTTTCACCCTTAACGGATTTTAGTCTTCACATTTATTATTACTATATATATGTGTGTGTGTGTGTGTGTGTGTGTGTGTGTGTGTGTGTGTGTGTGTGTGTGTGTGTGTGTGTGTGTGTGTGTATATATACATATAGATAGATGGATAGAGTTCTGAGGATACAAGTAATCATCCCCCCTCGCTCTCTCTCTCTTTCTCTCTCTCTCTCTATATATATATATACCCGCATGTGCCTGTGTTTTATAGAAATGGTCCCTCTACCAAGAGGAGTGATCCTATGTATAAGACAATGTTGTTCTATATATGTGTGAGGAGAGGGATTTTATCTTTACTTCATTGCCTCGCTTTAGCAATAAGAAACGTTTTGAAAATCCAACGTTACGAGACATGGCTTTCACATCGAATAAGTAGAAAACATATTGAACTTCAACTACACCAAGAAGAAGAAGAAGAACAAAAATAATGTAAATAACGAAAGACCATGATATCTACCTGCAAGGCATTTGGACATATTGGCTTCTTTCAGACATATTGTTCAGTCTAGTGGAAAACAAACAAACGAGATACAAAGAAAAATAAATAAACAGTTGATTTCATAAGTTTAAGGCGAACAAAAAATGAAATTAAACTATGTAAAATGTGATGTCCCCTTCGTTGTAAACACACAAACTCACACACACTTTCATATATGCACAGAAGCATTCATCTGTACCTGCATGCAGAGACACGTTTTCATACACACATATTGGAATATATAAAATATATATATGTGTGTATGTGAACTGAATATGCGTATACACACACACACACACACACACACACACACACACATATATATATATATATATATATATATATATATATATAACGAAGGAAATGTGGTAAGGAACCAGGTGGACCATAACGCACCAAAGTACTCAATACTTAGGGTAGTAGAGTGGGTAATATGAACGAGTAGGACCCCGACGGCTGAGCTCAAGCCGTCTCGACGGCTTGAGCTCAGCCGTCGGGGTCCTACTCGTTCCTATATATATATATATATATATATATATGTGTGTGTGTGTGTGTGTGCGTTTATGTATATATACACATATTATATATATATATGGACATGTGTATGTGCATTTATGTATATATAAAAATATATATGTATATATATGTGGGGGGGGGGGGGTAAATATGGAAGTAGCTCAGAAATGATACGTGTAACGTTGAACCTGAAATGCAGTCTTTATGAAATAATATGAGAAAAGAAAAAGGAAAACAAAGATCTCTTCTTCGAAAGTCATATGACGGGCAAGTCAAGAGAGAAGCGGTAGGGGAGATAAGTCCGGACTCCGTAAATGTACTCATAAACTCATAAAACATACGCCCATGTGTATGATATATGTATGCTTTTAAATATATATACATATCTCTCTCTCTCGCTCTCTCTCTCTCTCTCTCTCTCTCTCTCTCTCTCTCTCTCTCTCTCTCTCTCTCTCTCTCTCTCTCTCTCTTTATATAGACACTGTATATGAAAGGTATATTATGGTGTGCCGTGTATGTTGCTGAGACTTAAGCGTTGGACATTGTAACAAATAATGTTATGTTTGATGAGGATATGATGCGGTCTGAGAGCAGACCACGGCTTGAGGATTAATTCATTTACAACCGCAATATAAACATTCCGCTGTGTATGTATGTATGTATATATGCTTCATACATACATTCATACGTAGGTGTATGTATGTATACATATATATATATATATATATATATATATATATATATATATATATATATATATATATATATATATATATATAGGAGGCAGATGCATTAAAAATATCTTTGTTGGCGGAGAGGCCAGATATTCTAATAGAGATGCTTTTTACTAGGTTATCAGTGATGTTTTGGGGGGTGGTTTGAATTAACATTAATATATTTAAGGGACTCGTTAGGTTTGTGGTACGGGTAATAGAGGGAAGTATCTAGGTCGAGAGTGACATCTAAGAAGTTGGCCCTAGTCAAATTAGAATCTATAGTTATACTAAATCCTAGATTAGAGAAGAAAGAGCTTAAGTTTTTCCGAAACCCATCGGTGGTTCTGGGGCTAACGTTATGCAGGGCGAAGAGGCCGTCGTCTCGGTATAAACCTCCAGTTAGGCCGGTAAAGAGGTTCTTCAGGTTATGTAGGATGTACAGGCCCACAAGATCGCTAATTTCAGCCGAGTCGCTTCCTTGAAGAACATCCCTATCCCTCCAAGGAAACTATACTTAAAAACACTCATCAGACGTACCGACGAGTTCATCAAGCGAATTAGATGGAGGGCCTTCTTCCTCGACAACCCTGATGTAGCATCTACCAATGATGAGAAGTTCGGCTTCAAAACGAATAAGACACCACCCACCAACAGCCTACTCCAACCATTTGAAGAAGACCTCTTCAAGATGATCAAGGATATTAAATTCCGTAGAGCCACCACACCATTCCAGGCCTACTTAAATGCCGAATTACGGAAAATAAAAAAATCCCCTAATCTTTATGTCTCCTCCGATAAAACCAAAAACGTTTATGAGGTAGACCCACAGACCTACAATAAGCTGGCAAAAAATACCATCACGACCACCTACAAAAAGGTAATAGAGAGGGCGCTGACTGAGACAAACGCGGCCGGAAAAGAAATCGCCAAGTCCCTTAATTTACATGACCGAACCGAACCTTTAAGGGTAAAGACCCCGCACTTTACCCTGAAGGACCATAAGGGAAATTTCCTCAACAAACCATCAGTCAGACTTATCAACCCCACTCGTTCTGACATCGGCTCTATCAGTAAGAAGATCCTGGATAGAGTTCTACCATCATTGCGGGCAGCCTCACCACTTCCACTCTGGAGTAGAACATCTGAGGCAATATCATGGTTCCAAGAATTACCCGATAAACACCACACTCGCTTCCTGCAACTCGACATAGAAAACTACTATGCCTCTATCTCGGAGCCCCTCCTGAAGGACGCAATTAACTTTGCCAGGAATTTTACCACCATTACCGATGCTGAGCAAGTTATTATCCTCCACGCTCGTAAGACCTTTCTATACCACGATGGATCTTACTGGATCAACAAGAAATCTCAGACCCCATTTGACGTTAGCATGGGGGCGAGCGACTCGGCTGAAATTAGCGATCTTGTGGGCCTGTACATCCTACATAACCTGAAGAACTTCTTTACCGGCCTAACTGGAGGTTTATACCGAGACGACGGCCTCTTCGCCCTGCATAAGGTTAGCCCCAGAACCACCGATGGGTTTCGGAAAAACTTAAGCTCTTTCTTCTCTAATCTAGGATTTAGTATAACTATAGATTCTAATTTGACTAGGGCCAACTTCTTAGAAGTCACTCTCGACCTAGATACTTCCCTCTATTACCCGTACCACAAACCTAACGAGTCCCTTAAATATATTAATGTTAATTCAAACCACCCCCAAAACATCACTGATAACCTAGTAAAAAGCGTCTCTATTAGAATATCTGGCCTCTCCGCCAACAAAGATATTTTTAATGCATCTGCCTCCTACTACAATGACGCCCTAGCCCGTAGCGGATTTAAAGATAAGATAACTTACCTAGAAACCACCCCATATATATATATATATATATATATATATATATATATATATATATATATATATATATATATATATATATACACATACGCTAATCTAATATGTCTTATAATCTGAGGTTTCAACTGCTCACTCAGTAAATAACTTTCCTTTAAAATATTTTAGATTTAAAACTCAACAGTACTCCAGATTGGTCAATTTCATTGAGTTTATTTTTAATATTTTTTATCGTTCTTTTCCTTAGGTTGATGCACTTGCTTTCTGAATTTTCATGTGTATTAACGTGTCGAAGCCTCCATTGCTCTAACCTCAGAATCAGATTCATGATATTTGTGTCGTTATTTTCATCTAGTTAGCATTGGTCTCAAACTATCATTAGAGTGTCAGAAAAATTTAAATGAATGTAATTGTAGTAAATATAATACAGATTCCTAGCGTAGTACGAAGTTACATTTTAAAGGTATATATTGTATTTAATCCACGCCAGATGACTGACCTCCTCCAACAGTAATAACGAGTTTGAACTCAGAATAAAGAAGCCACAGTAAATCAGACATGATACTTCGTGGGAAACTATATCATCTGAGCGAAACTAGCAACACATTTTTAAATTCAGACTCTCGGCAATTCATATAGGAGCAAAGACATCAATTACATCATCCCTCTACCAATATTTATCTAGTTCTTTATTATATTGATCCCCAAAACATGAATGTTAGAGTTGATCACATTGGGATTTGAGCTCGGAACGTAAAAAGCCGGAAAATATATTACATAAAGTTCTGCTCGAAGTTCTAATGATTGCATCATTCCTACTCAATGATAATAGCAATAATAATAATGACGCAATTAGTAGTAGAAATATATAATATATATACATATATACATATAATATATTTTGAAAGGATAACAACGACGATTGGTTACTGCTTCATTGCATTTATTGGTAGGTGACGCGCGTTTCGCCACTGATCAGCGACGAACTCTATAAAATGCTACTAGCATTTTAAAGGGTCCTTCGAGCTCACCGATTATAGAGTCGGGTAAGATCAATACATATCGAACATTGAGCTGATCAGTGGCGAAACGCACGTCGCCTACCAATAAATGTAATGAAGGAGTAACCAATCGTGCTTGTTATCCTTTCAATATATTACACATTGTATAGCTCTACACCTCAACACAGAAGTGAACCTAAACTTCGAGTGTTCAGCCGGGTGAAACTCCAAGTTACGCTCCCTATATATATATATGTGTGTGTGTGTGTGTGTAACAAAGTGTGTGTGGTAAGATACCAGCTAGACCATAACGCAGCAGAGTACTCAATACTTAGGTTAGTAGAGTGGGTAATATGAAAAAAGCTCGGATCTAGCTCTCGAAGCGGCCGGACTTCAGCCCTCGTTGTATATATATATATATATACATATTCACACACACACACACACACACACATATATATATATATATATATATGTATGTATATATATATATGGGGTGTGTGTGCGCGTGTGTATAAGGCCATCCAAAATTCTCATTCACTGATATATTTACTCCTCGGGTTATTGATGTGGTAAATTTAGATTTACAACCCCCAGGTAATTAATGTTTTCTAGGTGTATGTAGGGTGTATGTATACATACATATATGGTGGCTGCCAACTCGTTTTCGAGTACGGCCACTACTTTATATCCATGTAGGAGAACCCCTACCGATGCGCTGAACGAGTGAGACCTTTTAGTCCAGCCAGCGACCTGAAAACTCTGGTACAAACACTTCACTTGTGACAATTATTGACACATAGTGCTGGGCCCATGGTACCATGTGACGACAAGTGCAGAGTGTTCTCCAGATATACAGCAATGCCTGTGCCGTGGAGCTTTAATAGTGAACAAAGGCACTGCACAAAGCCAGTCCCACTCTCTTAACCAAGATGATATTTACCAAAAAGAAGAACAAGTCAACATCATTGGATACCATCAGGGTTGCAGGTGTTATCTCAGAGTTTTCCTTCTCCTAGAATTCTGCCTTGACAAAGGCTAAGAGGTCATCTCTCCCGGTGATTTTGGATGGCGATTGACTCTTAAGAGCTCCTTTGCCCTTTGACAGGTTCTGTTTTTAGTCCTGCAGGATGTCCAAAGTCACCCTCCTCACCAAGAAACCTTGGTGAGGTTGCCAGTTTATATACATTCACACATATAAAATATATAGACAGATACATGCACATACACACTCATACAAAGCCACACCCACACAAATTATGTATATATAAATATAAATATATATGCATATGCAATTTAAAAAAAACGAGATTATTTTCCATATATATATTACACACACACACATACACACAGACACATGCACACACAGACACACACACACAAACACCCTCGCACATACACAGATACATATAGAGAGAGATAGAGATATATATATACTTACTTATATATATATATATATATATATATATATATATATATATATATATATATATATATATATATATATATATATATATATATATATATATATATATATATATACATGTGTATATTCATAATTACATACATTGAAACTCACACACAAACACTCACACACACACACACACTCACACACTCACACACATATGTATATATATATATATATATATATAGCCATATCGTCATACATATTGACTTACACAATGGCATGCGTAGTAATTCATGTCAGCCATGTCAGTTGTAGATATTAAACAGGTTTTTACATTGCTATAAAATATGGATAGATATTTCTAGAATCTTTAGCTTGTGAAACACATTGATAACTATTTACAGCATTTATCAGCAAGCAAACTGATAGAATAATAGGCTAGTAATCATATCACATCTAATCCCAGATGGCGCCCTTATCTACAGAGGTTTTATCCCTTATTATAAGGTTCTACTACACTGGGGATCTCAATAATGATTACAGCCATAACAGATTAATAATTAACTTATCACTTAGTATAGCCTGCTTACATTCTAGGCTTTCTTTTCTACTCTTTATCTAGACTTTCATTGTTTTCTCTACCCACCACCTCATTCGCTGTAAATATACATACACACTTATATACATATACGCACTTACAAACACTTTCACATACACACACATTCTCATATACATTTAGCATATATATATGTGTGTATACAACATATATATATATATATATCATATATATATATATATATATATATATATATATATATATATATATATATATATAATATATATATATATATATATATATATATATATATATATATATATATATATATATATATATATATATATATATATATATATATATATATATATATGTATATATGTTGTATACACACATATATATATGCTAAATGTATATGAGAATGTGTGTGTTTGTTTGTCCTTGTGTGTGTAGGTATATATATATATATATATATATATATATATATATATAATATATATGTGTGTATGTATGTGTATCATCAACATCTTTTATCGTCCGCTCTCCGATGCTGGCATGTTTGGACTTGGCATTACATGCGTGTGTTATGTGTTATGCTTATGTAGTACATGTGTATATGAGCTTGAACTCAAGATGAGTATATGTGTATTGTGTATTTGACCTTTTGCAAGGTTGTATATATATATATATATATATATATATATAAGTAAAAAAGATGAAATCGAAAATTGAGATGGAGGGACTGTGGTTTTTCTCAGATGTGAGAAAAACCACAAACCTCCATCTCAATTCTAATTTTGAAAAGCAGAAGAACTGTGAGACCGGTATAAATATATATAACCAAATAAATATATATATATTTTTTTTAAATAAGAGTCCATTTGTATTTTCGATTTCAACCTTTTCCCTTATACTTTCACTCTGGATTATTTTTCATTTTGTGAAAAAAACCTCACTTTTTTATATATATTTATATATATATATATATATATATATATATATATATATATATATATATATATATATATATATATATATATCAATGAAAAGTATAGAAATTGTTGTAGCGAGAAGCTAACAGTATTCCATAACACACACACACACACACACACACATATATATATATATATATATATATATATATATATATATATATATATATATATATATATATATATATATATATATATATATATATATATATATATATATATATAAATATATATATATAGAAATATAAGTATGTACACGTACATACATATATGTGGGATGTTTGTTTACAAACACACCGAGCATTATAATAAATGTTCGCTGAATCCATACTTACATATATATATATGTGTGCATGTATGTATATACATACTACTGTACGTCTGTATACATATATGTATGTACGTGTATTTAAGTAACAGCCGTACTAAGAGTGGGAAATGAAATTTCGTTTCATTTTTTTCCGTTTATCGTTTCCGGTGCACCCGGCCGATGAACCCACTCGATATGCAAATTGGGCTACTCAGCCGTTAATATGCATAAGTTACGTATATACGTTCAACAATCTGGCAGGAAGGTATATGTTGCTAACGATAGCTAATAACCTTGAAATTAGTACAGCGTTCCTTTGTCAGTGTTGAACAAACGAGCAACGATGGTTGCTAGACACTACGGCTTAATACGGGATATAAATATATATATTTTATATATATATTAGTTATATATATATTAGTTCTGCGTCATCTCTCAAGCCACATACAATAACCTCGCCTTCGAACACCTAAGCGACAGTGAACTGTACACAGTGATCCCGGACATGACCGCAGCCCAAATCGAAAAACAGACCAACTCCATTTGGTTCGATATCTGTAGGAGAAGACAACTCCCGAATAAAATTAAACTCAACTACACCACTAGAAATAGCAGACTGCCCACTTTCTACCACCTCATCAAGACCCACAAGAATAGCACTAAGACGCATATAAGATCCATCGTCTCTAGCATAGAAGGACCCCTATACAAAATTTCCTGGCTTCTCTCCCAGGTCCTCAAGCCTCTACTCTCCACCTTCCCCGGACATGTCAGTAGCTCCGACGAAGTTATACGTAGATTACACCAACTCCAGCCAGAACAACTTAAACTTAATAAATACGCTTTTAGCCTTGACGCTGTCTCCCTCTACACTACAGTCCCCGCTCACCCAGCTGTCGATTTATTGACGGACTGCGTGGTCGCAGAGAACATCCACTGCTACGGCCTCTACCCGACGGACATACACCAACTTTTGTCCTTCACAGTAGACAACACGTACTCCACCTTCCACCACCACACATACAGACAGACAACAGGATTACCCATGGGATCCAGCCTCTCGGGCCTGCTGGCCATCACTTACATGAACCAGCTAGAATGCCGAGCCCTCAACACCTGCCATTCCCATGCCTTCTTCACCCGATATGTAGATGACATACTCATCCTTACATCATCCCGTGAGGAGGCAGAGAAAATATACACAACATTCTCCAGCATGGACGCCAGTATAAAGTTCAGCATGGAACACCCCGATGACCGCGGATCCCTATCCCTGCTGGACTTCCAACTCAGGGTAACAGAGGAAGGCAACATCCACACCTGCTTCTATAAAAAAGCCGCCAGCAGGGACCTGTTCGTACATTTCAGATCGGCCCTCCCACTCGGTGCCAAGTTCGGATACATAAAGAACGAACTGGCACGTATCAAGAACAAATGCACCGACGCCAGAGACCGAGACACACACACCACACATTTCCTGGAAGTACTCAAACTGAACGGATACACGACATCCACCACAAACCGTGCCAGAAAGAACAGAGGACACCACACCCGAGGCACTAACACTTGCTTCCTGAAGCTCCCACACTTCAGTGAAGAAACAACAACAGCCATCCGCAGAGCCATCAGACGAGAGGGTCTGGATATTCAACTGGCCCATTCGGGTCCTTCTTTGCGCGGACGGCCGGCTAAGAGACACTCCACCAGACATGACAACTGCTGCAGACTAGCCAACTGCCCCATCAACGACACAGACCTATGCCACCAGGCTTACGTAGTCTACAGACTAGAGTGTGACAAATGCAACAACTTCTACGTAGGTAGCACCACCAGACCACTCCACATAAGAATAAAAGAACACCTCAATACTAACGCTTCCTCATTTAAGAAACACCTAGTTAAATGCAAAAACACCGATAAAAACATAACAGTTAGGATAGAAACTAAGGAAAGAAACCTCGGTAATCTTAGAATCAAGGAAGCACTTATTATAGATAGAACACATCCACCAATCAATAATAGACTAGAGCTCAACACCCAATTTATAACCTGATAGGGCCTCTAGCCCCATTTTTACACACCCCACACACACGCACGCGCACACCTCCACTTATTCTCTCTCACACATACACACACAAAACCAGTTCTAACACCAGATAACACCTACCCCCCACTTTTACGATTAGACCTATCTTCCCACACTCACACACACACACACACACATACCTACACCTTCATGCATTCTCCCACACACATATACAGGCACGCATTTAAAATTTAAAAAAACAATACAAAAACAAAAACAAAACATAAACAAACCCCTCTTAAAGGGAGACTACTCTTTATCCACCTAATTTTAATTCTTTGATATTAAAGTTAGAACAGATACTCTATACTATTTCCGGACAGCATGGCTTCATTAGAGATTTAAAGACGCTGGTCTGAGACCTTTACTTCCCTCCGAAGAAGAGATATTATCTCGAAAATTAAGGACATTTAAATAAATTCAAGGTGAAGGACGAATTCACATCAATATCTTTCACTATTGCATTCTTTTTTCTATGTCCATATCTGCATTGTCTTGGCCTTATTACACATATTCTAACGTTTATACCTCATTACACAATGCTTCAAGTGAACTATAACCTCCTCCATATATATATATATATATATATATATATATATATATATATATATATATATATATATATATATATATATATATATATATATATATATATATAAGTCGATGTATTGGTGTGATGGTACGTCTTTATGTCTAAAAGAATATTTTTCAATATTTGTAATCGTACATGTTTGGCTATGTATAATTATATTCATGATTGTGGAACTTTTTCAGCCATGTATTATTTTAAATCTATGGTCTGCACTTTAAATCCAGCCAAGTAATACACATATACACAGAAATACACCCACAAACACACACACACAAACACACACACACAGACAGACACACACACACACACGCACTTACGTGCATATATCTCTCTCTCTCTCTCTATATATATATATATATATACGTATGTAAAAGGTAAACAGAAATAACAACACAAACGGTACAGTACATGGAAGGAATATATTAGTTTAACGCCTCAAATACTCGGGAGAGGGCCTTAACGTTTCGGACGCCAGTCTTTCATCAAAGGAAATAATGAGAAATTAGAAAAATTGAAGGGGCGTGCAGGGCGGAATTTGAAAAAAATACTTTTAGCGAAATATAACAGGTTCATTCCTGTTGCTATCTCTTGGAAAATCGTTGCTGCTGGAGTTGTGTGTATTATATACTTTTTTAGAAAAGTGGGTGACGGTGCGCGTCTATCTGAAATGGAAAAAAAGCCGTTTTGTATAGAGCTATACGTGTGTGTGTGTTATATATACACACACACACACACACACACACACACACACATATATATATATATATATATATATATTAAGATGCTCGCACATTGCTCGGTCTGTTGGTTTTTTTCGCTGTTTTCTCCTTCCTTCCCCTTTCCCTTCTATTTCCGTTCTCTACCTCCTCTGTTTTCCCAATCACTTACTTAGTTATTGAACGCTCTGGGGGTAGATTTATTGTCTTTAAAGCGTTAAAAGATCCGAGACCCCCAGCAGACAACTGATGAGGAACCCCCCCCCCCCCCCCCCCCCACACACACCTCGTTCTTGCTTTCTTCTCATTCTCATTCCAATTTTAAGCCTATATATATATATATATATATATATATATATATATATATATATATATAAGACTATCGAATATGAATTCAAAACATGAGGGGACACAGGTCAAAGACAACGGAAATAAAACAGACGGTTCCTCTTTACCAGTCTACATCAGTAAATCTCTCTAGTATACACACACTGGAACGCAACAGAAGAGGTAGACATGACGATATGTATCTTTCAGTGAATTACATTATCTACGTTGCACAATTGAATAATGTAGAATAGTAGGGCGCTGGACAACATGCTTTGCGACATAGAGTTACCCCTCATCTTTACGGGTCGATGAATTAAAGAAGCAATATCGTACTGGGGTCGATACGATCGAATTTCGCTCATCCGAAATTGTAGGCCTTTTGCCTAAATCAGAAACCATTATTATGATTATTAACTGGCGGTGGATTTGGTAGTATCGGTAGAGGGCCGGACACCATGCTTTGCCACTTAGAGTTACAGCCCTTTACTGTCTGAGTTCAAATCCCGCCGAGGTTAACTTTGCCTTTCATCCTTACGGGGTCGATAAAATAAAGTACCAGTAATGCACTGGGTTAATTGCTGGCCTTGTGCCAAAAATAGAAACAATTATTATGATTATTAACTTTTATTTTAATACTAAGAAGGGTGATTGATAGAATCCTTAGAGGGTTGAACATATTTTGTTGTTGAATTTTGCTTCCGGTACATTGCGTTCTGTGTTCAAATCCGACAGATGTCAACTTTCACCTTCTTCCTTCCGGTATTGATAAAAGAAATAACGTTAATGCAATGAGCGTCAATTTAATCGAGTTAAACTTCTTCCAAGAAAAAAAAAAAATGTCATCCATATTCTCTGTGATGATCCAAAATTTAGCGTTCCAATTTTTTTGAATAAATATATGAAAATAGTTTGTCCCATTAGTATCCCTTTAAATTCGATATCCCACTAATGGTGAATGCATGTTGACTTTTAGAACATGTCATTTACAGGTAGATGAATATAGTGGTTTCGAATTTAGATATAAGGCCAACAATTATAGCGGAAAGAGGAACATCGATTGAATGGACCCCCATTAGTTACAGTGGGAGTGGAGTGGTGTGGATGGTTAATGTCTGTCAGAAACTCAAACTCTCGTCTGATACGCGTTTTGCGATTGATCAGCTCAAACTACGATCGGTAATAATCAAGCCGGACGCTCAAATTGAAAGCTCATCAGACTTGTGAATTATCGTATTATTCATGTATTTATTTATTTGTGTTCCAGTCGAAGGATTGAAGCCATGCTGCAGCGTGTGTATATGTATATATATATATATATATATATATATATATATATATATATATAGAGAGAGAGAGAGAGAGAGAGAGAGAGGGGAAAAGAGAGATATGTAAAAGGTAAACAGAAAAACAATATATGTATATATATATAAGGGGAGGCACAAAAACAAAGAAAATAATCCCCAGTCACTGAAGAGGTCACATAATATATGACGAAAGAACTTTGACAATATATGAACAATCGTCTGGTTGTGGAACCAACCAACCAACCGGAAATTTATAAATTTAATTTATAATAAATTGGAGTGAAAGCTACTGGTGCGTGTGTTTCTTATGGGCAACATGACCCTCCCAAAGCATAACAATATCGGTTTCAACACACGTTTTCAGATAAAGAATCTTGCTAAACAAATTCAGAAACGATATATATATATAAACATTTAGGTTTAATTATATATATATATATATATATCAGAATAAAGGCGGTAAAAACCAGTTAGCCCATTACTCATCAGATTACTCGATACTTGGGGTAGTAGAGTGGCTAATATGCTGAATTCGGGGCCCCGACGGCTGAGCTCCAGCCGTTTCATATATATATATACATATTATTCTTTAATAATATAAATACATTCATGCTGATAAACATGCGCACATATATACACATAAGCACACATTTAAAACTATACCTGTACACATAACAACATGAAGTGTCGCTTGTATTTTAATAGGCAAACGCACCGATATCCAGAAACAGGCGAAGGTAGAATGTTAACAGTAATCATAATTTCTGTAACAAACCAACTGAGAAATTAAAGAAAGTGGTACGTATATATATATATATATATATATATATATATATATATATATATATATATATGTGTGTATATATATATATATATATAAAGAGAGGGAGCGAGTGAGGGAGAGGGAAAGAGAGAGAAAGAGAGAAATGGAGAGAGAGAGGTTTTTAGAAGTATTGTATGGAGAGAAAATTTAATAGGCAGTGTGATCGTTCTCCTCTTTCTCTTTTGCCTATGTTTCTTTCCTGTTCTCTCCCTTTCTCCCTCGCTCTCAATCCCCCTCTTTCGTTCTCCTTCTCTCTGTCTTCAATCTCACTCTTCCTTCTTCCTCCTCCTCTTTATTCCATTCTTTTAAACCTGATGGAAAGGCTACGCAAAATAATTAGTTAATCAACCGTTTCCCATTTGAAACAACCAAAGGCGAACACATGTATGTATGTATGTAGGCATAGAGATATATGTGTGTGTATATATATATATATATATATATATATATATATATATATATATATATATATATATATATATGTATATATATATGTATAAATATAGGTATATATATATATAGACAGATATATATATATATATATATATCTTTCTATATATATATATATATATATATATATATATATGTATATATATATGTATAAATATAGGTATATATATATATAGACAGATATATATATATATATATATCTTTCTATATATATATATATATATATATATATATATCTTTCTCTCTCTCTATATATATATATATATATATACATATATATATATTCCTATCTATCTCTACCTCGTTCTCTCTCCCTCTCACACTCTCTTTCCGTCTCCCCCACCGCTCTCTCTCTCTCTTCCCCTCTCCCTCTCTCTATATATATACATATATATATATATATATATATATTTATATATACATATTTATATATATATATACGTGTATGCGTGCAATGTTCTCACACTCCATACATGAATTATATTTACTTACATACGCACGTAAATCCTCAAATACATAATTAAAAAGACATACATTCGCACACACACATATACATGTATATATATATATATATATATATATATATATATACATATTGCATATATTCATTCCAACATATATTCATACATACATACTTACGTACATACATACATACATACATACTTATGTACATACTTATGTACATACATACATACTTATGTACATACATACTTATGTACATACATACTTACGTACATACATATATACATACACCCAAACATGCCTACATTCATACAAACATATATACATGCATGTATACATACATACATACATACATACATACATATTTACATATATAGCTAAATGCATACACACATATATATATATATATATATATATATATATATATATATATATATATATATATATATATATATATATATATATACGTGTGTTTATATGTGTCGGTCCATATCCGATTGGATCGTCGCTCGAGCCTCGCTGTGAAGATTAAATTGAATTAGATGCAAGAACTAATCTAATAGTCTGGAATTGGCTTAGTAGAAGCACGTTGACGAAAGACGACCACCGAGCAATGGCGGAGTGGTGAGCTGGGCGAGGGGTTATGTAGAGGCGCAGTGGTGTGTAGTTGGAGCGGTGTTGTAGTTTAGGTGCGGTGGTGGATTGAGCAATGGTTGTGGAATGCAAAGCAATGGTATGGACAGAGAGCAGTGGAGGATAGGTGATGTGATGGTGGTGGTGGTGGTGGTGGTGGTGGTTTTGGTGGTGGTGGTACGGTGTTGGTACGGTGACGGAACTGTGCTGTTGGTTGTGTTACGGTGTTGAAACGGTGGTGATGGTTGTACGGTGCTGGTGCTGGAACGCCGGTCTCTGTGGTTTGATGGTGTTGGAACGATGGTGGTGGTGGTGGTGGTGGTGGTGGTGGTGGTAGTGGTGTGGTGTTAGAACGGTGCTGGTTGTGGTGACGGTGTTGATGGTGGTGATAGTGGTGTTAGTGTTAGCGGTATGGTGTTAGAATGGTGGTGTGACAACTAAATGGTCATTGAATGGCGGAACTGCTACACAGTGATGGGGTGGTTTCACGGTGGCGCAGCGTTGGGGGTCGTTGGAGATATGGAGCGGAGAATTTGTAGAGCATCGGCGATGGTGTGGCGATGGTTGTAGGAAAATCTTGGGCGAGGAAATAACCGATGAAACCCCTCCCCCCCCCATCACCTCCAATATTCGGCTTCGAAAAGTGAAGACAAGGTTGGAGTAAAAGGTTGACAAGGTGGAGGAAGATTGAGAAGTGAGGAGGGGGAGGTGTGGTGGCTGAGGAATGTTCAGTGTGTGTGTGTGTGTATGTGTATGTACAAGTGTGTGTGTGTGTGTTCAAGTGTGTGTGTGTGTGTCTGTGTGTGTATAAGTGTGTGTGTGTGTACAAGTGTGTGTTATGGGGCAGGGATGAGAGAGTTCAACGTGATAGTGGTGGTCTTGCTATTAATGGTGGTGTTCTTGATAAGGAAGATGATGGTGCTGCTGATGGTGTTAGTGTTAATGGCGGTTGTATTGTTAGTAGTATGCTGATGTTGGTGGTAGTGTTGCTGGTGATGATGGCGGAGGCGGTGGTGATGAAAGCGATGATGGTAGCGGCGGTGTCTGTGGTGAGGAAAAGCCAAGATGGTAGAGGTGTCTGTGGAGACGAATAGCCCGTTGATCATGTTGGTGGCTGTGACTGTGGCTATTAAAACCAAGATGGTGGCGGTGGCGGTGGTAACGAAAGCGATGATGGTGGTCACGAACGCCATAATATTGGCGACCATGGTAACGTAAACAAAGATGGTGGTGACGTTGGTTATTGGTGACCAAAGCAACGATGGTGGTGACGTTGGTTGTTGGTGACCAAAGCAAAGATGGTGGTGACGTTGGTTGTTGGTGGCCAAAACAAAGATGGTGGTGACGTTGGTTGTTGGTGACCAAAACAAAGATGGTGGTGACGTTGGTTGTTGGTGACCAAAGCAACGATGGTGGTGACGTTGGTTGTTGGTGACCAAAACAAAGATGGTGGTGACGTTGGTTGTTGGTGACGTTGGTTGTTGGTGACCAAAACAAAGATGGTGGTGACGTTGGTTGTTGGTGACCAAAACAAAGATGGTGGTGACGTTGGTTGTTGGTGACGTTGGTTGTTGGTGACCAAAACAAAGATGGTGGTGACGTTGGTTGTTGGTGACGTTGGTTGTTGGTGACCAAAGCAAAGATGGTGATGACGTTGGTTGTTGGTGACCAAAGCAACGATGGTGGTGACGTTGGTTATTGGTGACCAAAGCAACGATGGTGGTGACGTTGGTTGTTGGTGACAAAAGCAAAGATGGTGGTGACGTTGGTTGTTGGTGACCAAAACAAAGATGGTGGTGACGTTGGTTGTTGGTGACGTTGGTTGTTGGTGACCAAAGCAACGATGGTGGTGACGTTGGTTGTTGGTGACCAAAACAACGATGGTGGTGACGTTGGTTGTTGGTGACGTTGGTTGTTGGTGACCAAAGCAAAGATGGTGATGACGTTGGTTGTTGGTGACCAAAGCAACGATGGTGATGACGTTGGTTGTTGGTGACCAAAACAAAGATGGAGGTGACGTTCGTTGTTGGTGACCAAAGCAACGATGGTGGTGACGTTGGTTGTTGGTGACCAAAACAAAGATGGAGGTGACGTTGGTTGTTGGTGACCAAAGCAACGATGGTGGTGACGTTGGTTGTTGGTGGCCAAAGCAACGATGGTGGTGACGTTGATTGTTGGTGATCAAAACAAAGATGGTGGTGACGTTGGTTGTTGGTGACCAAAACAAAGATGGTGGTGACGTTGGTTGTTGGTGACCAAAGCAACGATGGTGATGACGTTGATTGTTGGTGATCAAAACAAAGATGGTGGTGACGTTGGTTGTTGGTGACCAAAACAAAGATGGTGGTGACGTTGGTTGTTGGTGACCAAAACAACGATGGTGATGACGTTGATTGTTGGTGACCAAAACAAAGATGTTGGTGACGGTGACTGTGGTGACGAATGCGATAGTGGTGGTAATGGATGTGGTATCGAAAACCAAAATGGTTGTGGTGCTGTCGCTAGTAGTGGCAGGGATGATGGCGGTGTTTGTGGTGGTTTTGGTGCTGGTGATGATCTTGGTTGTGGTATTGGTGGTAGTAGTGACATGAAGATGGTGTTGTTGGTGTTGATGGTGGTTATGGGAATGATGGTTGTGGCATTGGTGGTAGTAGTTGCAGGAATGATGCTGGTGTCGGTGATGGTGATGACGATGCTTGTGGTCGTGCCGACAGTAGTAGCCATGTTGGTGGTGGCGGTGATGGTGGTGTTGGTGTTGGTAGTGATGGTGTTGGTTGTGTTGCCTGTGGTAGGTGTGGCAGTGGTAATGGTGGTGTTGGTGGTGGTGATGGTGGTGGTTATGGTGATGGTTGTGGTATTGATAATGGTGGTATTAGTGGTGATGGTGATGGTGATGGTTATGGTTGTGGTATTGATGCTGGTGGTATTAGCGGTGATGGTGATGGTGATGGCGATGGTGATGGTGATGGTTATGGTTGTGGTTGTGGTATTGATGCTGGTGGTATTAGTGGTGATGGTGATGGTGATGGTTATGGTGATGGTGATGGTTATGGTTGTGGTATTGATGCTGGTGGTATTAGTGGTGATGGTGATGGTGATGGTTATGGTGATGGTGATGGTTATGGTTGTGGTATTGATGCTGGTGGTATTAGTGGTGATGGTGATGGTGATGGTTATGGTTGTGGTATTGATGCTGGTGGTATTAGTGGTGATGGTGATGGTGATGGTTATGGTTGTGGTATTGATGCTGGTGGTATTAGTGGTGATGGTGATGGTTATGCTTGTGGTATTGATGCTGGTGGTATTAGTGGTGATGGTGATGGTTATGGTTATGGTTGTGGTATTGATGCTGGTGGTATTAGTGGTGATGGTGATGGTGATGGTGATGGTTATGGTTGTGGTATTGATGCTGGTGGTATTAGTGGTGATGGTGATGGTGATGGTTATGATTGTGGTATTGATGCTGGTGGTATTAGTGGTGATGGTGATGGTTATGGTTGTGGTATTGATGCTGGTGGTATTAGTGGTGATGGTGATGGTGATGCTGATGGTTATGGTTGTGGTATTGATGCTGGTGGTATTAGTGGTGATGGTGATGGTGATGGTGATGTTTATGGTTGTGGTATTGATGATGGTGGTATTAGTGGTGATGGTGATGGTGATGGTGATGGTGATGTTTATGGTTGTGGTATTGATGATGGTGGTATTAGTGGTGATGGTGATGGTTATAGTTGTGGTATTGATGCTGGTGGTATTATTGCTGATGGTGATGGTTATGGTTGTGGTATTGATGCTGGTGGTATTAGTGGTGATGGTGATGGTTATGGTTGAGGTATTGATGATGGTGGTATTAGTGGTGATGGTGATGGTGATCGTGATGGTTATGGTTGTGGTATTGATGCTGGTGATATTAGTGGTGATGGTGATGGTGATGGTGATGGTTATGGTTGTGGTATTGATGCTGGTGGTATTAGTGGCATTGGTGATGGTGTTGGTTATGGTTGTGGTATTGATGCTGGTGGTATTAGTGGCATTGGTGATGGTGATGGTTATGGTTGTGGTATTGATGCTGGTGGTATTAGTGGCATTGGTGATGGTTATGGTTGTGGTATTGATACTGGTGGTATTAGTGGCATTGGTGATGGTGATGGTGATGGCGATGGTTCTGGTAATGTTGTTATGTTTTGATTATATTTGAGGCAGTGAAGTTACGGATTCTGATGACGGGGTTGGGTTGGTTGGACGTGTGGTTGTTGTTGTTGTTGGTCGTAGTGTTGGTGGACGTGATGGCGGAAAATATGAAGGTGGTGGTGAAGAGTGTGATAATAGGGATGGTGGCAATGGTGATGCTAGTTGTTGTGATATGGAGATGGTGCTCCTGCCACTGTCAAGGCTGATGATGATGATGATGATGATATCGGTGGCAGTGGTATTGTTGATGGTAGTGGTGCTGTCTTTGCTCATAATAATGGCGATTAAAGTAGGGATGGTGATGCTGATGACATTGATGATGATGATGATGATGATGATGGTGATGCTGATGACATTGATGATGATGATGATGAGGATGATGATGATGACGACGATAACGATGATGATGATGATGATGATGATGATGATGATGATGATGATGATGACTACGGTGACGACGATAGTATTGATGAGGAGGTGGATGGTGATGATGATGACAACGCCTTAAACTTCAATAAATATTCGAAATATGGAAAAAAAAGAAGAGAATATCAGAAGAGAGAGAGAGAGAGAGAGAGAGAGAGAGAGAGAGAGAGAGAGAGAGAGAGAGAGAGAGAGAGAGAGAGAGAGAAAGAGAGATTAGAGAAAGGGTAGAATAATAGAGATAGATAGATAGAGGGAAAGAAATGTAGATATTATAGAGCGAGAGAGAGAGAAGAAATGTGAAAGGAAGGTGGGTAATGAAAGGGGTGGGTAGGGACATATAGATAAATGTAGAGAAGGAGAGAAAGAGAGGGAGAACAGGGAGAAAAGTGAAGGGGAAAAGATAGAGAGAAGAATAGAGAGGGAGAAAGTGAAGCTAAGAACATATATAAAGAATGAATGGAGGTTGAGAGAGAGTGACAGAGAGAGAGAGAGAGAGAGAGAGAGAGAGAGAGAGAGAGAGAGAGAGAGAGAGAGAGAGAGAGAGAGAGAGAGAGAGAGAGAGAGAGAGAGAGAGATTGAGAGAGAGATATATATATATAGAGAGAGAGAGTGTGTGAGAGAGAGAGAGTGTGTGAGATAGAGAGATGTGTGAACTATCTTTACGATTTAACTGACAGTGCTGAGAACTAACATAGGGGATATAGAATAAGGGGGAGTGAGAGGGAGCTAAGCAGACAGATAGAGAATGAGATACAGACAGGAGAGAGAGGGAGAGAGAGAGATAGAGAGAGATAGATAGATAGATAGAGAGAGAGAGAGAGAGAGAGAGAGAGAGAGAGAGAGAGAGAGAGAGAGAGAGAGAGAGAGTAGTATGTGAAGTATCTTTACCATTTACCAATAGTGCTCAGAAACTATGTAGAGGATACCTAATCATGTTAACTAAAATTCTGCTTCGATGCTTATTGAAATAATATGGTAATGTAATGAGAATAAGTATATATATATATATATATATATATATATATATATATATATATATATATATATACATACGTGTGTGTGTGTGTGAGTGTGCGTCTTTCTGTGTATCTATAGATACGTGTATATGTATTTCTATATGTATATATATATATATATATGTATATATATATATATATATATATATATATATATATATATATATATATATATATATATATATATATATATATATATATATATCGGAGGGTTAGAAATCTGTAGGGTAGAATTTCCATCGTTTATATGTTTTACAGTCGCTATTATACGTATTTCGATGGTAACACTTATGAATCAGTTACGGCCTCATCTGGCAGCTATTACGTGAATAGAAAGTTACATGAATAAAATGACATTAGCATATATATATAGATAACAATTACTCATGCGCTTTCTATTCAGTGATATGCTAAGTGGGATTATGGATGTTGTTGCGTGAAAATCCTGCTGACATGAATTAATACAAACAAGCATATATGTCATCAGGTGTTTGAGGCAGAACATTAATAACCTGCCCGTTGTATATCACTGAATGAGAACAGCATGACTATTTTTTTAATCTTTATTTTATACATGTCATTGTATTCCTGTATTTTTTTGACAACACATGACAATACAGGACGGTACAAATGGCAGAAATCCAGCCTCTGAAGACAGGACCAAAGCCATCCGCCCTCAGGACTGCGCCAGATAACGATGGTCGACCCTATCGAAAGCTTTCTACTGATCTAAATTGATCAAGGACCCACCTGTGCCAGGTTCCCAAGCTATCCTCTCTACGCTGTATCGCATGAGGTGGAGGTTGTCGTGGATGTATCTTTCTGGAATGGTGCATGTCTGTGCCTCTCCCACCAGACAACCAGCGACAAGCGCGAACCTCTTTGCTAGCACCTTAGCCAAAATCTTGAACCCTCTGTTTAGCAGAGTTATGGGCCAGAAATTATCTATGTTATCACCCTTGTTCGGGTCCTTTCTCAACAGCACCACCGCTCCTCGGCTCACAGAGCCGGGAATTCTCCCGTTCTGCTGCCAGTTGCAATAGACGTCCGCCAAGAGGTCTCCGAACAAGTCTGGCATATGTACGTAAAGTTCGTAGAGCAGACCAACCAAACCAGGCGATTTACCCATTGTGCAGCCAGTCATTGCCTCCAGTACTTCAGAAGGTGTTATCGGCTTTTCGCAACACTCCGCCTCAGTGGCCGTGACAGTCCGTTGAGGTAGGCACTAGAGTCCATCCCGCGATAATATATATATAGAGAGTATGTGTGGTTGTTTACCGACACCTCAGTAGGCAGATTGGAGCACTCGACGAAGTATGCAGGTTCGTTTGTTTATTCCGGGGTAATGTAAAATAAAATTTGTAAGTAAAAAATGTTAAAGAAACTTTCGTTTATTCCAATTCTCTGCTATATATATTTCAGTGACAGCCATTATTGGCTGTGACCTCATCAGGTAGCAAGAATTAATGTAGAAAAAACAGGTTAACATGGTATTGTAATGTGGTATATAATGTGTTCCACTCTGTTAATATATATATATATATATAAATATATATATCACGATAAATTAACGGAGGCATAGGCCCTCGCTATTCCCTGTAAATAATGTGCTCAAAGGAGAAGAAATCCTGAGCTCTTTAAAATACAATATGTTGAAATGGTAACACACCAGAGAGAGATATACAGTGCGCTATCAATAAAACAGGGAAAAAAACCACCAGTGTATGGAATCTATAACCTATGAAAGGCAGACTATAGACACGATAATTAAAAATATAAATTAAAGCGTAAATAAATACCTCTATAACTATATAACACACGTACAAATCCAAAGATACTAATACAAAGATAAGTTTCACCAGTAATTTGTTGAAAAGAATGGGTTAGCCTCGGTTCATCAGCGTGTATTTCAGAGAATACTAAGAGAATTTTAAAAGTGACTGTCCAGCTACACGTGGGAGAGAGACGTCACAGCGTGTTTAAGGGCAGTGAACCAGTGGCCTCTGAGGGATGAACTGCTAGAAAGGGCAGCCCAAAGCCACTCAGAGAAGTGTGCTCAACCAAACAGAGAAATGAAAGACTGTTATTAGGAGAGAAATATCACGATAAATAAACGGAGGCATAGGCCCTCGCTATTCCCTGTAAATAATGTGCTCAAAGGAGAAGAAATCCTGAGCTCTTTAAAATACTATATGTTGAAAAGGTAACACACCAGAGAGAGATATACAGGGCGCTATCAATAAAACAGCGAAAAAAACCACCAGTGTATGGAATCTATAACCTATGAAAGGTTATAGATTCCATACACTGGTGGTGTTTTTCCCTGTTTTATTGATAGCGCCCTGTAAAGGTTATAGATTCCATACACTAGTGGTTTTTTTCACTGTTTTATTGATAGCGCACTGTATATATCTCTCTGGTGTGTTACCTTTTCAACATATTGTATTTTTCAACATATTGTATTATAAATATTTATATATATAAATTCATTGAGAATCGCATTTCGGCGGGTAGAAAAAGCGAAACGAAACGCAAAATCACAGTCATGCTGGCAAGCGCTCCATAGTTAAAAAACCAGTGCTAAACATATGTTATAAAGGCCATACAAAACTGAAAAGGCAGTCAAGAAGGCATTAACCACCTAAGTCAAAAAACAAATCAAGCTAAACATGTCAGACAAAATAAATGATAAAATCACACACACACACATATATATATATATATATAGTAATATATATATATATATATATATATAGCGATTCTTTGTTTAAACTTTAATCTGTTATTTTAATAAATATATATATATATATAGAGAGAGAGAGATTTTGAGTATATGTTGGTTGTATACCAACACCTCAGTATGCAGATTGGAGCACTCGACGAAGTGCGCAGGTTGGTTTGGTTACTCCGGAGTAATGTAAAATAAAATAAAATAAATAAGTCCAATGTTTAAAATTTAGCTTCGTTTATTACTGCTATATATATTTCGAGGAACTGGAATCATATGATTCCAGTTCCTCAGTGAAATAACAACCCAACCAGGAACTAGGCATATCAGAGTATTGACAAGGTTATACACCTCAACAACATATGTACTTGTCTATACCACATTAATTCGGACTGCTTGAAGAGGTCACAGCCAAAGATGGCTGTCACCGAAATATATAAATATATATAGCAGTAATAAACGAAGCTAAATTTTAAACATTTGACTTATTTATTTTATTTTATTTTATATATATATATATATATATATATAAAATAAATATATAAATATATATAAATATAAATATACACACATATATGAACCAATTTGGACCCATTGGAATTGATGGTAAAATCCAAATATAGGGTTATGAGGCCGTAACTGATCCAAATATAGTTATGAGGCCGTAATTGATTCTATGACTCCTAAATCAATAATACTGTCTGCTTAAAACTAAGTGTGCAATCATACATAGCTAGGTAGGTCACTAATTAAGGTTTAACTAGAGCTTCAAATATTACCTTTTCAAAATTATCCCCTTTGATTGTTTCATGTGTTTATTTTAAATATATATATATATATATGTCAATCAATTCCTAGTTGATATATATATACATAAATATATATACTACTGTATAAGGATATATATATATATAAAAGATATATATATTTATAAACATATAAATATGCATAGATATATAATATATACATATATACATGTTCATTTATATATACTTGTATTTTAATTGTATAGTGCGACTTTATGTCTATTAGCATTAACCCTTTTCCACAGAAACACACATAAACCCACACACACACAGAAACACACATAAACCCACACACACAGAACCACTCAAACACTCACTTACTGATGTCTGTTTGTCCCTTGTGTCTTATATAAAAGTATATGGCTACTACTACCTATTAGAGGGCGTTGTACAAATCCAGATGTTTTCATTCATTTGCTATTGTCTATGACACATGCCAACATATGCTAGCTATTATATATGAAGACCACCTTCCCCAGACTCTATCACTATCATCGGTAGATCAGCAATCATATACCCACCACCACTGAATGGAATGTCTTCATACAATGTCTGCTCGCAGAAATAATGTCATTGAAACAATTGTTATCTCCATCATGGAAACTCATAAATTTTAGTATAAAGATCGGAGTCAATTATTCCATAAGAAGCCAATGTAAAGTTTGCTACTACTACTACTACTACTACTACTACTACTACTACTACTACTACTACTACTACTACTACTACTACTACTACTGCTGCTGCTGCTGCTGCTGCTGCTGCTGCTGCTGCTGCTGCTGCTGCTGCTAATAATAATAATTGCTTCTACTTTAGCCACAAGGCCAGCAAATTACCCAGTGCATTACCGGTACTTTATTTTATCGACCCCGTAAGGATGAAAGGCAAAGTCAACCTCGGCGGGATTTGAACTCAGATCGTAAAGGGACG
>OZ024747.1:54379075-54392305 GCA_964016885.1 Eledone cirrhosa
CTGTCTCTGAAGCCGGGCTTAAGAGCCATAAAATGGGAGGAGTGTGCAATATATTTATGTTTAATTACATCCAATTTCTTTATTACATCAGAGTTAAATTTGTGTGCAGGAGTAATAATTATCCAAGGGCTTAAGTGGGCGTTTGAGAAAAACAATGTATTAAATCCTTGCAACACCTTTTCTTGTTTTTGCTAAAAAATATATAATTCATGTTATGAAATATAATTAATAAAATTTAGAGAAAATTATTAGAGAGCTGAGTCAGTTGACATTTATGTTTTAACACAGAATATAGCACATTTCACGGTTGAAATCCCTGCATACAAGGCAATAAAAACTGTAAAAATATTATCTGTAATTATAAATTTAGTCCTCTGCTATTGTTAGCCGGTTTTGTAATGTAAAAATAAAGTTTCGATCTGTTTTGTTTTGTTCCCGTCATCTCCAATCACCACCACGCGCACACACATGCATTGAGACTTACACACATAAGCATACGCACACCCAGTCAAACCACATATATTCACACGGAAGCACACACAGACACACACACACTGATACTCACAATACATACGTACACTCGCGCACAAAAGTACACATAAACAAACACATACACACATAATTGTATTTTTAATCAGTTGTTTGAAATCTGTAAATCCTCTCCAGCCTTTGCTTTTACATTTTAAATAAAATTATTTTTAACTTTGTCGCTACAGTTCAATGATTTCAAATTTCCTCTTTTGACCCGCTAATTAATTGTGGAGACGCAATTAAAATAACCACAAACATATAATTGGCTTTATATTTCAGAATTTCATGTTATATTATTCTATTCATATATATATTGTTTTTTTTTCTTTATAAGCGAAGGTCATGGCTCGTTGAATCCTCCCTAGACCGGACAATAGTTAAAACGTGTAAAGGGTTTCGCCACCCCATCCCTCACTGAGCTTGCTGGATTTGAACTTGGGATCTAAACCAATGAAATTAAATAATAAAATATATTCAGTCTGGTAGCTTTTGGTTTAGCCATTTTTATCGCTTTGTTGAAAACGAAACCAAACAAAATCAATCAATCAATCAATATAGTTACTATAATCAGCCTCCACCTCATCCACCACAGCTTTCATATCAGTGATGAAAGCTAATGTCGTTCCGTGTGAGATTTGAACTCATGCCGTCATCTAATTATAAATTACTGGTATGTTAACATTTATTTGTTTCTTCAATTATTGTCCTCTTCTGTTGTTGCGGCGCATTGGCAGAGTTGTTAGAACGCGGAATGGAATGCTTTGTCATATTCGTTCCGGCTCTCTACGCTTTCTGAGTTCGAAATTTACCAAGTTAAACCTGTCTGAGAAAACTGGTTTGGTTGTGTTTGTGTAAGTGTCAATTTGTGTGTTTGTATTTAGAGGGGTTGGAGAGACGGGGGTAGAGGGACCGAGACTGTTTTGATGGGAGATCCACCACTTGGCTGTATTTGACAGTGCATGTGTGAAACATTACAATTCAGAACTTTACATGCATAATTACAGCCCATAGGTTAAATGTGAAATTACCACTCGAGAATAACATGTAGCATTACTACTCCGAGATTAGATGTAGCATTAATCATCAGGTTTTACATATATCATTAACACCCACAATCTATATATTTCTTTACCACCCAGCGAAAAATGCAATATTACCATCCAATCAAATTTCGGAGATGGTAAGGGGATTGAGACTAGGGAAGAGAGATAATTCACTCGTAGGAGCAAAAAGAAAAGAGTTGCTCAAAATCGAGATGCTCAAAAAAAATATTTGCTCCGTAGTGTAGAGGTACATGATGCGTGTTAGAAGCAACAACCAAAATTAATTCGAATTACATAGTAACGTTTATAGAAAGGTAATATACAAGGGATACAGAAGTTCAATATATGTCAGGTCTGAAATTGAGTGTAGTGACTAGTCATAATGAGTTTGATCAGAACTGTACGGGATCAGATCTGAACTAAGGTTAAAGTAAAAACAACACATGACATATATTTATCAATACACAACTAAAATAACTATACATTTTATCATGACTAATTATAACAAATAACTTAAATAATACTTTAAAAACAAAGGAAAATTAATAGCTATTTAGAAGAATAAAATCAATTTGTTTCAAGGAATTCTTTACGTCTTTCATCTCTCTTTCTCTCTCTCTCTCTCATTATATATATATATAATGAATGTGTGAGTGTGCGAATGTTTGAGTATGTGGTTTTGCAAAAATAATTTAAAACCTAATTTGAAAGAATAAATTTTAAAAAAATAGGAAATATAAAATAAAAGACGTCTAAATTAGCATCAGTTCTCGAACATTGAAAAACATAAAATGTTCTATTGATTAATTTTCGTTGTGTGATGAATTTGTTCTATTTTAAAAAATGAACTGGAATTAACAAAGCTTTTCTTTAAACGTGACAAAACAAAGTATATCAAATAAAATAATGAACATAAGACCTGAGTAGGAGGAGGAAGAATAAGAAAATATATAGGCAAATAAGTTCTTGAAAAAAAAATAGGATAATAAGACGTATAGAAATTAATTTGCAAGTAACAAATGAAAAATTAAACAGAAGGTGAGTAAAATTTGTGAAAGAAAAAAATCGATTACGCATTCCGACCCCCCTCCCTCCACACACATATATATATATATACACACACGCATATATATATACACACATATATATATATATAAATATATGTGTGTGTATACATATATACATATTATATATAAAACTTACTCGCACGCACATATATACAATATAAATATATATATATATATATATATAAATATATATAAATATATATATATATAAATATAAATATATATATATATATATATATATATATATATATATATATATATATATATATATATATATATATATATATGCGTGCGCGTGTGTTTTTGCGTGTATCTGCGTGTGTTTTTGTACCTGTGTGTATGTATATGTATGTAGTAAAACTAAAGACGAACTGCTCATAAACAATCTATTGAAAATTACTTTTTATATCAATAATATTCAACAGATTATGACAATTTCACTGATTATAACAATATTAAAGGATTAAACTAATATAAAATCTATAATAATCTTGTTATAGTAACACTAATTATATGAAGTAACGTTTATCACCACAGTAGAACAGCTTAAACCGGTTTTCTGCAACTAAGCTTTTCATAAGTTTTTACTGTATTTCTATGTCATCTAATATTTGAATTTATCACAAAACAACGTTATGATAGAACGTTAGACTTTTATTTTTATTTTTAGTTGTTCGTATCTGAATGATTGTGTATGTGTGTATGTTTGTATGTGTGCGTGTGTGGGGTGTGTGTGTGTGTTTGTGTGTGTTTGTGTGAGTGTGTGTGTGTTCGTATTAGGGATTGGGTTCAGAATTGGATATTAATGTGTTATGACTTTCCATTGGAAAAAAAGGCCTCTTAGTTAGAATGCCAGGTGAAATCTAAAGTATCGAATGTAAACTTTAAATAATCATATAGCTGGTGTCCCGGTCAATCCGGCAAAGACAAATAATACATTGATAATGAATATTTAAGAAAGAAATATAAGAAAAAGTACAAAGGAGGAAGGATAAACGGGAAAAAGAAATTATACAGGCATAAAGGAAAAATAAAGGAAGAAAGGAAATATGAATAAAATAAAGGAAAAAATGTGATAAATATCTGAGTGTGGATGGTTCATTCCACCCATAATTACATCGGAAACGTTACGCTTTACTCAATATTATTGTCTGAAGAAATGACAATATCTATCGTCAAGGAAATATGTATAACGGAAGACTCTAACATCTACAACTTCGCATTTTTCCACTTTATAAATATACTCCCACAGCCTTATCTTTTAAAGAAGTAATATGACGTCGAGTGCTTGAATTGAATTGCATGCTTGTATACTGAATATATATATATATATATATATATATATATATATATATATATATATATATATATATATATATATATATACAACTAAGCATACAACCAGTTTAGAAAAGTTTGCGATTTAAGTCTTTAAAATTATAATAAGATTAATAAATAGTAAAACAATTGTTAAGTGGAAACATGGTTGTTGTTGTTCTGCTGCTGGAACATTTTCAGTTTAACTACAACTACTTCTATTGATTCTCAGCCACCATCATCCTTCACCTGCTGTCTTTATATTTATATCGCATTACAAATAAAACATAACATAGGTGTGTATGATCATTACACAGACACGTTTAACATTAACAAATATATAACATTATATATGTGTAATTATATGCTCGAGAAATTAACGAGCAAATATCTGAGGATTCCAGAGACACGTGTAACATTAACGTAGATATAACATTACATATATGTATATATGTAACTATATCTGTAAGTCGTTATGTCGCTTAAGACGATATATTCTATTTGTACGTTGAAAGGCGACAGCTTGCTCGAAATATTTAAGTGCAAATGTCTCAGCATTCTAAACCCAACTATACCATTAACGCAATAGGTTTGCCTATATCCTCGCGAAATTAATCTGCAAGTGTCTGTGCATTCCTCAGATAAGTGCATGATTAACGCAATTATAACATAACATAGATTTGATTTTATATATATATATGTATATATATATATATATATATATATATATATATATATATATATATATATATATATATATATATATACATTATGTATTATAGACTCCACAGATATTTCTATCTACATGTTTGTACGTTTGGATGGATGGATTGGTGATTTAGAATTATACTATATCAACATCCAAAATATACATACATGCATACACACACACACACACACACACACACATATATATATATATATAGATAGATAGATAAATATACACGGGTGTGTATGATTGTGTATAGAAGATTATATTAATAAAAGAAATTCCAACTTTGTCTGATTTGCTCGTTTTATTTACAATCCTTTAAAATTTATAATGGTATTAGAAGGAAATAGTATGGTAGAATATTAAATGTTAAGTGTTAATTGAACTAGTACTTTCATGCTTTCGCAATCTTCCGGTTCATAATGTGTGGTGACAGTCAAGTTTGAAATATTCAACTGTAATGAGATGGGTAAATTTTATGCCTCAGATACAGTGAAAAGTGGCTCCAGAATGCTAAATCTTGCAAACTGTATTTCGACCAATCGGTGTGTAGTTTCACTGGATTACTAAAGCTGATTGGTTTAGGCGTCACGGTTGGTTGGGCATGTCTAACGACTACTAATTGATCCTATCCAAAGCATCAATTGTTTTGCTATTTTTAGAAATGATGAAAATAGCATTTTCTAGTAATCATCACCATCAACATCACTTTTATTATTATTATTATTGCTGTTGTTGATAGTGTTCGTAGTTGACATGGTCGTAGGAGTAATCACCCATTATTATTGTTCATTTAGCTTGGGTTTCAATGTATCAATAACATTATTTTCTTTGATTTTTCTCTTGATTTCACTTGGGCTGTGTAATTTGTAGAATGGGAATATTATAAATATTCCCTGACCACATATTGCTAGATGGTTACTCAGGGGTATCTGACGGACATTTGGGTCTCTGATTTGCTCTCGGTGTACCCGTGCACGTTCCGATAATGCATTTCCAGTTTGACCGACATATAGTTCTTCACAATTCGGGCATTTAATGCAGAAAATTAGATTTCTGCATTTGCAGTTCATATTTGCACTTGGGAATATTTTTCCAGTTTTTGTTTTCATATATTGATCGGCGTGGATTGATATGTGCCACATCGACTATCATTGCATTTAGATACTGTGAATGATTGGTCTTTGTTGTTAAGGTCAAACTTTGCTTTTGTTAGTAATTGCTTCAAATTTTTTGGCTGTCTTTTATTAAGAGTCAAAGATCGATCTGTGATCAAGCCTTTTAATTCATTACTTTGAGCAATGATCGGTAGGTTTGCTTTGGCAGTGTTGAAGATATTCTGGTATGACCAGTTCTTGGTTTCTTCTTCCTTGGGTTGTCCTAAGTTGTTGTATAGGTATTTTTATAGCCCGCTGTATGCGGGCTATAAATTTTAAAGGATTGTAAATAAAATGAGTAAATCAGACAAACTTGGAATTCCTTTTATTAATATATATATTGTCTTCTAGTATATATATATATCGTGTACATATCGATATTTCATCCAAGAATTTCATTTAATTTCAAATCTGTTTAGAGATCTATTTATCTTTCAAGCTATTTTGCAAATCATATAAGGACTAATCGACTAAGTCAAATTCGATATTGTCGACACGCATGTGGCTTGGTCATTTTTAAGTATTCAGGAGAAATTTGGTATAATTGTTTCTACTTTAGGCTCAAGGCCAGCAATTAACCAGTACATTACTGGTACTTTATTTTATCGACCCCGTAATGATGAAAGGCAAAGTTAACCTCGGCGGGATTTGAACTCAGACTGTAAAGGGACGTAACTATATTAGCAAGCATGGCGTCCAACACTCTACCGATACTGCCAATTCACCATAATGATACAGAGACGTCCGTCATTCGCAGCTGAAAGTTAGAGTTCCACAGCACACGCTGTACAATTTTTGCTGTTTCTGGAGGCTTATATGTCTAACTTTGAAAGTCAAAACACCTGCAGCTACTTTAAGCAATATACTTTCCATATATATATATATATATATATATATATATATATTTATATATATATATATATATATATATATATATATATATATATATATATATATATATATATATATTTATATATATATATATATATATATATATATATACATATATATATATATATATATATATATATATATATATATATATATATATATATATATATATATATATTTCCCTTGTGGGAATTAACATGTGTCAGCTATAGATACGATATGCTGCATCTAGCGGCAACATTTAGCCTATCACCCCGTCCTGGGTAGAACGAAAATCTGTTGAAGAACTGAATCCTCTGTTCGATCATGAATACCACGAGCTTGCCAGTCACGTAAGTCTGATATTTGATTTCGGATTCAAAGAAACACTTTAAACGTATAATCGTTGGATTTATCCAGGTGTATTTTTCTCAACCTGTTAATTCTATCGTTACTTTGGTGTATTAGTGTGTGTTAGATTTTGCCTACCACAATGTTCAATTTATCAAGCTATTTAAACGTATGTTATTATTCTAAGGACCTACCTTATCGAGTGCTTTGCTAACTCATCATTTCATATAAGTAGGCCGAATTTGCTTGCAAACTGCCAGAGATTCTATTTTACTAAATTTCCAATTTGTGTTTCAAGCTGATGCCAGAAGGGCACCACTTGTTGACAATCAAAGCTAAACCCAACAGAACATTAAGTATAGAGAAATGAGAAGGAAATAAATAATACAATTTTCCAACAAATTTTTACCACTTATAAATAGAAGCTGATGTCCAGAATTAGTAACTTAACACTTTTTTTCCTCGATCACCACCGACCACCTACAACTAACAACTATCGTCTAATAGTTGTCTTTCTCTTGCCAAAGTCTCTAAATCATATGCTCACTTATATCCAGAGAGGCAACAGCGGTTTCCATACTATGGTGAGCATATAAAAGCAAAAACAAATTCATTTTTTACTGAAATACCTGTCTCATGACAACATATGTTACAGAACGACTTTGGTGTCTTTGAAATACGCATAAGAGTATGATGTGTTAAACTGAATATATCTACATGATACCGTTTTCACTTTTTATATATATATATATATGTATATATGGGGGCGTGAGCATATAAATATATATATACATATATACATATATACATACATATATATATACATATATATATATATATATATATATATATATATATATATATATATATATATATATATATATATATATATATATATATATATATATATATATATATATATATATATATATATATATATATATATATATATATATATATATATATAATAATAATAATGAATGTGAAGACTAAAATCCAAAGAGGGCTATATAAGGACAAATATATATCAAATGTATAAGAACCCTAGAGTAATAAATTGATGCTTTCACCCTTAACGGGATGTTCTGAAACTATAAAATCCAAACTGTGGACGCAGAAGTTCACAGATCGCTTTACATAACGAGGTATTATCTTCGCGTTTTCCTTTCATTGCCATGGAACGTCTCCACGAACCAAAGTATCGTCTTCCAGTTTACCTTTGGCTGCAACGTTTTTTGAAATATTTACTTCTGCGTTCACAGATTGATATTTTTAGTTTCAGACGATCCCGCGATTCTTGGCTTAAACTTTAATCTGTTATTTTAATATATATATATATATATATATATATATAATATGTACACACATATATATATATATATATATATATATATATATATATATATATATATATATATATATATATATATATATATATATATATATATATGTATATATATATATATATACATATATACATATATACATATATCCATATATACATATATACATATATACATATGTCTATATATATATATATATATACATATATATATGCATATATATATATATATATAACACTTTTGTTGTGTGTGAGTGTGTGTGTCCTTATTTTTGCAAAGTCAATACAAATCGCCATTTATACTCCGATTGAGTTCAAACTTGCATTTATATATTCCATACCGTCTAAAGATACTAACATCACCTTTTATTTTTAAGTTTTCTGTTGTTAAAGTGATGTTGAGCGCCGGTTATCGATCTCCGTCGCGCCCTCATAACATGTGTCTCTATGTCTGACTGTCTGCATTACGACATTCTGACGAAGACGTCATTGCTGACGTATTGACTTCGCTACATTCACCCACACACACATACACACACATATATATATATACATATATACTTATATATATATATACACATATATATATATATATATATATATATATATATATATATATATATATATATATATATATATATATACACACATATACAAACACATACATATCATATATATATATATATATGTATCTGTATATATATATATATATATATATATATATATATATATATATATATATATATATATATATATATATATATATTTGAAGGCTTCTTTGTTTTACTTTCATAATTCTTCGGCTCTGTTTAATTACATTGAGCTATACCTTTTACTGTCATCTCTATAATACGAAGAGGGTGTTTGACTCCAACACGCTCCAGTATTTTAATCCTTATATATATATATATATATATATATATATATATATATATATATATATATATATATATATATATATATATATATATATATATATAGAAAGATTTGAATGGATACAGTTTAGTTGAAAGTAATTTATTGACACGTGTTTCTATAACAGTTACATAACCTAAAACAGCTGCTATCTACAAACTTTTAGTTATGCAGACATTCAATATTTCAATGTTATTATTTACTGTCATTTCATCAGAATAATATTACTGAGGACCTATTTAGTTTTTATAGAGAATATTAGGAGGGAGGGGAGAAGTTGTTAGAAGAATAGTTGAAGGAGTGGTTTTTCGATAGCAGTGAGAATTCTTGGTGGCAGTGAGTAATTAGATTCCCATCTGTTGTTTTGACATTTTTTATATAGAATATATTATTGGTTATTTTTCTAAATCTATAGAAGGATTATAGATAGTAAAGATATGCGTGGTTGGTTTTGTGTTTGCACTTAATTAACATTCAGACTTAAATTTTTCTTTCAAGTGTACGTATCCTTTCACCCACGCATTCACACACAAATATATTTGCACACCTCTACAAAATACATATACTCACAATTCACATATTCATACTTACATATATATACACATGCATACACATATATATATACACATGTATTCATGTACATATATACGTGCTCATGTGTATACATTTTCATACTCAACTTATCTTTATATACACACGTGTAGACACACACATATATACATACATACTCTAGTCCATGTGTACACACATACACATACATACACATCCATATACACATATATACATACACATATACATACACATATATATATATATATATATATATATATATATATATATATATATATATATATATATATATATATATATATATAAGCACTTTAATACATGAATACACTTACATCTAACTATACACATCAAACATATATATATATTTACTTATTTATATACATTTTCACATATATATACATACTTATGGACGTTTTTAAACACATTCATTATCGCATATTTGTACCTATTCTCATCAGCATATCTTTCCATTATTAGTGTGGTAATTTAAGGTTATTAATATATGTTGAGAAGAGATTGTTTTTATATTTTTCTAACTAGATTAAGGTTTATATAGTTGGGGGATGTCCCTCTTTTATGTAATATTCGGCTTGTAGTGGGAAAAAAGGGTTTTAGTTCTGTGACGGCAGAATAATGTTCGTTCAATTCTGTTATTCAGCAGTTTCTTCTTGTGTGTGATTATGTAATAAATCTCAAGATTACACAATTTGCAGAAATTTTGGCTCCTGGAAAAGCTTTGGGTTTTAGCTAATTTTTCCCATTTTAGGGTAAACTTTTGATCGCTATCCCTGAGCGTCCAAGCTTTTTCTGCTAAAGTTGTTACATTTCTTTGGCTCTGGTGTTTTATTGAGTAAGAATGCCTATACAATCGAGATTTAAACGATGTTGCCGTTGATCCCACGTAATACCACTCGTTGCCTCCGGATTTAATGGTACACTTATAAATAATATTTTTTTCCAGGCAGTTATTGCCGAGGGGGCAGTTGTCAGGATAGGTGCAGTTACAGTTGTGTACGTTGGGTTTTCTCTGGAGTAGTATTGCGGACGAACTTAGGTGTGGTTTATCTATGTTCTGTAGTGTATTGTCTACTGTTTTTTTTGTGTTCTTTGTACTTAAGTTCTTAGTGTTTTCGTTTAACCTTCTAGTATTGATCTTTTTTATGTGTTGTTCAAGGTTTAACGCTGTAGAGTATGACAGTCTTATAGTGGTAGGGTTTAGGATTTTGTGGTATTTGTGTGATGTGGGAAAATGTCTTTTAATTATTTTAAAGAAGAGTACTGGTAAATTTGTACTAATGGAACTATTGTATTCGGGGTTATACCATAAGTACTCTTTGCATCGCTTTCTATTAGTTTTGTTTGTTGGTTTACTGGTGTGCATACTATGGTAGTAAGTGTGGTTTGGTGTTGTGTTATTATATCTACCTATGTGGGATTTATTTTGGGTGTTTTGATTGTTCCCATCTATGTACTCTATTTTGTTGAGGTAGCCTGCTTTACTAAGGGCGTTATCGTAGTACTCGGCGTGTTCCTTAAATACTTGTATGTTAGAAGATAGACCCGAGATTCTAAGGGAAATATTTTTAGGGATAGATTTAATTATAGAGATGGGGTGGTTAGACCCAACATTTACGTATTTGAGATTTTCATTCAATTTATGAAACGGTTTAATCAAACCAGAGTTTAAATTGAGTGTGACATCCAGGAAGTTAACTACTTTAAGGTTGTATTCATATGTTATAGTTAGTCCTATTTCGAGTAGTAGTTTTCTTATATCTTTGCGTAGTTTTTCTAGTTTTGGGTTATTAAGGTTTTTAGCTAGGAGGAGAACATCGTCGCGGTATATTCCGCCGTGGAGATTGCTGAATTTTTCCTGGAGTCTAAAGGCGATAAATAACCCACAATATCAGTTATTTCCGCCGAATCGTTAGAGCCCATTGTTATGTCAAAGTTAGAGGGTCTATCTTTACGTACCCAATAACTGTTCTCAAATTTTACTATAGTTTTCCTAGCTTCTAATATAATCTTAATTTCATCGTTTGTAAGGTCAGAGTTATCCTTAGCAAACTTAATGGCTCTATTCAAAGTTTCAGGTGATATCGATGAGTAATATTCATCGATATCAAACTGGATAAACTTAGATTTATTCTTATTGCTAATGCTATTAAACCATCTTATTGCTTCTTGGGTCTTCCCCCAGAGTTTAATGTTAACCTTAGCCTTAATTTGGGGGATGATTCTATCTAAGATATATTTGCTTATTTTACCTATATCTGATTTAGAGGGGCAGATTAATCTAATTTTAGGGTCATTATCAAAGTTTACCTTGTGGTCCTTAAGATTGAAGGTGGGTACCGCCGGTAAGAGTGGTCCTGTCCTATCTTCGATTCCGAGATTTTTCACTATTTCGCATGCCTCATCATTGATGTGCTTAAGGGTTACTTCACTCGTTTTTCTATATTTTTTATGTAATTCTTTTCGAATGAAGTTGTTGTATGTAGTGCAATCCATAGTGTACAGGTTTGATGTTTTGTCCGCTTTTACTACAATTCCTTTGGTGTTTTTAAGGTCGTCCAGTAGTTTTTTTATATCTTTCTGTAATTTGCTGTTGGTGTTGCGTCCTTTGAATTTAATTTTAAGGATTAAGTTCATAAGGTCCTGCTCAAATGCATCTAATAGTGGGTTGGTGGGTGGGTTTTTACAAGTCCTAAAACCGAATTTGTTGTTTACACCACTTTCTAATGTTGAGTTCATACGGCTTCTATCATAGTGGAGCGTTTTCCACCTGACACGTCGAATGAATTCATTAGTTTTTTGAATCATACTCAATAAATATTCCTTTTTACCTTGGGTTGGTATGTTTTTGAGTGACATATCCAGGTAGTGTTTTTCCATTGTTGTGGTTGCGTTTGCTGTGTGGGTTGCTCGACTTTACAGGAGGTAAATATACAGTATTTTCCGTTGTGTTGTAATATAAATATTACACACAGTAGATTATCAGCTCACGTAGAGTTTGCTCGACGGTTCCAGTTGTAGTTCCAAAAGTAATCCGGAGAAAAATAGAAAGATTTGAATGGATACAGTTTAGTTGAAAGGAATTTATTGACACGTGTTTCTATAACAGTTACATAACCTAAAACAGCTGCTATCTACAAACTTTTAGTTATGCAGACATTCAATATTTCAATGTTATTATTTACTGTCATTTCATCAGAATAATATTACTGAGGACCTATTTAGTTTTTATAGAGAATATTAGGAGGGAGGGGTGAAGTTGTTAGAAGAATAGTTGAAGGAGTGGTTTTTCGATAGCAGTGAGAATTCTTGGTGGCAGTGAGTAATTAGATTTCCATCT
>OZ024747.1:54402505-54405005 GCA_964016885.1 Eledone cirrhosa
CCAGCTTCTAGCAACTCTTAAACAAGACCTCAATTAACAAAAAATATATCAACCTACTGAAAGAAACTTATACCAACTCAACAGCATATATCAAACAGATTTTGGAAGTACTCACTGTATAGACTTCTTGGAGGGAGTTAAGCAGGGTGATGTACTATCAGCACTTCTTTTCTGTATAATTATAACTGCACTTAATATACCAATCTGAAGAAGAATGCTCCTATGGTTATCAAATAGGAGGTAAAATCCTATCAAATCTTAGCTATGCAGACGATCTGGCCATCATGGATCTGCAAGACGTTCTGAATGTCCTAGCCAAACATTAGCTGGAGGCTGGCTTACACATCAATATTCCAAAACAAACAGTATGACAACTGATGAAAACAATGTCAATCTCCAACTCACAATCTACTACTAGCAAATTGCTCAAGTTACGGAGTTTGTATATTTTGTTCACAAACTATCATCAACCAACAATAGAATGGTTGCTGCGCAGTATCACATCACACTAGGTTGGGCAGCTTTAAACAAGAACAAGGAAGTACTTACATCAAAAGGACTTTCCTATCATATGAAGGCTAAGATTTTCGATACTTACATCCTACCAGTTGTGATATATGGTCTTCACTGTGTTAATTGGACGACAAGGTCACATCAGAAGCTTTCTAGATTCCAGAACCACATCATGAGACTTATGACTGGCAAGCGGCTCAGCGACCGTATCTGTATCAGTTAGCGTCTCAACATTACCAGTCGTAAACCAATTACATCAATTGTCAAGTCAAGAGTGCTCAAACTATACGGCCATATAAAAAGATCAACTCGTGGTGTGAGTCGGTTATGCCTGGAAGGAAGTTTGGCGGGTAAGAGAAACAGAGGCAGCCAAAACGATGGCTTGATAATGTCAACTTATGGACTGGACTTGATCCTTGCTCTTTGAACTCTGCTGCTGGTGATCGAACTTTGTGGAGAAAAATATTTCATGCTGCTGAGCAGTCTGCAGCTGGCGGATTTTAGCGCCACAAGATGAAGACACTGGTGTGCTCTATGCTGATAATAAGACTCTTTGATGCTTGTTGTTCTATATAAATCGTCCCTAATTTCAGAGGAAGTGGAAGGTTGTGTCGAACATGTTAATCTCTTCTTCCACCGTGGCAACCCTAAGTGACCATGGATCGATAATACTCATGGAATACACTTCAGCAAATTTTCGTTATCATCAGCAATTCTGTAGGTTTTAAGAAAATGATTCCCTTTGCTTCAGAATAGTGGAATCTCATGTGGAATTACTACAATAAATTTATTAAAGGGGTCATCTGGAATAAATCACCACAAACTTTATTGACCCACACCTCTATTCTACTGGTGTATTGAGACAACCACAATGATAACGGCGTGGGAAGGGCAAAGGGTATTGATGTCAAAACAGATGCTATTGGAATTCTTAATTCAAATTTCTACAAATACAACACACATAATGTATTCTATCTCTATATATTGATAAACATGATATACGGTGAAATATACTGCACTAAAGGTAAGGCTTCAAAGAGAAGGTCTAGTTATATTGTAACTTTTACTTTTGTTAATGATCTGAATTCTAGATAAGTAGACTTAATCCGTCAGTCGTCTTTACAACACATTATGATTGCTGAGTGACTTTAGCATAATTCACTTAGCTATAGGTAATTGGGAGAGGTTTCTGGTTTGAGGAAGGAAATCTTATACTTCATTGGCACACCGCCAGACTGTGAATAAGGATTTCACTGCAAAGATTTGCGACCAGGTTGCGCTATTGCATAAACAAACCGCCTGAAAGATGTACAATGGAAAATACAGGCGAGAATGTCATAGTTTATCATGAATAGATAATATAGACACATACACAATCATACTGACACATATATATACAAATATATATACATATACCGTATATACTCGCGTATAGGTCGCACTTTTTTAACGATAAATGAGTATAATTTTTTGGGGTGCGACCTATCCGATCGACATCAGACTGACCAATGATTTTTCATAGACTTAATCAACGATGGGTATTTATAAAAATCTTTTTGTTAATATTTTTTATTATTTAACATAATAATTTCATATATCTACCTTCTTATACATATATTTCTTGATTTTAAATTTTTTACTAAAACTTCGTAGTGTTTACGTTTTTTTCTATCTGACCGAACCATCCGTCATTAAAATCCATAGAAATGCATATCCGGTATTGAACATGTGATTTCATTGTCTAATATTCATCACTAATATTATCTTGTGTTTCTTTTTCATTTCGAATGTTGTCCAATGTAAAACCTTCGAAGTCAGTATTCGCTAGTTTGGGAAGCCATGTTGATATGCTAAAACTCTGTTATACTTTCAACGTTAAAAAACACGTGTTATTCCAAGTTGTTTCACTATATTAAGAGTTAATTTTCGCGTTTAAAGTCTTTATCTCGCAGTAATCTCAAATTGACGAAATTTCGATGACGTTAAT
>OZ024747.1:54412505-54415005 GCA_964016885.1 Eledone cirrhosa
TATATATATATATATATATATATATATATTTGGATTTAATGCTCTGAAATAGCGATATATTTTCGAATATTCTATGTTTGTCTTCATATATATATATATATATATATATATATATATATATACAGTGGGGATACGTATTGATATGCTATATTGTAATTTCTACAAATTGTTTTCAAAAGTAAACACATGCATTTGTAAAGATTCAATAGAAACGCCAGTGACACGAGACTGTGTGTTATAGTGTTAAAGAGGTTAACAGTGTTTGATGGAATTTAAACTACACTAAATAAGTACACGGTTAACTAGCAAATACATACAAAAAAATCACGTTAATAATAACAATGATGAAAATAACCACACCATCAACGACAAACAATATAAACAACCACAGCAGTGACGATTATATAACAGTAATTACATGGACATGAATTCTTCGTATGTTCGTACTATAGATGTGTGGATGTATTGTAGGCAGGTGTAAAATTATACGTATACAACCTTATATATATATATATATATATATATGTATATATATATATATATATATATATATATATATATATATATATATATATATATATATACATATATATATATATATATATATATATATATGTATATATATATAGAGATAAATAGATAGATAGATAGATAGATAGATAGATAGATAGATAGATAGATAGATAGATATATACTTATAAAATATGGAGAAGGAACATACGAGTTGGAAAATATATATATATATATATATGTAAATAGGGAGAAAAAGACGATTATTAGGAAGAAAAATATATTTATTTTCTTTATTTTTTCTATTTTATCTGGGTTAGAAAATGTTTAAAACAAAATATTTTACTTTCTGTGAAGTGTTAAGGTATTGGTTAATTTATTTATTAATTAACAATAGTATTTATTTATTTATTTATTAATTTATTTATTTAATAATTGTCAATACCAGTTTCAGCAATTTTTGCATTATCAAAGGAGCGAATTTTTATTGGTATAAAATGTTGGAGAGAAGATAAGGTGATGTTGAACATGTGAAGGAAATGGGAAAGAAAGAATAATATTATTTACAAACAAGGTTTTTGAAGTAAAAAGAAAAAAGAAAGAAAATGGGGTGATGTGGAACATGATAAGGTAATGGGAAAGAAAAATAATATCATTTACAGGCATGGTTCTTGAGGATAAGCAGTTCAAAAAGTGTTTTTATGGCTGGAGCGCTTAGGGGGTCCATGATGGAGGCAAATGGTAGTCTGGGGTTGGATATGTTTTCCATTTTTAGAGAGTTAATATGCAGGGGGGAGGTAATTCACGGTGGTCGGGTAGGAGAAAGAGAGGAGAGGGAGTAATTCATTTATGTAAGAAAAAGGATTATGTAGGGTGTTTGGGAGATAACTCTTTAGAGAACGTAGGAATTTTTGGCTTTGGTTCATTGTTCGTTCCAATTTTAGTTTAGACCTAAATTTAGTCCATTAAGTGGAGGTTGGAATTTGTTAATGAAGTACGTTTCCTTATTGGTACTATGGATGAAATAAGCGTTGTCTATGAATTTGTAAATGGGGAACATTTTAAAGTGTGGTTGTTGGTTAGGTTCACAATTGGCGATATGTTCACTAAAAGCACTCTTTCTGTATTCCTGTATTTTGATTTTGATCTATGGACAGTCATACGTTGTCGGAGGCTGTTTTTTGTCTGTCCTATGTAGTGCTCTCGACAACCTGAGCAGGTCAAAACATAGATTAGGTTTTCAGATGCACATGTAAAGTTGTATATAACTGTGAAATGTCGTCTTTGTTTAAAGTGGAATGTTCAACCTTCTATTAGATTTATGCATATACCACAGTTGGGCCCTCCGCATTTTTTTACTGTAGGGTTCATTATGAGGGTTGGTTGGATTTTGGCTTGTGTGAGGATGTTTTTAATAGATTTAGGTTGTCTTTTGCTCTTTATGATGTTGTGTGTTTGGAGGTGTTCATTCTTGAGTCTCTTTTTAGTAAAGCAACGTTCTGTAGGATGGTGTCGAAATGCCTCATTGTTGAGGGGGTTGTGTGTTTTCTGTTATATATATATATATATATATATATATATATATATATATATATAAAGCCCTAGAGCAAATATTTATTAAAATAACAGATTAATGTTTCAGAAGATCCCGTCAAAGCAGCGATTTTTTGCTTAAACTTTAATCTGTTATTTTAATATTGATATATATATTTATATATATATAGACATCACTTCTCTCCTTGTATGTTATACGCTCTATTCCTTTTAAAATTCTCTTTCTCTCTTTTCTGATTTTTTCAATGGGTTTTGTTTAACCTGACTCTTTGCTATTCCTTTTATCGAGTTCCCCATAATTTTTCTGGAAAACAAAGTATATATGTATATATATATATATGATATATATGCACATTTATATGTACGTACGAGTGAAATGACATAAACGAAAACTATTTTGTAGACTGCCTATTGACTGTTCATTTAATTCAAAAGT
>OZ024747.1:54425005-54437505 GCA_964016885.1 Eledone cirrhosa
TGTATATATATATATACATGCATGTATGTATTTATGTATGTATATATGTATGCGTGTATGCATCTATGTATGTGTGTACGTATGTGTGTATGTATGTGTGTATGTATGCATCTATGTATGCATGATTGTATGTGTGTAAATATGTATATATGTATGTATGTATATATTTATGTATGTATATATGTATATATTCACTATCGAATCGATTCTTCTAATTGTTTTTATATCGGATTGTGTTTTTCTCTTTACTAACTGTCAGGAGTTTGTGTAGTTTTTTTTTTTTGTCTATCATTGATTATAAATATATTTCTAGAGAGTTCATTTAGTTGATTGAGAATTCGAATTGTTTTATTAGCGTCACTTCGATTGAATTACTGGTATTTCTTCTTTACCATATTTTTTCATTTGTTTTGTATGAATGATTGTATTTCGACTCGACAATCGCTATGATGCTGAACGTTTATTTTCCAGAGAGTAATATGTCACACGGTTTATACCGCAACACACCATATTGGCGCACGGTAATAGCAGATTTACCTTGTATGTGATCCCTGCCAAAAACTTTTTATCGGTGCTCAAATTTATTATTTCTACTGTTAATAAATTCTATCTGCAAGCCTTCAAATACTGTTGATCCTGGTCTGCATTTCAAATACTCTTTCTCCTTAATTCACAATTCGCCTATTGCGTACATAGCAGTATCACGTCTAATGTGAAGCATGGAAACTTCGGCTCTACGTAGTTGTGTCTTGCTCGTGAGTCGACCAGCTCTTAATGCCAAAGTATGATGCTATTATTTACAAGATTTTCGATACGTATATCACTCCGGCCTTCATTCTAGGAATAGAACTTTAGTCCTTTCAATCTCTCCCAGTAGCTCATCTCCTCCATTGAGGCAATTTTCTTGTAGTTGCCTCTTGGATTGCTTCAATTTTTTGCAGTCAGCTGCGGGGCGACCTCTACTGAGAACAATAGGCTAGCCCTCTGAGGTCAAATGTCCACCAGACTAGCAACTTGATTTCTAAGTTTCTTGTTCTGAAAATCCGTAGAATGCAACGAGCTACTCATGAGCTCACTGTGGCCATTTTGGCGATGCATGTATACACACACACACACGTACCCCCCCCCCCCCCCACATATATATATATCAAGTATGTGTGTATATCTATGTTGACATTTGAGCCTGTGTCAGTGTTTATGTCCCGTATCTAGTAAATCGGTAAAAATAGTGCACTGGATTCGATATGAACCACTAAATCAAGAAGTGCTCCAGCCAGGCCGCAGTCTAATGAGTGAGACCCCATCAACAGATTTTTAAAAAAAATATAAAGTAAATATCTATAAATCCAATATCCACATTCACAGACACAAAGAAGACATAGAAAAATAAATATATTCACATCATAACTACAAAATTCTTTAGTAAGATAGTTTATCACGCAATATTTTAGCTATATACATTTACGCTGATTTACAGGCAAAGAATCTTACTGCTAACAGCTTTCCAAATATTTCCTCTCTACACCATACCGAAAATAAAATATATATATATTCGACTTATTATACATAAAGTAATAGGAAGGAAAGAAAGAAAGAAAGCTACAAAAGAAGCAGAGAAAAATAGAAGAGAAAATACACTAAACATTTTGCTATTAAGGTTACTTGCCATTCGAAATATCAAAGAACAAGCGATGTAAGAAATTAGGAAAGGAAAAACAAGAGCAATAATAAAAACAACAACAACTACAACAACTATCAACAACACCATTAAAACCAATAACAATGATAGCAACGACGACAACAACAACAACAACAGTAACAACAAACGAACAACAACAAAAGCAATAACAAAACCAACACGAAAATATAACAACAACAACAACAGCAACAACAAAACTAATAATATTGACAATGGCAACAACAAAAGCAGTAACAGCAGCAGCGGCAATAACAAATGTAGGGAAAACTTCAGCAGTCATTATTATTTTTAAAAAATGAACAACAATAACAACTGCAACAATATTGGTGAAAAAATTGATAAAAAATACATGAATGAACAAATATATATGTTGCATATATATATATATATATATATATATATATATATATATATATATATATATATGTGTGTGTGTGTGTGTGTGTGTGTGTGTGTAAATGTATGTATGTGTATACATATATATATATATGTATGTATGTATGTATATGTACATATATGTACGTGTATATATATATATATATATATATATATGTGTGTGCGTGTGTGTGTGTGTAAAATATATATATACAATAAACCAAATACAACAGCAACAACAGCAACAACAACAAAAGAGAATCAAAAGTGAACAAAGTGAATGAAGAAAAATATAATACTGACAATATACAAAAATAGCAAAGACAACAATAGCAAGGAAAAATAAGAAACAGAGCCCCAAAAAATGTCACAGAATACCTCTATGACATTTATTTGATGAGTGGCCGTTGCTATGTAACAGTACTTATGAGAACATTCTCATCGTCGCCATCTTCCTTCTTTAAAAGTCTTATGAGAAAGAGAAAGTTACAAGATTTAAGATAAAGATTTAGGTCCGTGAAACTACCTCTAATGAAGGATATATTGGCTGAAGAAAATAAAATATGATCTATGCATCATATCTATGTGTTTTTATGCACATACACAACCACACAGTCGCACACATACACACACACACACACACTCACACACACACACACACACACACACACACACACACACACACACACACACACACACACACACAAACACACGCCCCCCCCACATAAATATATATGTATGTATAAATACACAAATATATATATGATTGTGTGTGTCTATACATACGTATATGTATGCATGCATTGTTACACACTAGTGCATGTGTGTGTGTGTGTGTGTGTGAGTGCGCCTTTATGGATATGTCTATTCTGTAAGAGTGAGTCTATATGGGAACAAGCCAGACAGTCAGAAAAATTAAAATGAATGACAATATACATATAGTTACGTGCATATATATATATGTATATATATACACATATATATATATATATAATATATATATATATATATATATATATATATATATATATGTGTGTGTGTGTGTGTGTGTGTGTGAGTGTGTGTGTGTGTGTATACACCCACATAGATTTTCTTATATACATATATACATTCTTCAGTAAAATGATATTTTATATAATTCGATGAGGTTGCTATGGTCGATGAAAATACGAAATGGCGAAATATGTAAAATTTTCTTATTCTTCCCAGTGTGTCTGAGAATATCTTCCAGCATAGCTTTGCACCATTCAGGGAATTCTTCATGGAGACATTTACTTTATGGTCTATGAATATATATATATACATATATATATATATATATATATATATATATATATATATATATATATATATATATATATAATTCCATCTACTTCATTTATCAAAAGAACTGAAAACCTTTAACTTAAACCGTAAAATAAAACAGTAGACATACATTATTATCATTATTTATGATATATCATTGTCATCATCATCATCATCATCATCATCATCATCATCATCATCATCATCATCATCATCATCATCATTATCATCATCATTATTATTATTATTATTATTTTAATTTTATTTCATTATTGTTTCTGAGATATATGCCGAGTGTCTTCCTGACACCTAGGGCAAATAAATTCACAGTGTGCATTGGTAAGCCAGTTTATACAGAACATTGATTATAATTTAATAAAAATAAACAAAAGAAAACACTATACATATATACACATGTGCATATGCATATGTAAATACAAGGAGGGATATCAATCTTACAGAGATAGTGCTTCTCTCAATACGTGTGCAGTACCAGTCAAAACAATTTTTTGCACCTCGTGCAGAGAGGGTAAACCAGGAATCATTCGCAAATATTGTTCTGTTCCTTTCTTGATAATTCCCAGTCCTCCCACAATCACTGGTATTGACAGGACAATTGTTTACTTTGTAAATTGTTTACTTTGCATAGGTGCCAGTGGATATTATTATTATTATTATTATTGGCGACCAACGTAGTAAATCATATTATCGTGAGCTCCGCAAAGGTTTGTTATTTTCAGTTGTTTAAAATTGCCATTTATGGAAATATTTTATTGTTAACTGTATATAAGTGGACATACATTGTTTTCTGAAAAGGACACTCAAACAGATTGGGGTCTTGAGCCCAAAATTTTAAACTTTTATAATTATCAAACAAAGATTTTTCTTTGAAAAATCATGGACGACTCACAGTCACACCTTCCTCACAAACTAACACCTCACACCGACACCACCATTGTAAATATTACTACGTTTGCCAACACTAAAAATATAAGCAGTAGCAATATTTTAAATTTGTCTCAGGCAGACATTCATTTCCCGCCATTACCATTCACTGCAGGTGTTAAAGCCGCCACCCCATCACCAGCACAGCGACAACAGAAACAAAAGAAAAAAATAAATTAACTCGTGATATCGAAATGTATTCAACCAAAATGAACTCTTCCACAAGGAACAACACTGACGCTACCACCACCACAACTGAAACTAAAATTAACAATAGCAAAAATAACGATAACAACAACAGCAACAATGAAATTAAGAAAACCACCCTGAGTTTTGCCAGATTAGCAAAACAGTGCGAAGCATTCCAGGTAACTCTGGGCAAATTAGAAGAAGCCAAAACAATAGTAAAGAAAGATGGGTACAGGGTCATCCCCCCCCCCACACCTAATAAAATAGAGCATCGGCGCCTATGCACCGTGTCTTATCGGACGAATAACATAAAATCGCGCCGAGTGGAACGGGCATCCGAGTCCCAAATCCAAAAAGCTTTGGGACATGTGTGGGCCAAAAAACCTCACATCAGACGTGGGCAGAAGTATGGAACCGTGGACGTGTTCTTTGAAACACCACAGGAGGCTAGAGAACACTCCGTGGCCCATTAAGAAGTGACAACTTCACACTCGTCCCAAGCTATTGTGGCCAGAGACACATAAAGATCAGGGTCCCCCACGTTCCACCGGTCATCGAAATTCCCCGGTTAATAGCTGCCGTCCTCGCCGGCATCGAAGCCAACACCAAGATAATCGAAATAGCGAAAGAAAAGCATGAGAACTGGTCCGGATCTGGGATGGAGCTCCTGATCCAAGCGGACACAAAAAAGCATTGAGGAGATTCCAGCGGTAATAGACCTCACTGACGGCAGCCACCTCACCGTAATTGTCGAGGGCAGAAAGCCTAGTTGTGTCGTTTGTGGTGAAGGAACCCACCTAAGGGCTTTCTGCCCTCAGGCTAATAGGTTGAGGCCACCTCTCCTACCCACCCCAGTGACTCAACCATCAACACCACTAGCATCAGAGATGGCAGTAACAACTGTAGCAGCAACAACAGAAGCAACTGTAACAGCAACAACCCCAGCAACAGTAACAGAACCAACACCACCACCACCCAACGCGCCAGAACTAGCACCAGCGCCAACACCGTCCACCACGCCACAACCAAAACTAACGCCTGTGGAGGATTTTCCACTCCCCTGCCTATCACAACTGGAGACAGATTGTGACGACGAGGAGTGGGAAACGATATCAGGAAAAAAGAAAAAAAGAAACCAAAAAAGAAAAAATTCTCTTCCTTCCCCCTCCAAAAACAAAATACAGAGGGAAACAAATAAACTATCAAACAAAAAAGTTAGGACAGATATGCCACCATCCACACCAGCATTACCAACCCCATCACCCCAAACACCAACACCAACACAATCACCATCATTAACCACAACACCACAAAAGTCACCAAAAAGCGAAACAGAAACAAACCCACAACAAACACAAACAAAACAAAACAACCAAAACGATACACACTACACAGCATTAAATTTGAACAACAACGAATTATTACACTACATCCAACACAACACCAGCATCACAGAAAAAGACTACACAACAACCCAAAAGTTCACACCACCTCCACACATACAAATCACTCGCATCACACAGAAAACGTACATGACACTAAAACAAAAATTCCCCAAAGACATCGGAGACTTCCGACAAGCACTCTCCAGGAGGATTTATAAGGACATCCTTCCTGAGGAGGCCACAAGCAGTGAAAAGGATGGAGAAACCGTCCATCCTCTACGAGAAGTAAGGTAAGTGGTCTTTCCCATCTTTTCCACTCCATTTCAACATGACCTCACTCAGAATAGGCAGCATAAATGCGCGTGGCTTGGGGTCGTCATGGAAGCAGGGCCACCTGCTCAACGACCTCAGGTCACTAAACACAGATGTAGTGGCCATCAGCGAGACCAGAATCTCCGAAGCACGGGATTTCGCAACGATCTTCGGCGGCTACGATGTGTACGCATCGTCCAGCCGTCCGGGATCGGGGGGAGGAGTTGCTGTGCTTTTTCGGATAGGTTTGGATCTCGCCATACGGGCCATCTTCCTGGACCCAGAATGTAAGTTGGTGGTGCTGGACGTGACCAGCGGAGACGGGTAAGCTTTCAGGCTAGTGGCCGTCTATGCTGCGATAGGAGCAGGGCGGCCTGATTTCTTCCGGCGTCTGGAGACCTTTCTTGGAACATCCCGCTCTTTAGTGTTAGTAGGCGACTGGAACGGTATCTTAGATGCACGCTGGGACTGTGTGGGATTAGCAGATAGGGGAGGAGGTGCAAGGGTCTCACCAACCTGCTCAGGCGTTTTGAACTGTCTGATAGGTACCGATTGGATTTCCCGAATGTGCCAATGTGGACTTGGACAAATCGCATAGGGTCATCCAGATCATATCTAGAGAGAGTATTTTGTAGGGAAATAGATAGGACTAGCATAGGCTGTCCACAATTCAAGATAGTCAGCTACACGGACCACAAATTCGTGATCTTTGCGCTTGACTTAGATAGATTTCATAGACGAGGACCCGGCTACTGGAACCTAAACGCGTCCTTACCTGCGCGCAAGGCCTACAGAGACCGGATTAGCGAACTAGTTAAGTGGGCGTTGGCGGGGGCCATCGTCAACAACAAGTGGTGGTTTGCTCTGAAAAGAGCAATTAGAATAGAGTCCATTAGGTTTAGTAAGGCTTTAGCAATAGAAAAAAATAGAGCAGAGGGAGAACTAGTTAGAAAATTAGACGAGGCGCTTAGCAAAGGCATCGCGACCTACGTGCTTGCGGCGAAATTGGCTCTTGACCAATTCTTCAATGCAAAGCACGAAGGCTGCGTTGTCAGAGCTAGGGTGCGTGCTCTCAGACACGAGGGGACGAAAGCCGTTCAATGGGCCCGAGTGGCGGAGGCGCGTCGTGGTAATAAAGCCACGATCCGGTCTTTGGTGCACCACGACGGGCGCATGCTACTCGATCCCGGGCAAATGTGTGAAGCTTTTCAGCGACACTTCGCTCAGCTGTTCGGGGGCAGCGGTCGGCCGGGTCGAGGGATTGACTTTAGTGTCTACCTCGATGGACTGCCGCGGCTCTCGGCCACTGGGGCGGAGTGTTGCGAAAAGCCGATAACAGCCGCTGAAGTACGGGAGGCAATGACTGGCTGCACAAGGGGTAAATCGCCTGGTTTGGATGGTCTGCCCTATGAACTTTACGTACAGATGCCAGACTTGTTCGGAGGCCTCTTGGCGGACGTCTACTGCAACTGGCAACAGAACGCGAGAATTCCCAGCTCTGTGAGCCAAGGAGCGGTGGCACTGCTGAGAAAGGATCCGAACAAGGGGGATAACATAGATAATTTCAGGCCCATAACTCTGCTAAACACAGAGTTCAAGATTTTGGCCAAGGTGCTAGCAAAGAGGTTGGCGCTTGTCGTTGGTGGTCTGGTGGAAGAGGCGCAGACATGCGCCATTCCAGACAGATCCATCCACGACAACCTCCACCTCATGCGATACATCGTAGAGAGTGTAGCTAGGGAACCTGGCACGGGTGGGTCTTTGATCAATTTAGATCAGTCGAAAGCTTTCGATAGGGTCGACCATCGTTACCTAGCGGCAGTCCTGAGGGCGGCTGGCTTTGGGCCCGTCTTCAGCGGCTGGATCGCTGCCATGCACGGCGACATCTGCTCTGTGGTGAGAGTGAACGGTCACCTTTCGGAACCGTTCAACATTATTATGATCAGTGTTACCACTACCACAACGAGAGGCCACTTTGCGAACAACATAACAGTAGTACCAGCAACAAAAACAATACAGTGGGGGAGGGGGGAGCAACAGCCGCAAGAGTGACAGTAACACCAACAACAATAACACCAGATATGAGAGAAATAACGACGGCAACAAGACGAACCATAACATCAGCCCGAGCAACTGCAACAGCAAGAAGAACGTGAATAACAACAACAACAACAACAACAACAGGACATTTACAGCCACCCCAGCAAAATGAAGACAATCTATTTGTAGAGGGGGGAGTTTATTAAATCGACCACAGTGCTTACTGGTACTTTATATTATGAACCCCCGTAAGGAGGAAAGGCAAAGATAACCTCGGCGGGACTTGAAATCAGACCATAAAGGGACGTAATTACATGCTACAAAACATGTTGTTCGACGCTCTACTGATATTGCCATTCTACCAACATAATACCACCATTTTATTTAAAATTAGTCCAATTTTAACAACTTGTTGATTTTGACTGGTTAGTCATGTCCGTTCATGTTTCCGTCTCAGTGAGGTTTAAAACAATTATGTAGTTTAGCGCGTTTATAAATCTTTATTTATTTTTTATTGTTAATAAATGAAAGCTTTAATTACGTTAGATACACTTGTTCATTCGAAGGATGATTTATATTGTATGCTCCAGTCTGTTAGTTGTTTCTAATTAACATTTATGTTAGCCGATGAATCGAATGAATTTGAAGGTGAAATATTTCGGCTATTCACGTTCTTCGTCATTGATACTATTTTGTATTGTGGTCTTATATTTAATTTCATTATAATGTCATTCTTATCGTAGAGACAAATCATATTAATTATTGGATATTTTCAGTACTTTTCTAATGACATCATCGATGTACGATATCTATAAATATTCTTCAAATATATATTACTTGTAATCACAAATCACATTGTTGATTATCAGTTTTCACCAAAACCTATAGATATACACCATATGATTGAACTGGTGGTCGCCGGAGATACTAGAAATAGCAGCCAAATCTTGATTATATCACACACTATCGTCTTGAACCTATCCATGAATGAATCATGTCTCAGAAGATCATTTTGTGGTCATATCAACAACCGAGTTAATCTCCTGACATAGTGAAACTGCTCAATTCTGACATTGTTTCTATCAGCGTGAATTCTTATCTAAGGTTTCTGATATCCAGTACAGAATATATAATGTTAGATAGATCTACGAGATCCTACACTTATAATGCTTTTATATTCGGTTGCAATGTTACTATCCCAGTTTGGCATGGTTTACAAATTGTATGAGAGATAAGTGTATTTCTCTAACTACAAGATCTATTTACTGCAGATGTTGAAATATTCGTTCCTTTACTTATAACCATGGGTATAAACGTCAAGGAAGCTTCAGGTGGAATAGCAATTTCTTCATGGGTTCGACTTTAAAAGATAAACAAAAGTATATGATTATATTAAGTCAGTTTTACAGCCATTGCTTTTATTCTATTGACGATGAAACATATTGTTAGACAGCGAATTGGTAGAATCTTTAGTTCATTAGGACGAAAAGTCTTGCTGCCGCCAGTCTTGGAAGCCTAGAGAAGTGTTATAGCCTTTATCTTGTAATGTGAACTGAATGCTAAATAGAATCATATATATATATATTTGAAACACGAAAAAAAAAAAAAAATCAATTCTAATCATTTTGATGTTTTAATGTGTTTAGACCGCAGAAATCATAGAATATTATCTCGATGTTTCGGTGCTTATACCACAGCAAACTATGTAAAGAAAAATAAAATAAAATACTAAAAACGGAAATAATAGTATATGTACAATTAATGGTTAATATCATTCATATATCTACTCCGATCATTGTTAGAAAAAAGATGGCTGAAAGTGGTAATATGTCGATAGTGTTATGACGAAAGGCAGCAGGTATCCCACCACATAAAAAGCTGAACTTTTAAGTGTTGAATTGAAGTGATTTGTTTTACAATATTGAATGCAAATATCTATATGAGGATACAGATTTAGTTCGTTTCACAGATGAAATTTGTGAAAAGAAAGAGAAACAAGAAAAGAAAAAGAAAATTAGAAACAAAAAATAGATGAAATAAAACGAGTCTAGAAACTGTTTTATCAGTAAGATAAATTCTTAATTCTTGAACTGACATAATTTTCTCAGAACTGATATAAATCTTAGACACTATTTTTTGTTTTTCTTTGATGTGTTGTTTTATTGTTTGCTTGTTTAATTGCTTGCATGATTTTTTAGTTCTTATTTGTTAGTTATTTGCGGTATTTTTATTTCGTTCTAATTACAAAGAATAATTCTAACAAGGTATCCGATAATCTTGATTTGAAGACCAGAAAATACACGAGACTAATTTATCGTTCAGATTAACATCGACAGACGCGCGAGTTTATTTTAATTCTCTTTATTGATTTTTCCTCTCGTTGAGAAAAGCAAAACAAACAAGCAATACAATATAGACGTGAATTAAGAAAAAAACAAGTAATTAACAAATCAATAAAAATTAACAAAAAATATTTATAAAAATATATTTAAAAAAATACAAAATAAATACATCAGAAGCAATAATGAGAGAAGTATAAACAAAAACAAAACAAACAAAGAACCAGAGAGAAATGTCTCATAAAATACATTTAAAAAATGAACAAATTAAGTGAACATCTGTTTAAGAAAGTAAGAAAAAAAATCTGTTTTATAATATATATTTGTTTAAAATAATAAAATAATAATAATATATATAAACATTTTTAATCTCTTTGACTATCCTCTATATATGTATGTATTTGTATTTGTAAATATTTTGTGAGTGCGCTTGTGTGCGCGCTTTGTTCTTTTATTTTTTGCTATCCCACTTCAGAGTAAATAATTGATAGGATTTAAGATATACAAGCAAATTAGGAAATATAAATACATGATATATATATATATATATATATATATAATGTGTGTGTGTATATATATATATAAATATATATATATATATATATATATATATATATATATATATATATATATATATATATATGTATATAATTAAACCTGACTAAAATAGCAACAAAACATGGATAAAACAGTGAAAGGAGAAGATAATAAATAAGAAATTACTAAAATAACTCTATTAGTTTTAGATACATGAAATACGAGATTAACAAATATATATAACGATCCTTTAAAATCTTGTAATACGTATTTACAAACAGTTCAATAATGAATGAAAAACGATATATAACACTCAACAGTACCAACAGTTACAACATCAACAAGGATTACAAGAAAAACAACAACAACAAACAAATAATTATCATAATAATAATAATAGTAATGAGAGTAATGATAATGATATTATTATTATTGTTATTGTTGTTCGGACGTCATGCTTTCCAGCAAAGAGTTACATCTCTTTATCGACTGAGTTCAAATCACGCTGAGGTTAATTTTGCCTTTCATCCTTACGGGGTCGATAATATAAAGTACCAGTAATGTACTGGAGCCGATTTCATCGACTACCCCCTACCCCCAACTTACTGGCCTTGTGCATATACTAGAAATCATTGTCCCCCCCCCCACACACACACATCTCAAGTGTGTCGTCTGTAATATCAGGTGTCTGTGTGTTTATTTGTTCTTGTGTCTGTTTAGGTTATTATTAGGGATTGTGGGATGGTGGTGGTGTTGGTGTCTGTTTAGATGTTGTGGAAGTGGTTGCGTTGGCAACCCGCCGTGGTTAACTTTGCCTTTCATCCTTACGGGGTCGATAAAATAAAATGTACCAGTAATGTTCTGGGTAATTGCTGGCCTTGTGCCAATAATACAAACAATTATTATTATTATTCTTTTTCCTAGGGCGGTGGATTGGTAGTATTGGTAGAGAGTTGGACACCATGCTTTGCAGCATAGAGTTACAGCCCTTTTTGATGTGAGTTCAAATCCCGCCGAGGTTAACTTTGCCTTTCATCCTTACGGGGTCGATACAATAAAGTACCAGTAATGTACTGGGTAATTGCTGGCCTTGTGCCAATAGTAGAAAGAATTATTTTAATACCACTGATGATGTTGCAGATGTGCAACGAAAGAACTTTGTTAGACTATATATATATTTACATATGTATTTTTAACCGTTGATCAGTCAATGATAAACATTGATTGCCAAATAAATTAACTATGGAGATATAAAAGATACAGAAGCGAAAACCAACCAAACAGTGTGTTCTGGTATTATTTCTGGCAATATTATTACAACAATATGACCCTCCCCAACGATAAATAAATATATATATATATACGGATGATGTT
>OZ024747.1:54440005-54447505 GCA_964016885.1 Eledone cirrhosa
GGATTACATTGATTTCTTCATACGGATTGGACACTACCGTATATTTTGGTAGATTTATCTACATATAAATTTAAATATATATATATATATATATATATATATATTATATATATATACAAAGTTTGACAAATGAATTGTCAGTTTCAAATTATTTCATTGAATATCGACCTACGAGAAACAAATCGTTGACGGAGTCAGGTCTATCACATTAACATAGATCTCGAACCAATCGTATGTGAAACGTAAGTAGCTATCGATATTCAATAACAACATTTAATGAGAAATGTCGTCGCATAAAACATAATATATACACGCGATTTCTTTCCAGCTGCGTGGTCTGCGGCAATATGTAATAAAGTATCTTGCTCAAGGACAGAAGTCTCCGCCATGAATCGATTTCAGGATTGTGTGTTGAAAAACCCTAATCCCTAAACATTTCCCCCTCATTATTGAAATAATATAGCTGTAGATTCCATTTAAGGCCAGGAACGCCAAGTGATATTGTTTGACTACTCAACAGAGATATTGTAAGGGCCTATATATTAAAAATATTAAATTTACATTCAATGAACTCCTCCAACATTTATAAAACTATTCAGGCATAAAAGCCAAATTAGCGTTTTTCGATTTGGCTTTCGTGCCAACCCTGACCTATGGTCATACATCTTGAGTAATGACCGCAGTAATACAATCGCGAATACAAGCGTCCGAAATGGGGTTCCTCCGATGGGTGTTTGGAGTCACATTACTTGATAGATTGTGTAGTTCGGAGCTCAACAGTCATTCCAGGTAGAGAGGTTATTTCTCCGAATTGAGGAATCATTTCTTTGATACTATGAGCATGTGGTTAGAATGTCTCAGGAAAGAATCGCTGAACAGATTTTACGGGCAGGAGTTCCAGGTGTAAACCCCATTCAAGATGAATGGATGACATCCATGACCTTGGCTGGTCTCGCTTGAGGATTAAGCTGAATCAGTTGGAGACGGTTGCTTCTGACAGGAACCGCTGGAAGGAATGTTTGAAGACACTTTTCCCTCGACCTTCTCAGCGAAGAAGAAAAAAATGTAAAGTAATATACGAGGGTGCATACAATGAACAACTAATACCGCCATTCTAAAGAGTGACCTCTTAATACTATTTCTGATTGTATATTGATCATTTAAAAATTTTCGTATAATTATTTGTCCATAATTCAAAACAAATGAAAAAAAAAAAAGAATTAGAATAGAGAAAAACCAAAAAATTATAGAAGCATCAAATAGATTTTTCAGTAAAAACTAATCATTTTTTTTTTTTCATTAGATGTTTCTGTATTTAATTAATTTTTAATTGCCATTTTTTCTTTGTCATATATTCCAGTCATTTGGGTTATATTGAAACACCAATGACAACAGCCGTTAACAAAACAAGTCAATATATATTAATCCGTACCACCAACGATGTCAGGATAACAACAACAACAGAAACAACAACAACAATTATAATATTGATGTTTATTGTAAGCACAAGACCAGCGATTGCAAGGAAAGTGATTCACTTGTGCTTATTTTATTGACATCAGATGGATCAAGGGCAAAACTGATGTAACTATATAAAAGGGTAAAGACCGCTTTCGGTCACTAAAAACCATTGAATTTGCACATAGAAAGTTCCGCTCCAAGGCACAAATCTGGGCAAAGTTGTTGGTGGAAGACCAGCAGTCCCCCATGCACTCCAACCTCCCCTCTCCACGCTACCGATGTTGGCCAAGGGAAAGGCAAATGCCGATAGAGCTTGGCACCAGTGACATCGTAACTCGTTTCCTAAAGTTGATTTGAACTGGGACAACGTGAAATAATGTCTTGGTCAAGAACACAACGCAAAGCACGCTCGGGGAATCGAACTCACAAACGCACGATTTTAAGGAAGATGGTCTAACCACGAAGCCATGTGCCTTCACTGTAAGTATGTATAATATGTATGTATATATAAATATATATTTATATATATATATATATATATATTGTAATTGTTATGAAATTTCAACTAAAATTTGTCCGATGCTCTAATGACTCTACCAATCAACCGACTTCTATTGAACATAAAGGCCTTAAATGTTGAGAACAAGAGGAAAAATAACAGGACAAAACAAAGTAGTACTTACATCGAGTAAAATTGCAGATACTTAAGTTTCGTTGTTTTTAACAATAACTCAGTCAGGTGACAGACTGAATGAGTTGTTGCTGAATTCGACCAAATGTAAATACCTGTTATGCCACTGTTGTAAATATATATATATTGATGGTCACAATAACGAACATTTATTATAATAGTGGAGTTTAATATATTCTTTAACAAGTTTTAGCTTGAGATTTATTGATCTGGAGTTTCCCTTCGGTACTCACATGAGCATCGGCTAGAATAGTCTTGTATCGAATACACAAGCGAAAACCTTGAGTAAAAAGAATTAAGCTTTATCTTAATAAAGAATCTCTCGCTCCCCTTCTCGCACTCTCTATTGGTATATATATAGAGAGAGAGAAAGAGAGAGGGGGAGGGAGAAAGAGAGGAAGAGGGGAGAGATAGATAGATAGATAGATATCTAAATGGAGAGAGAGAAAGAGAAAGAGAGAGGGGTGGAGGGGGTGAGAGAGAAGAAGAGATATATATAGAGATAGAGGGGGAGAGATAAAGAGATAGATTGAGAGATTGATATTTCCACAATCAACACCAAGTAAATACTTACAAAAATAGCGGCAAAAAATGAAAAAAATATAAAAAATATAATGATTTTTACTCTTATTGATAATATTGTAATGAGATATTGTTGTTTCTTATCATTGTCTCTATTTTACTGCTGTTGTCCTTGTTGTTGGTGTTGTTGCTTTTGTGTATATGGACATTTTAAAACGAAATGAGAAAACAAAATACATCGAAGCCTTTTATTTATTGAAACATTTGATGAAAAATATTCTTACTAATTATTTCGAAATATTGAATTCTTTCATGAACCTAATTAAACTGTTTTTTGTTGTTGTTTATAACTCTTTTGTTGTTGTTGATGTTGTTGTGGTTGTTGTTGTTTTTGTTGTATTTGTTGTTGTTGTTGTTGTGTTGATGGAGCAGATGACTGAAGGATATGGCTATTAATAGTATAGTTGTTAAGATGGAGAGGAATACAAATAGATCCGGTAACACTTCGACCAAATTTCTCTTGTGGTACTTATTTACGTTTGTGAATATTTTCAGTTCAAGTCCCTGTGTAATTAACGCTACCTTTCGTTCATCCAAGGTTAATAAGTGGCCATGCAATAGGGTTCAAATAAATGACTGCATTTCAAAGGTGGATTAATGTATATTCAAATCATATATTTACTTTGTAATATTGCATCACAGGGCCCCATTCCTCAATAACGGCATCAAATATTTAGATACTTCTTTTAAATTAGGTCTCTGATTAAATCTACTACTCATTTGGCTTTGGCATTTATAAAATATTGTACGAATCATGTGTTCAGTTTCACATATAAATGGCTTTATGCTTGATTTTCGGCTTTCAATTATAGGGCGGTAGCAAGAGGCCCTCGATTTTTAAAGCACCCAACACTAATTCTTTTCCTCCTGTTGCAAGGGGTCACATTAATAAAAGGAGAGAAATTTATTTCATCGGCGTAATAGAAGTAATTCTTTATTTTACACAGTGCTACACACTGACGCAACAACAAACTTACTTCAGTAATACGATTGGTTTTACTATACGTCTGTTGTTATTGCACATCCTATGATAACTGGAAATTGGTTTATTTTCAATAAAAATGATTAAGGTTGCCCCGCCTATCTATCTATCCAATCTATATATCTATCTAGCATATAGATACCCTAAAACCTTATCAAATTCCGCAGTCTGATGAGGCAAATGAAAAATGAAACTTCGAAGTCACTGCTGGCGATTTCTTTAAATAATTAAACCTTTACCTGTCTTCGGTTTTTATTCAGTTCATATTGGACACATTCCGAGTATATTTACACACGAAACCCCTGCTTTTATATGAATGTGCTTCTCTACGTGCTTATGAGTGATATAACGTATTACATAATAAATCTAAGACGAGTTAACAATTATATCCACTAAACAGTCGTTAATAACTGTCTTATTATTATACTTTCTGTAAAAGATGAAGCAGAGATCAGCTCGAATAGTTTCACTTGTTAGAATTTCATCACAAAATAAGTTCATTTCTAATGCATATCTTGCTATTCAATTTAGAACCCATGTTAATAGTGACGATGTATACAATATTTTCATGGACCGTTCTAGATGGATAACTATATTTTAAAATCAATTGAGTTAAAAGTCTGTCCTTTAGTGTTTCCATTTATCACACTCATCCATCACTTTTTTAAAAAGCCATCACATTTTTATCGAAGTATATCATTCACATATAAATCAAATACTTTATATTAATTATAATTTTCAGAATCTACAAACTTTGACTTAACTTTCTAATCTTTTCATGATACACTTTTACTTCAATATTTAACCCCAACACATTATTTATCTACCTTCTTTCTTTCTCTATTTCTTTCTTCCTTTCTTTTTTCTTTCTTTCTTTATTTCCTTCTTCTTCTTCTTCTTCTTCTTCTTCTTCTTCTTCTTCTTCTTCTTCTTCTTCTTCTTCTTCTTCTTCTTCTTCTTCTTCTTCTTCTTCTTCTTCTTCTTCTTCTTCTTCTAGTCTATCTACCCCTCACCGTCTCTCCAACTCACACTTTCTATCTATTTTCCTTTTAAACTATATCTCTGCCACATCACTTTGACCCCCTCCCTCCCCAATAAAACCTCGTCTGAATTCGAAAATTACATACGTTGGAGAACAGTATATTCAAACGATATCAATTATATTATCATCATTATTATTATTGTTGTTTTTGTTGTTGTTGTTGTTGTTCTTCTTCTTCTTCTTCTTCTTCTTCTTCTTCTTCTTCTTCTTCTTCTTCTTCTTCTTCTTCTTCTTCTTGTTATTAAACCTCGTCATCATCATCATTCCCCCCATATAATAACTTCTTGAAATTAAAACCTTAGCTTTATCCCTGTCTATATCTCCCCAACTCATCCATCACTATTTAAAATCTATCACTTTATTATCGATCTATACTAATCATAAATACACCCACGTACTTATCTCAATAATACATTTGAGTATCTAGAAACTTTGTCAAAACAATAGACTTAACTTTCTAATCTATTCATGATAAATTTAAAATCAATATTTAACCTGAACACGTTATTAACCAAGCTTCTTTCTTTCTTTTAATTTGTTATCGCTTAATCATGAAAGATGGTTTCCAGGACTGTAGGGAAGGGGGAAGGACCTAAGGTATCTTCACACAAGAGACATGGTCCAGAAGTTTGCATGAGTGTGTCCCACACCCTGAAAGTGCATTCAAGAACTAATTATCGCTTTATAATTAAATCTTCGGTTACATTTATAAAGTTAGCACCTATAAAGTCCACTGTGTGGATGAGTGGTTACAAAATTGGATTCGCAATCGTAAAGTTGTGAGTTCGATTCCCGGTCCGGCTGATGCGTTATATCCTTGAGCAAGACACTTTATTTCACGTTGTTCCTTCTACCTGGAGTTGCGACCGATAGATAGTTTTAGCAATTGGAAAGACCAATGGAAACATTGTCTCTTCTGTCCGATTTGACGAAAGTCAATCGACTGTCGAAAGTCCACTGGCAGGCTTGAAATCAGAACAAATACCGTAAATCCAGCGCTTTATAAATTTCACCCGTCTTCCATCGTAGATTAGTAATTAATCTATTGAGCCCCGAAGGATGGAAGGTAAAACCAGATTCAATTTAATCTCAGAAATCGGAGAGTCGGAATATATAATGCAACACCTTCCGCTAACCTACCGCTATATATTGGGACCTTATTCTTTTACTCCAGAAAAAGGCAAGGCAAAATTGTCATAATTACCACAGGACATGTCGAACGATGTTCTAATGATTCCGACAAAACAACATTCTGTCGATGTTCTGTTGTTCATGGGAAGGAGATAGATACAGTTGACCTATGGAATTTAAATCCACTAATCAAGCTGCCGTAATAAATAACTCAAGACATTTTATCAGAATCTCTCTGATACACCTCTCTCTCCCCCACCACCATCGCCCTCTCTCTGTCTATCCCTCACTTTAACACTTTCTCTACACTGACGTGAAGCATCTCCAGCACATCTCATTCAGGTTCATCACTGATATAAAGCCGTTGCCGTTTGATTATTAAGGTCATTATTCTGTTGCTAGAAATAGCAGTCGAACGTCCTTCAAATTACATAGCACCGCTTTGGAAAGGACGACCAGTAATTCCTATACCACAACTAACCATACCACAATTTCCACTAGAACTAGCCTAGCATCAATACCAATAACAACGAGTAACACAACAACCAACTAACAACAACAACAACAACAGCACAAACAACCACCATCATTGCCACATCTTCAGTTCTGATTTAAAGCCAAGCCTTACATATGCGTTCTATAATTTACAGGTTGCATGTACTGAATGACACAGAGTACTACTGTGCTGGTGGGCGGAGATCCTTCGTCACAGATGTCCTGCATATTTCCAGTGGCGATTTATACATACATCAGCACTCCGCACATGCGTACTCATATATATATATATATATATATATATATATATATATATATATATATATATATAAGTGTATGTGCATATATATATTTACACATATATATACACATATATATGTAGCTTTAGGTGTATATATATGTATATATGTGTGTCTGTGTGTGCATGTATATATGTATATATATGTGTGTGTGTGTTTGTGTGTCTGTGTGTGTGTGCGTCTGCCAACTACATCAAAGCAGAGAAAATATACAATACAAATAACACAATATTATCATTAGGAGAAATGGACTAAATTAGAATCAGATATTATATTTTCATAATTTAATTTTCATAAAATTTCTTTCTTCTTGTAATTTTATTTATTCTTTTTATATTTTATATATTAAGAATTACATGTTTTGTTTATATTAAGTGTGGTGGGTGTCTGTATTTATATACTGTTTAGGCCGGGGTTTTGAAACGTGTTGGGCCACCGCCCTCCTCACGGCCACGCAATACCCTCAGAGACCTAAACCTATTTCCAGAGAACCTTGCCTACATGCAAATTGTAATCTAATTTTAAAAATCGTTAATTCCTATGTAATAATTAACATAGTATATACTATCATTTGATATTAAATGTACAATTATATCATCTTTACCGGATTTTCTCAACGGCCCGGTGGGCGGTAGCACCCACGTTGAGAACTTCTGGTTTAGAAGTTGTGAACATTCGTATGGCCTCCAAAAGAACTCTTATCAGAATCGTTAAAATGTTGGTGAGGCTACAAGCATAAACGAATAGTTATGGATTCACTTTTTAATCATTACGACACCGGCTTTTGATCCCACTCTTGAACAAGTATCATTTTCTT
>OZ024747.1:54457505-54462505 GCA_964016885.1 Eledone cirrhosa
CTCTAAACTATATATTCTCAGACTTCTCGGTATCACAGAATTCCATAAAAGAACAACAACAACAGTAACAGAAGAAGAAGAAGAAGAAGAAGAAGAAGAAGAAGAAGAAGAAGAAGAAGAAGAAGAAGAAGAAGAAGAAGAAGAAGAAGAAGAAGAAGAAGAAGAAGAAGAACAGCAACAACAACAACAACAACAACAACAACAACAACAACAACAACAACACCACCACCAACAACAACAACAGCAATAAATAATTTTAAAAAATACATTAAAACGTAAACATCTATCATTTGGATACTGTCAAAACAGCAACAGGAAAAAACAAAACCAAAAATTGATAAAAATAAAGCAAAAACATGAGAATCGGATCTAAATATATCGACCTAGATTTGAAACCTTAAAAAATGTTAAAAGACTGAAAAAACATAAAACAAAAATGGTTTTGTGGAAACTTAAACCTTTCAGCGTCAATTTATAGCATTAAAGTTTTCACTATCTCTTTCAAAGAAATAATATTTCTCAACATTATCGTGTCTTGAACTTTAATGTTATTACTAATATTATTGCTGCTTTAATATTATTATCGGAGAGATATTATGGCGAGGGTGATAGCGGTGAAAATGGTGAGTGTAGTGGTGAGCAACTTTGGCGATAAGGTTTGTTTTTTTATATATATAATTATTGCTGTACTATATTTCCATATTAGTCTCTGATTCAATAATGTACAAACATACACAAACACAGACACACACACACATACACACACACGCACACACACGCACACACACACACACACACACACACACACACACACACACACACACACACACATACATACACACACACACACACACACACACACACACACACACACACACACACACACACACACACAAACACACACTCATATATATATATATATATATATATATATATATATATATATATATATATATATATATATATATATATATATATATACACATGATAGTTGTTTTTCTTATATTTCTTCATTTACTGTTTGAAATTTGAAATTGTAGATCGTGGTAGGAGCAGATGTGCTTTAGGGAGTAAAACAAAACCAAAATATATATATATGTAAGCCAAACCATAGATAAACAGATACAAATACATATATGTAAAAAAAGCATATACAAATGAAAAAGGAAGTGTTGAAAAGATAGATGGGTAGGATGTAGTAGAAGATATTTACTTAATGAAGAAAAATTACAATATAGAAATACAAACCATGTAAAAATAAATGAAATAGAAACATTACTTGAAAAGTTTATAGTTTAAAACATGGAGAGGAAATGAAATGATTCAAAGTAGAAATTTCAAGGAAAGGTAAAATATACTTTAGTAGGCCACACAGGTTTTAAAAATAATATATTTGCTCATATTATTTTGATACATACTATGTATATATATATATATATATATAATATAAAGTAGAAATAATTATTATTATTCTCTACATTACTTACATCAAAATAAAATATGTTGACAATCTTTTAATAATGTCTTCCTTGTGAGATTTGTGGTCTTCTTTTGCTTAACTAATGAATATATATATATATATATATTCATTAGTTTAGCAAAACAAGACCACAAATTTATATCTACTGATACTGCCAATCCACAGAGAATAATAATAATAATGTCCGTTTACAATTGTTTCGCTACTCCATATAATAATTCTGGATCAAATGAATATATATCATTATTGATCTGGTTCAGTTGAAAATAATTAACATAATTAAAGATAGAGGCGTTCTAGTGGAGTTGGTAGGGGCCTTCCTAGAGTTATTATTACCTGGGCATTTGTTATCTGTCATCCCATTGCTCATTCCTATTCTAGGGTTGATTAAACTTCCTAGACGTCACCCTGGATCTTAACAATAGCCTATATTACCCTTACCATAAACCAGGTAAAATACTTACATATATTAGCCCACACTCTAAACCACCCACCGGCTTTGATCAGAGCAGTAAACAAATCTATCTCGTATAGGATCTCCATGCTATCAGCAAATGAGGAGATAGTTATAAACCATGCACCATATTATAATAAGGCTCGTTCTGAATCTGATTATGAACAATCCATTTACTACATACCTAAATGCCATAACACAGCAATTCACCATAATAAACTTAACACTAGAACTAGTAATACCTTAGCATATAGCCAGATTCAGCGGAATTTTAGCAGTTACAGCACTTATACAGGGAACTTTAATGGTGGCAGCGGCCTGCTCCCCACTCCAAGTAGCAAACTAAAAATCAACCCTAGAATAGGAATGAGCAATGGGATGACAAATAACAAATGCCCAGGTAATAATAACCCTAGGAAGGCCCCTACCAACTCCACTAGAACCCCTAGAAGGAATAGGCCTCGAAATATCACCTAGCTTAACCCCCCCATTCTCATCTAATCTAACCACTAATATCCCTAAACGCTTCTTCTCTATCCTATCTAAACATCACCCCCCCCACCATAGATATTACAAACTCTTTAATAAAAATAACATTAAAATCTCATTCTCCACAACACCTAACCTAGCTAGCCACATCGCATTCAGTGACCATCATAAACTAAGACAGTATAACTCCCACACTTCAGTACCACCACCCCTATTAAATACACCACGCCACTACACCAATACTTACTCTAGTAGCACACCTCCCCCATCTAATCCTTCTAACACTGACCACCGCTTAGGTTAAACTACCCTACTCTCACTAACCGCACAAGCAACTGCAACTGCCGTTACCCTAATGCATGCCCACTAAATGGACACTGCATGACACCCAACATAGTCTATAGGTGCACGGTTAAAACTGCTTCGAATACCACCTCCTATATCGGGTCTACCTCTAACCCTTTTAAGGTACGCTATAACGCGCACTCCTTTTCCTTCCGAGACCCTACCAACAGATGTTCGACATCTTTAGCTAGGCTTATTAAAAACTTTAAATTAACCAACATTGAACACTCACTAACATGGGATGTCTTAGCTAGGGCCCAACCGTTCAATGGACGAAGAAAATCTTGTGATCTCTGTATTATCGAAGCATATTACATAACTCTATCACGACCTCTACCGATTAACGATAGAACGGAGGTAACTATTAGCTGTCAACATCGAAGGGCTAATTCCTTCGCCAACAGAATGTTTGAGCCAACATAGTCATCTAGCCCCATTTTTACTTGTAGCTAATAAGTTAAATAGCTATAACTAACTTAGATAATTATAAGTTACCTGTTACTACATTGTCTCTCAATTAAAAAATTAAAAAATTCGCACTTAACTATAAACTACCCACAATTTCTAATCTCTCGAGGAGTTACTTCTCCTGAAACCACCCTCTAATTAGTAAGGTAAATATGTCCATTGGCGGCCATCTTGTTACCCATAGACAGATCTCACACAATGCAGCATCGACAGAAGAATACTGCTTGATTATGGCAGACAATTGATACACCCAGGACACCATAGTGAAATACCAATATATGGAACATTACATTATGTAACATCCTTTCCTTACTTTAATTTATATTCCTTTGAAGTTCCGATGAACCGCTTTATCTTTAATTATGTTAATTATTTTCAACTGAACCAGATCAATAATGATATATAGTCATTTGATCCAGAAATATTATATGGAGTAGCGAAACAATTGTAAACGGACATTATTATTATTATTCTCTACATTCCTTACATCAAACCAAAATATGTTGACAATCTTTTAATAATGTCTTCCTTGTGAAATGTGTGGTCTTGTTTTGCTTAACTAATGAATATTTCCAGCTCTGCGCGCCTAACTTCTACATGAACCCAGCCACCTAGCTGCTTTCTACTGCATATTGCACATTGAGCACATGCCTTTACGCTTTGGCTTCTAACTAATTCACCAATCCCTCCTCTCCTATCTTCTCATCTATCTTCATCTCTCTCTTTAAGATTGGTTACTCTTGAACTGTGTGTGTGTATATATATATATATATATATATATATATATATATATATATATATATATATATATATATATATATATATATATATATATATATATATATATATATATATATGTATATATATATATGTATATATATATATGTATATATGTATGTGTGTATATATATATATATATATACACCTACATGCGTAGGTTCCAGTAAGTACTGAGGTGTGGACCTAAGCAGAGTGTAATAATAATTAAAATGATGATATGTTATATCTTAATTATGTTTGTTGAATAGTGGATTGGCAGTATTGGTAGAGGGTCGGACGCCATACTTCGCAACAAAGAGTTACGGCCCTTTATGATCTGAGTTCAAATCCCGCCGAGGTTAACTTTGCCTTTCATCCTACGGGATCGATAAAATAAATTACCAGTAATACACTGGGATAAAAGTAGAAACAATTATGTTTATTGAGTAGTGGCTCGCGTTTCGCTATTGATCAGCTCAATGTTCGATCTGTATCGATCTAGTCCGACTCTGGAATTAAAAGCTCGTCGGACCTTTGTTGTGGTAATGACCAAATTAACCTTTTAGGGCCTATCAACTAAATTCTCATACTCACTTATTGCTCATAGTATTCTTATCATTAACTTAGTTATAATTTACCTTTCTTTATTGTTATTTTTATTCCTCTCTAACAAACCTCTGACCAACCAAAACCCCGCACCACTTTAGTACAGCACCGCACTCTTTCATCTCCCAATCACTTATCGCCCATAAACACAGCTACAATCTCGCCCAGCACACTTGCTTCATATAAACGCCTTAATGTTTAGGAAAGAGCAAAAACACCACTTCCCCGCAAATCACAGCAACCATCTCTCTCCATCACCACCTCTTCATTATAATCCTTCCCTCCAGCTATCACACATACCAAAACATTCTTTCTAGCAAAACCACTAATCGAAACGGACTTTAACTGACCACCGTAAATGAATGTGAATCGCTATATACCTTTTCTACGTCATCAGAG
>OZ024747.1:54470005-54480005 GCA_964016885.1 Eledone cirrhosa
CCATTTCTCTCTCATTTTTTTTACTCTTTCTCTCAGTCTCTCTCTCTCTCTCTCTCTCTCTCTCTCTCTCTCTCTCTCTCTCTCTCTCTCTCTCTCTCTCTCTCTCTCTCTATCTCTGGAAGTAATCAACTTTTTCCGACCAAGAGAACAATAGGCACCGCCATATTTGAAATCACAGTATAGCGTTCCTACGACTCCATCAATAGTTAAGAGACCAGTAATGTGTGAATGATTGTCATACTATCTTCTTCCTTGTGACCAATAAATGACAATCATGTAACATTGTCATAAAAAAATGTCACATCCATCGTCTGTCTTCTCATATTCTTCTTTCTCATCCTCATTGTCAACATCATTACCAACAACATAATCAAAATCAACATCATCATTAACAACATTGTTGAGATCTGGACCTCCGTTAGTTACGACAAGGGTTCCAGTTGGTTGATCGATGAAGCAACCTGCACGTGATAATAACTTGCAACTTGCTGTACATTCTACAAACACTTATATTACGTGATACAATGATGTATAACAAAGTCTGTCCATTGAATTAATGGTTTAACTCATTTTTGCCTCGTAAGTGGACTGAAACAACGTTAAATAGACTTCCTTGCTGAAGGACACAGCGCAGCAATATGTATTGAACTCAGGGTGTTACAATCGTAAGCCAAGCATTCTAAACAGTAAACCATCAACATTGATATCATTCGTGATATTTTTGTAGCAATGTTATCAGCTGAAGTAACAGTATGTATTGCTGACAGAGATAGATATACTGCCGATGTTGTTATTTTTGTTGTTGCCATTACTGCTGTTGTTGTCATTGTTATTGTCTTTGTTGCTACATTTAACGGTTTTAAAGGAAGGAGGCAAGTTAGAAAAGCAATTTAAAATGTCATGAAGTGAAATGAAATGATAAGAAGTTCAAATAAATATATAAATAAAACTACTAATTTATTTATTTATTTCAATAAAATAACTGATGAAAATCAAAGTAGTGAGTTTAAAAGGGGGGGTAATGTATGATACAGACATAGATAGATAGTGATCGATATCGATAGAGAAAGGCAGACAGATAGATAAATACATAGATAGATGCAGATAGATAGACAGAGAGAGTGAGAAGGGGTTGGAGGTTTAAGTAGTGATGGTGAAAGAATGGGCGAGAAGAGTCAGCATGAGAGCAACGGAAAAGATAGTGTTTTAAGATATGAAGATTTAAAGAGCTAGACACACACACACACACACACACACATGTATATATATATATATATGTATATGTGTGTGTGTATGTGTGTGTATGCACATATATATATATATATATATATATATATATATATATATATATATATATTTAAATAGATGTGAGCCTGTTTAAATAATTTCTATTTGCCCCGCATCTCTCTCTGTATATATATGTGTGTGTGTGTGTGTGTGTGTGTGTGTGTGTGTGTGTGTGTGTGTGTGTGTGTGTAAAGAGAAAGAAAGAGACGGGGTGGCAGTCAGAGAGAAAGAGAAGGGGGCTAGGGAGAGTGTATGTGTGAAAATGAGGGAGGCAGTGAGCCAGATGGAGATACTGAAAGCGACACAGATTGAGAGGAAATAAAAAAAAAAATAGGAAGTGATAGACACAATCATACACATATATATGTGTATGATTGTGTGTATGTGTGGCGAGAGACAGAGAGGGGGGGGAGAAGGACAGAAAGAGAGAAATATGGATAGACACACAAACACACATAGACACACAAACACACATAGACACACAAACACACATAGAGACAAACACACATAGACACACAAACACACATAGACACACAAACACACATAGAGACAAACACACATAGAGACACAAACACACATAGACACGCAAACACACCTAGACACGCAAACACACATAGATACGCAAACACACATAGAGACACAAACACACATAGACGCGCAAACACACATATACACACAAACACACATAAAATCGCAAACACACATAGACACACAAACACACAGACACACAAACACACATAGACACACAAACACACATAGACACACAAACACACATAGACACACAAACACACATGGAGACACAAACACACATAGACACACAAACACACACAAACACACATAGACACACAAACACACATACACACACACACACATATATATATATATATATATACAAGACAGAGTGAAATATGGATAGACACGCAAACACACACACATTTACATATACAGGCGCATACACATTTACATATACTCGCGCACATACATATACACATATACCAAGACACACACACATGCATATATATATATATATATATATATATATATATATATATATATATATATATATATAGTTTAAGAGAGAGAGAGGGAGTTAGAGAGAAAGTTAGAGAGTATTAAATGTAAGATGATTTCATTTGAAATTATTGATCTTATCAAGATTTCACATAAAATTTCCAATTTTCTTCTTTATTGTTTAACAACAACAACAGAAACAACATTTTGCTCTTTCTCTAAAAACTCCTCTCTCACACACTCTCACCCTTTCTCTCTCCATTTTCGTCTATATCTTTTTATCTCTCATCTCTCAATACGTCAGTCACTCTATCATTATTTCTTTCTCTCTCTCTCTCTCTCTCTCTCTCTCTCTCTCTCTCTCTCTCTCTTGCTCTATCTCTCTGAGACACTCTTTCTTTCTCTCTTTCTCTCTATCTCTCTCAGACCCTCTTTCTTTCTCTTTCTCTCTCTCTTTCTCTATCTCTCTCTTGCTCTATCTCTCTTATACACTCTTTCTTTCTCTCTTTCTCGCTCTCACTCTCTCACATACAAACACTCTCTCTCCCAACCCTTCTCTCCTTCTTTCCTTTTTATCCTTTTACCCCTCATTATCTTTCACCCCGTCTCTCTCTCTCTTTCTCTCTCTCTCTCTCACTCTCTCTCTCTCTCTTTCTTGTTCTCTCACACACGCTCTCTCCCCCTCTTTCCTTTGTCTCTCACACACTCTACCGTGCTCTCTCACACACACACTCTCACTCTCTCTCTCTCACCTTCTCTCATCACCTACCCTTTCACTTTCTTATCTACTTTTCATTTTCTTCAATTCTTGTTTCTCAATCACACTCTTGCTAGATCTCTCCCTTTTTAATTTAATTCCCTTTTTTTCCCTTTCACCCAACTTCACACCCCTCCACATCCATTATACCCTTTTTCAATCTCCCACGTTTTTCGTTTTAGAGATGTTTCCCCTTTTCATCTCTCTCTCTCTCTGTATATATATATATATATATATATATATATATATATATATATATATATATATATATATATATATATATATATATATATATATGTATACATATATATTAAATCTTTCTATATCTATATGTATCTATCTACGCATCTATTTTGTCCTTTCATTCATTTTCTCTCTCTCTCTCTCATCCCCTCTTATACAATGTCATTGTTATTTCCTTTCTCAATCCTCCTCTCTCCTCTCTCTCTCTCTCTCTCTCTCTCTCTCTCTCTCTCTCCCTCTTCTCTCTCTCTTCTCTCCCTTTTCTCCCACCTCTCTCTGTATTAAGTATGTCGTCCTCTCCCAGTTTCTTTCCTAAATCATCTCGCTTAACCTACAAAAGTATTATTTGCCTAAAGTAAAATTTCCAAAATAACGAATTATAAAAAAATATATATAACAAACCTTAAATAAACTGAAATACAAACAACAACAGCAACAACAACAAGAGCAGCAACAACAATAACAACAACAACAACAACAACAGCAGCAATATCAACTACATCAACACTGGAAATAAAAATAAATTTCAAATAAACCGATGAATATGTACGAATAAAATGGTTGTCTTTGAGGTTTCGGGCCTGCCTAATTCATTGTTTTATATTTAACTTTTATTTTATTTATTTTAAAATATATTTTATTGCCTTTCTCTGTAAATCTTATATATATATATATATATATATATATATATACACGTATACACATGCACACAAATATAAATATACATATATTCACATATGCACACACACACACACACTGACACACAAACACAGATAGACATATATGTATGCATATATATATAATATAATATATATATATGTGTGTGTGTGTGTGTGTGCGTGTGTGTGTGTGTGTATATATATATATGTATGTATATGTGTGTGTATGTGTGTAAATATATCTATGTATGTTCCTGTTTGTTTTCTGTGAAGTTTCGTTGTATTGGAAATAAAATGGTTTGGTTCCGTATTCTTGAATTTGATTCTATCACTAAATAAATCACTCACAGTAGTATGGTTATGGTGATGATGATGCTGAATTCGTGGTGGTGGTAGTGTAGGTGGTGGTGGTGGTGTTGGTGTTGGTGGTGATGTAGATGGTGGTGGTGTAGGCGGTGGGGTTGGTAGTGGTGCTGGTGGTGAGGGGGTAGGTGGTGGTGCTTGTGATGGGTTTGGTTGTGGTGCTTATGTTGGTGTTGTTGGTGGTGCTTGTGGCGGTGTTGGTGGTGGTGTTGGTGGTGGTGTTGGTGGTGGTGCTTGCGGTGGTGTTGGTGGTCGTACTTATGGTGGTGGTGTTGGTGGTGCTTCTGGTAATGTTGTTGGTGGTGCTTGTGGTGGTGTTGGTGGTGGTGCTTGTGGTGATGTTGGTGGTAGTACTTGTGGTGGTGTTGGCGGTGGTGCTTTTGGTGGTGTTGGTGGTGGTGTTGGTGGTGGTGCTTGTGGTGGCGTTGGTGGTGGTACATGTGGTGGTGTTGTTGGTTGTGCTTCTGGTGATGTTGGTGGTGCTGCTTGTATTGGTGTTTGTGATAGTGCTTGTGATGTTGTTTATGGTAGTGCTTGTGATAGTGTTAGTGGTGGTGCTTGTGATGATGTTGTTGATGACGATGATGGTGGTGCTTGTGATGGTGTTGGTGGTGGTGTTTGTGATGGTGTTGGTGGTGGTGCTTATTGTTTTCTTATGGCAGTGGCGGGGATGGTGTTCGTTGTGATCGTTATGCTTGTGGTACATGTGTTAGTGGTGCTGATTATAATAGTGATGATGATGTGTTAGTGGTGGGGATTATAATAGTTATGATGATAATGGTAATGATGATGATAATGGTAATGATGAGGATAATGGTAATGATGATGGCAAGGATGATGATGATGATGATGATGATGATGATGATGATGATGATGATGATGGCAAGGATGATGATTAAAATGATGATGGTGAATAAGGTGATGTTGGTGTGAAGTACGTTGGAAAGTAATATATGATAAAACTATAAAACAATGATTAATAATAAAATTGTTAATAGAAATGATGGTAATAAAGAATACTATTTCTAATGATAATAATTGTTTCTACTTTTGGCACAAGGCCAGCAATTACTCAGTGTATTACTGGTACTTTATTTTATCGACCCCGTAAAGATGATAGGCAAAGTTAACCTATAATAATTGTTTCTACTGTTGGCACAAGGCCAGCAATTACTCAGTGTATTACTGGTACTTTATTTTATCGACCCCCGTAAGGATGAAAGGCAAAGTTAACCTTGGCGGGATTTGAACTCAGACCATAAAGGGCGGTAACTCTGTGCTGCAAAGCATTGTGTCTGACGCTCTACCGATACTGCCAATCCACTATCTAAAGATGATAATAATAATGATAATAATAATGATAATAATAATAATAATGATAATAGGCGCACTAGGGACTATCTCAAAAAGTTTCCAGGGATGGTTAAAGAAAATTGGCCCCTTCACGCTTTTTGGAATGCTTCAAAAGGCATGCTTGCTGGGAACAGCAAGAACCCTCCGATACGTTCTGAATATCTGAGGCTGCAGGTAGTGGCTTGATATTCATTTCAACAAACTTTCCAGTTAACTAACATCAATGACTGAGACTCAAAGAGTAATAACAACAATAATGATAATAATAATGATAATAATAATGATAATAATAGTAATAACAATAATCTTTTCTACCATTGGCACAAGGCCAGCAATTAAACAGTAGATTACTGGTACTCTATTTTATCGACCCCGTAAGGATGAAAGGCAAAGTTAAACTCGGCGGGATTTGAATAGTAATAACAATAATGATAATACAAAACAATATAGGATTCATTATCAAGTATATCTCAGGGCGTGGATCTGAGTTCAAATCCCGCCGAGGTTGACTTTGCCTTTCATCCTTACGGGGTCAATAAAATAAAGTACCAGTAATGAACTGGGTAATTTGCTGGCCTTGTGCCTAAAGTAGAAACAATTATCAAGTATATCTCACAATAAAAATAACCATATCATCTACAATATAAGCACTACAACTACTACTACTGCTGCTACTGCTGCTGCTACTACTTCTACTACAACTACTACTACTACTATTGTTGCTGATGCTACTATATCTAATACTACTGCTGCTGCTACAACTACTATTGATGCTGTTGCTATTACTACCCCAACACCACCACCACCACCACCACTACTACTATTACTACTACTACTACTATTACTACTACTACTACTACCACTACTACTCCTTCTACTACTCCTTCTACTACTACTACTACAACTACTAATAATAATAATAATAATAATAATAATAATAATAATACTCCTTCTACTACTCCTTCTTCTTCTGCTACTACTACTACTACTACTACTACTACTACTACTACTACTACTACTACTACTACTACTACTACTACTACTACTACTGCTGCTACTATTAGATGAAGACGTGGAATAACGACAGTAACAACAGTAACAAGACCATAAACAATATCTACAACAACCAATCAACAACATTAACAACAACATCAATAACAATACAAAATAAATTGACGGGGAAACCTATTTAAAAAAATGAAAATAGAATCAGCCACAAAATAAAGTGGTGGTGGTGGTGTTGGAGGTGGTGGTGTTGGTGTGGGTGGTGGCTGTTATGGTGGTGGTGGTGGTGGTTGTGGTTGTGGTATGGGTGGTGGTTGTTATGGCGGTGGTGTCGGTGTTGGTGGTTGTGGTGTAGGTGGTGGTTGTTATGGCGGTGGTGTTGGTGTTGGTGATTGTGGTGTGGGTGGTGGTTGTTTTGGCGGTGGTGTTGGTGGTTGTGGGTGATGGTTGTTATGGCGGTGGTGTTGGTTGTGGTGGTGTTGGTTTGGGTGGTGGCTGTTGTGGCGGTGGTGTTGGTGTTGGTGGTTGTGGTGTGGGTGTTGGTTGTTATGGTGGTGGTGTTGGTGTTGGTGGTGTTGGCTATGGTGGTGGCTGTTATGGCGGTGGTGTTGGTGGTTGTGGTGTGGGTGGTGGTTGTTATGGCGGTGGTGTTGGTGTTGGTGGTTGTGGTGTGGGTGGTGGTTGTTATGGCGGTGGTGTTGGTGGTGGCTGTTGTGGCGGTGGTGTTGGTGGTGGTGGTTGTTACGGCGGTGGTGTTGGTGGTGGTGGTGTTGGTGTGGGTGGTGGCTGTTGTGGCGGTGGTGTTGGTATTGGTGGTTGTTACGGCGGTGGTGTTGGTGGTGGTGGTGTTGGTGTGGGTGGTGGCTGTTGTGGCGGTGGTGTTGGTGTTGGTGGTTGTGGTGTGGGTTGTGGTTGTTATGGCGGTGGTGTTGGTGGTGGTGGTGTTGGCGGTGGTGGGTGTGGTTGTGACGGCGGTGTTGTGGGTGGCGGTGTTGGGTGGTGGTGGTGTTGTGTGGTGGTGGTGTTGGGTGGTGGTGGTGTTGTGTGGTGGCTGTGATACATGGTGGTATTGGTGGCTGTGGTGGCGGTGATGTTTGTGGTGGTGGTGGTGGTGGCTGTGATGGTGGTGCTGTGGGTGGTGGTTGTGCCAGGGTGTGGTGTTGGTGGGGTTGATGATGATTGTGGTACTCCTGCAGCTATTGTTGGTGTGGGTGATAAGGAGGTGAAAGACGGCGATCATAATGATGCTTATGATAATCAACATTAGGCGAATAGTACTGTTGATGAAAATGATGATGATGATGACGATAGATAGAGGTTGTAGTGGTGGTAGTGGTAGTGGTGGTGATATTTGTCGTCATCGTCGTCGTGGTACAGTACTATGTATGTAGTGTCTGTGATGTTAAAGATGCTGTGGGTGATAACAGTAATGATACTACTACTAATAATAATTGTTACTACTTTTTGGCACAAGGCCAGCAATTATCTCAGTGTATTACTGGTACTTTATTTCATCGAGCCCGTAAGGATGAAAGGCAAAGTTAACCTCGGCTGGATTTGAACTCAGATCAGAATGGCAAGAGCCGTAACTCTATGCATCAAAGCATGGCGTCCCACCCTCTAACGATACTGCCAATCCACCGCCCTTAATAATTGTTTCTACTTTTGGCACAAGGCCAGCATACCCAGTGTATTACTGGTACTTTATTTCATCGACCCCGTAAGGATGAAAGGTAAAGTTAACCTCTGCTGGATTTGAACTCAGAATGGCAAGGGCCGTAACTCTATGCATCAAAGCATGGCGTCCGACCCTCTACCGAAACTGCCAATCCACTAATAATGATCCTTATATTTTAAAATGAAAAAGAAAAAGTATAACATTACTATACAGAAAAAAACATCGATTAGAGAAGAATCAAATTCAAGGTTGACTTAGGCTGGATTTAAACTTAAAAACTTCTTCCGACATTTTAACAACTTTGCTAACCGAACAACATCAAGATGCAGAAAATAAGACATATAGTTAAATCTCTTGCAAAAATCTCAATAATATTTCTTTGCAAGATACTATTTGATTGCACATAATTTTCCATGATTGGTGTTGTTATTGTTTTATTGGAGGTTCTACGTTGTTTTCGATGAGGAGAATACCATCTTTCTCTGGAAATGAACGTGTAATTGGTTGAGGATTTTAGAGACACTTGCAAACTTAATGTATTTCTTGGTGAGATTAAGACTGACTCATCGTGTGACAAATATGAGCCTTTGAATTACAGAAACAACGCATTATTTTCACGGTGAGTCCCTTTACGATCTGAGTTCAAATCCCGCCGAGTTTGACTTTGCCTTTCATCCTTACGGGATCGATAAAATAAAGTACCAGTAATGCACTGAATAATTGCTGGCCTTGTGCCTAAAGTAGAAACATTTATTTTCACGGTGAATGGATTGAAACAACATGAAATTAAATGTGTCCCAATATTTTGCTGGGAATCGGTCTCACATCCATTCGATCGTAAACGGGACACAATAAACACTAAAAATACTTAAACACACTGATATATAAAACGTTAGTACAAATATGTATCGTATCAAAGAAACATGTATCGTATTGCAACATGTTCATTAGAATTAATATATATATATCGGTAATAAAATCAGCGTTAGCAGATCCAGTTTCTTGATGCAATCTGAAGAAGGGTTGAAATGAGTTGATGTTTTACTGAAATAGTCTAAGCTCTGTATTAAAGGAAGACCAAATCTAGTAGATATATATCATATATATATATATATATATTTACATATATATACATATATATACACACACATATATATATATATATATATATATATTTGTGTGTGTGTGTGTGTGTGTGTGTGTGTGTGTGTATAAATATATATATATATTCACCAGCAATATATGCGTTAGTCGTTGTAAATAGGGTGGATCGGCAGGACAATTAGAGCGTCGGATTAACCACTTTGCTTTCATTCAGTATCTCTCAGATAAATGGTTTCTAATCCTACTGCTGTCAGCGTGGTTTGAACAAGATGTGATTGAAACCTGAAGTGAAATTTTGTTCTGATTAATTATTTGGATACTATATCTAGAAGGTCATGCAACCGACTAGAATCTCCAACATTGACTCAGGCATTTCAATGTATTTCTTTACAAGCTTCGTAGATATTTCGTAACCACTTGCGTATCTACAGTATACCCCTTGTTTCATAAATCTAACAAAAATAAGTTCGATGTTTGTGATAAAAATTAACCTCGAGAATATGAACAATTTCTAAATTAACTTCATCAGATTTTTAAATA
>OZ024747.1:54482505-54492505 GCA_964016885.1 Eledone cirrhosa
TTTGTTGGTGTGCAATTTTGTTTGTTTTTGTGTATATGTGTCTATATAAATGTATGTATATATGCGGTGTGTTTTTGTATGTGTGTATGTGCATGCTATGTATGTTTGCACGCGAGTAACATTGGCTTCTGGGAGGTTTTAATTTAATAAATAAACCGTTTATTTTTGCCATTTATTTTTAGTTTCTTTCAGAAATTTACTATAAATATATTTATTCAATCATTTACTTATTTATTTTAGCAGTCACCACCACCATTTTTTAAATTGGGGTTATTCCAAATGTATTGTTTAATTTCATTCTTGTAGATGTGTGGTTTATGGGTGAATATGAGGTGAGTGTGCAGATGGAACGTGTTCACTTGAGTAAAGTCTATATATTTTTGCGTATATATATATCTGTTATCTCTAAGTGTATGTATGTATACAAATGTATATATATATATATATATGTGTTTCTCTGGGAGTGTGTAACCGTGTATATGTGTGTTATAAGTGAATGGTCGTGGCTATGTGCGTATACATTTGATGTATATACGTTGTATATATGTGTGTATATATGTATATCTATATGTGTATATGTTTATATGTGAATGCATGTGTGTTTGCGTGTATGGTCGTATATCTCTGTGTGTGCCTATATGTATGAATGTGAATATATATGAGCGTGTCTATGTAGGTAGCCATGGGTATGTATAATTGTGTGTATGAATGCATATATTAGTGAGCGAGTATATGTGTATGTGTCTTTCTAAATATATGTATGTACGGGAGTGTATGCGCTTTGGTGTTTATAGGTGTATGTGCATGCGTGGATGAGTATGGGTAGGTGGGCTTTGTTGTAAAATTTGCTGATGGGTAGAGGGTAAATTCTTGGCAAAGTTTAATCCTGTAAGTGAAATTTGCTTTAAGGAGAAAAATTGGAGAAATATTGTTTGAGAAGAAGAAGAAGATGAAGAAGAAGAAGAAGAAGAAGAAGAAGAAGAAGAAGAAGAAGAAGAAGAAGAAGAAGAAGAAGAAGAAGAAGAAGAAGAAGAAGAAGAAGAAGAAGAAGAAGAATAAGAAGAAGAAGAAGAAGAAGAAGAAGAAGAAGAAGAAGAAGAAATAAGTTGGAATACAAATAAGAAATTCACTTGGAACAATAATACAAGAATAAAACAAACAGGTTAAAACTAAATTAAATTAAAATCAATTTTATTTATATAAAATCGATGTATGTATATATATATGTATGTATATCATGGACACCAAGATGTTAGAACAACTTGACAACTCTCTTACTGTATTATTATGCAGAGTTGCTGAGTATTTAACAGACACGTGTGCCCTTAAGACAATTACCAAGTACGGCCAGCTTTGCATTCTATGAGAAGTCGACACCTTTGAAATACAAGCACAATCCATCCGACATATATCCATAAAGCTTTAAAATGTCATGTATGTATGGGTTTTTATGTGTATGTGAGTGCTTTATGTGTGTGTGTTTGTGTGTGTATGTATGTGTGTATGTATATGCACACACAATAATTTGTTTATACGTACATATATTGTATTATCTATGTCATATTCAGCCAACAATTGTATAGTAGCAATCACTATGTGAGACAATTGCAGCCCCACAACACAAATAATCATACCTCGATTAAATAATAAGCTCAATAATCATAAATGTAAATAGGGGTATCACACTAGAAATATAATTGTTTACATTTTTGTGAGACCTTCTTGTGCCATTTTTCAGCGAGGGCAGTTCTCTCTTCATTCGATCTAAACAAATGTTAACCCAGCGCTTGAAAACTCCAGTTTAAATCATTCCCTACTAAATACAATTGATTACATCTTTCAGCTTAAGGCTATTGGTTTGGGTGCTCGGCCACTGATGTGAAATCGATTGCTAATGTAGCGTGTTGTCCTTGGGAAAGACAATTCATTTTACATTACTGCAGTTCACTTACGAGGCAGACATGAGTAATTTAAAGGGCCAGACATGTCACCCCTGTATCACTCTGAATCATTGTGTATACTATGTACTACTTACCTACTTACACCTTAATTCCTCGTGCTGCCTCGTTTGTTGGTCTAAAAATTAGAGCATTTTGTTTAGGAACCGACGAACGTCTAAGATACTCACACAGCATAACAGAACACAATATATAAAATGTATACGGAAATTTTATATTTTAACTAACACTGTTACTAAGACATAAATTTACATTAGGGCCGGTTATTTGTCAATTATGGAGTTTTAAAGCAAGTATTTGGATTAGATTAAAAAAATGTTTCAAGTACCCACAAATTTAATGGTAAGGAAATCATTTATCATACTTATTTTTTCAACGATGAAATTGCTTACATCCTCTAGATATGTTAGAAATATTTTATTGGTATTTTTTCATAGAGAAATTCTATTAAAAAGAATTTTAAAAATAAAGATTTAAAATGAAAAGAGCCAATTATTAGAGAAAAAAAAAATTAAATAATATAAAGTGATATTTATATTGATTTCATATTGCTTAAGGTGTTTAAGTTTAAAAAAGACCATGTAATTTTGTAAAGTGCTGAATTAAATATGATTCATTATATAAAAACAGAAAATGGTAAGCTTATTAGAAGATAGTGTAAGTTGTAAAGGGGATGTGACATTGATAATTTTTTTATGATAAATGAAATCTGAAATTTTACTTAGATGTACATTTACACGGATAGTCTCATGTGCATACAAACACACAGACACAGATACATGCACACAAATATACATGCACACAAATATACATGTATATATAAATATATATATATATATATATATATATATATATATATATATATATATATATATATATATATATAGAGAGAGAGAGAGAGAGAGAGAGAGAGAGAAAGATGAAATCGAAAATGCAACTGGAGTCTTATTTTTAAAATAATATATATATTTATTTGGTTCCTTTACCGGTTTCGCAGTTCTTCTTTTCAAAAGTAGAGTTGAGATGGAGGGTCTGTGATTTTTCTCACATTTTTCTCAGATGTGAGAAAAACCACAGACCCTCCATCTCAACTCTACTTTTGAAAAGCAGAAGAACCAAACAGGTAAAGGAACTAAATAAATATATATATATTTTTTTTAATAAGACTTCAGTTGCATTTTCGATTTCATCTTTTTTTCTTTATACTTTCACTCGTGTAGGACACCTCGGTTATTTTTCATTTTGTAAAAAAAACCTCACTTTCTAATATATATATATATATATATATAAATTCAAAATATTAACAAAAATAGACATTCTTGTGATCAAGTATATTTTATTATACATATTTCAGAGGTACTGAGCTAACTTCAAAAGTACGTCCTCATCAGATAAAATAAGATGATGCATGACATACCCTGACATAGTAAATGGTTAAGATTCAGTCATGGTAGTGAGTAAGATATTACAAAACTCAATATTTATATACCTTAAGATTGAGACATGAAAAAAACTTACATATAATACATATAATACAGAGGGTGCGTGTGAGAAAGCTTAAAAATACATAACAGCAATTTACATAACTGTTAGAGATTAAAATAATTTAAATTATTGAAGAAAGAGGAAAGAAAAAAGAAAGACAGAGAGAAAACAGATGAGGCGATTATATAGCTAGTAGAAGTATAGAGAGCAAAAGAGAATTGATCAAGGAAAGAGAGACAAAGAGGAATAATTTTTATAGTGTAAAACATAGGGAGGGATGAATTATATATATCTATACAGAACTATACATTTGGGCATAGCTTTGCGATAGAGTAAACTCGAATCTTTGAATTATTGAATTATCTAGAAGTATTCATCAATGTAAATCTTAAATATAACTGGGTGTAATTATATGGAGGCTAATTTCCAGTCCTTAGTTAATTAGTTTTATATACTATCCAAACGTATCCGGTTGACCGTTAACTTTCAAATCATTTAAGCTTGTTCAGAATAATGAATTAATCAAAGTGTATAATATTTCAGGCTATAAAAGTTTATAAATATCTGTATTAATATTAAAGTATACTATCATATTTAATTCATAAAATCATATTTAAACTATTTGCAAACATGAGAAAGAAGACGTAATATTTTCATCCTCATGAAGGTAATTCTTATTAAATTTTATTATATTATATTTAATTATTTATATTATATTGAACATAATTAACATTATATAATTTATAAAATAATTAGAGTTATAATTTTAAAAATTGAGATTAACAATTAGAATTCTTAAAGCATCTAAAGGCCTTACAATTAAATTTAAAAATGTTATTATTAAATTAGATATATGCATTTGTCTAAATATAAACAATGATTATATTGTCTAAAAATGAAGATGATATCTATCAGTTACATATAACATAATACAATACAATAAATAAGTTACTGATCAGGTTTTAGATCAATTATTATAATACGATCATGTAATACTATAAATATACAAGTCAAACTTCATGAATCATAAGGATAAGAACCAGATTCAAAGTAAAAACGTGAATTGTTTGCGATCTTAAAAGTGCCCAATATCCAAGCTATATAGATTAAAAATAAAAGAAAATTTTTTTAAAAGATTTATATAGTAGCATAATATCATATCTAAAGTGTCTGCAAACATAAGAAAGAGAGAACCTAAGGATTTCATCGACCCGAAGGTAACCCGAATTTAATTAAATTAAATTATATAATAATCGTTATATAATTTAGAAAATTTAGAAAATATTTAGAAAATATTTAACGATTATAACACTAGAAAGTCATTTAAGTATCTAAAGTACTTATAAATGTAACTAGAAGCATGTTATTATATTAGATATACAGATTTGTTCAAATATATATATATATATAGAGTATTCCAGATATTAGTGACCGATATACATATTGAAGTCTTACATCAAGTTAAGTGGAAAAAAAGGTTTGTCGACTAGTATCGTGTGTGACGCATATAACATAAATATATATAAATAAAAATATATAAATCAAACTTCCTGAATCCTAAAACATACTCCAAATGAATAAATATACAAAAACATAAATGCATGAATGATTTACTGTTCATTATAACTGTTAAACATATAAGCCATATATTTAAAAAATATACAAGAATCCCAATCTAAATTAAATATATCTAAACAATCAAATGATATGCACATTCATCAAGAGATTATGTTAACAAATAATATGTTTATATACCTATACAGGACCCTTTAATCTAACATTAATCATATCATAAAGAATAAAAAATAAAAAATAAAAAAATTATTAAAGTTTTATAATATGTTATAACGCTTTAGGTAGTCAGTTGATAAGAGACGTCAAAAATTAGAACCTGTTTATTTAGTGTTTTTTCCTGACATTTTGCGAGGCTTGGAATGTAGACAAAGCTTTATGAAGGCAGTTTGAGAATAATTCACCTTTTTTGTTAATTCAATTTTCATAATTACACAACTTCGTCCAAGAAATCGAGTATTTAAAATTTTTGTCTTTTAATGATCATATAAGTTGTGATAAAGTCGAAGATTTCCTATTAGGTTTCGAAAAAGTGCATTTGTGATTCGCAAATCTTGATTTAAATGTCGAAGAAGTTGAACCAATATAGTTGTATGTGATGTTATTTGCTTTTACGGTGCATTTATAGACCAGATTGCTATCCAGACAATTATTTTGCAGAGGGCAATCTGGTCTATTTCTACAATTACATTTTGATTTATTGTTATTACTATAAATTGTACTATTTACATTAACATTATTAGTACTCCGAAATGTTCTATTGATTGTGCTTATATTAATGTTATTGTTATTCCTAGTATTAATATTGCTAGTGTTATTATATTCATTATCGTGAACTGTATGTTGATTATGATTTAGAATTCTACTATTTATTTTAGCGATGTTCTGGGCCATATTCACAGTTGTAGAATAAGAAAGTTTAATTGTGTGTCTGTTAAATATGGAACGGTATTTATGTTGAATGGGCAAGGATTTATCTAAAGCTTTAAATAATAGATTTGCGAGTGGTGTTTTTATTGCTACAGAAGCCGGGAGGTGGGGGGGGGGGGGGCATATAACTGATTTAGTTCTGATTTTTTTCCCCGATTTATTCACGGTACTGGTGTTTGTATTATAATTTTTAGAATCTCGTTTATATATGTTAGTCTTATTTTTATCAGGATTATCATTCAAATTATTATTATCTATATATTCTATATTATTTTTATAACCTACCTTTCGTAGCGCGTCATTATAATATCCTGCTTTTTCATCAAATATGGATTATTAGCGGATATATACTAGTTATGCGTTTCTGTACACTATTGACTATTGCATTTTCCCCTGATTTAGAGTGATTAGAGTAATAGCTAACGTAGTTTAAGTTTTCATTGGACTTATGGAAAGGGTAATAAAAACCTGAGTTTAAGGGTAACGTCAAGGAAATTAACTATTTTGGTACTACTTTCAACTTCTAATTTAAGGTCGTAATTTTTAAAGAATTCAATTATAGTTTTCTTAACCCTGTTTAGTTCCATATTGCTATGTTTAACAACCATAAATAAAATATCGTCCCTATATAAACCACCGGTAATCTCCGGTAGTTTTCTATTTACCATATTTAAGATGAAAATCCCTAGAAGATCTGTGACCTGCGCTGAGTCCGATGATCCCATGGTAATGTCAAAGTTTCTATTTCTATCTGAACGGGTCCAATACTCATTGTTGAAATTAATTAGAGTTCTTCTAGCAGTTAATATGATATCGATTTCATCCGTAGTTAGATCTGTATGTTTGTAAGCATAAAATAAAGCCTTAGGTGTAATAGAAGAATAATAGCTTGCTATGTCCATTTGGATGAATTTGTGATTTTTCTTATTATCTATATTTTTAAACCAGTCAATCACTTCATTAGTGTCCTTCGATAAGCCCAATTTAGACTTCAATTTCAGAGTAGGTAGAATTCTATCAATAATATTCTTTCTGATTACTCCAATATCCGATTTAGATGGAACAATCAGTCTAACTGGCAGGTCTTCCTCAAAGTTTCTCTTGTGATCCTTAAAATTTATCCTCGGCTGTCTAGGTATAAAAAGCTCAGTTCTTCCGTCAATTCCAAGTGTTGCTATTAATTTAAATGCATCATTATTGATGTCTGTAAGATCTTCGGCCGGGGCTTTTCTATAATTTTTCCTTAGTTCTTTTAAAATCAAATCATTATATTCATCTTTATCTATCCTATATAAATTGTTGGTTTTGTCGGACTTCACCAATATTTTATTAACTTTTTTTATATCCAAGATTTTTTTCTTTTAGAGTTCTAAAAGTGACCTTTATATGGGTTTTTCCTGAATTTAATTTTCTTTAGTATATTGAGCATTTCTGTTTCAAAATCCTCCAGGAGTTTGTTGTATGGAGGATTTTTTCTGGATGTAAATATAGTTTCGAAATAATTGCTGTTGGTTTTCCTTTTAGCTTCTTTATTATCGAAATGAAATGTACGCCATCTCACTCTTCTTATAAAAGAGTTTGTTTGCTCTATAAGTTTCCTCATGTATTCTTCATTAGATGGTATAGGTATATCCTTGAGAGATGTCGGGAATGTGAAGAATTCCATTATTTATTCAATTTGCAATCTATTGTAGAGAAAAGCGCTCAACCTGCTGGGAGTTAATTATATTTAAAGGTTAAACAAGTTTCAATAAATAAATCAAAGAATGAGTTTTACAATAGATTGGAAGCCACTCAAAAGCAATGGTTTTCCGTAGATATTAATATTAATTCAAAATATTAACAAAAATAGACATACTTGTGATCAAGTATATTTTATTATACATATTTGGGAGGTACTGAGCTAACTTCAACAGTACGTCCTCATCAGATAAAATAAGATGATGCATGACATACCCTGACATAGTAGATGGTTAAGATTCAGTCATGGTAGTGAGTAAGATATGACAAAACTCAATATTTATATACCTTAAGATTGAGACATGAAAAAACTTACATATAATACAGAGGGTGCGCGTGAGAAAACTTAAAAATACATAACAGCAATTAAATTATTGAAGAAAGAGGAAAGAAAATAGAAAGACAGAGAGAAAACAGATGAGGGGATAATATAGCTAGTAGAAGTATATATATATATATATATATATATATATATATATATATAATTCCTATAAATTCATAACTCATTCATTCTTCTTCTTTTCACATTATATCCTTAATAACATTAATATTTTTATTTTAATAATACATATTATTAAATTATTTTCTTCGCACATATTATTAAACCCTTCAATATACAAACCTTAATTTAATACTATTCTTAATTCCTTTTTCTTCATGCATAAACCTTATTAACTTTTAATTTCAAAATATTTTAAATTATCTATTATCTTCCAACGGCTTTTTAATTTCTGTCTGTGAGACAATATATTTTATTTTCTCAGTTGTAAAGGCTATCTCTCTCTCTCTCTCTCTCTCTCTCTCTCTCTATCACCCGTCTCTCCTCCTCTCTCCTCCTTCCTTCTTATACTCCTCCCCCACTATCCTTTACTCTCATCTCTTCATCTTCCTTACCTTTTCCACCCCCCCCCTCACTTTTTTACAATCTCATACATCAATCTTAATTTATTTTTCATATGTTGATTTAAAACATCACTATTCACAAGTGTTTTTTAACCTTCATATCATGTCTCCCTATTTTATCTGATGAGAACACAGATGTCATCCCATGATGATATTTGTTTTTGAAATGCGCATAATAAAATACTTGGAACTCTTTTAACCATATTTTGATCTTATATTATATACACATATACATATATATATATACACACACACACACACACACACACATATATATATATATATATATATTATCGTGATATAAAAAATTTAAATTCATTTTTATGATAATTTGATGTTTGAAATATAGATTAAAAGACGTGTGAACACATAGTCGAAATACTTAAATATTATAATTACAGACGTAGGTATAGCTGGGTAGGTAAGATGTTCGTCTCGGAACAATATGGTTTCGGGTTCGATCTCACTACGCCACAATATAGATTACTATTTCTTCTATAATTTTGGGTTGACCAACAATTTGACAATGAAACTAAGGAGGTGGAAACGGCATGAAAACACATTGTATTTTTGTCCGGTTTGTGTTTGCACTAATATCCAAATTAACAATTAAAGATATCATAAAGTTAAGTACGTGCCCCTATATTTTGAAATGAGTGTACTTGCATGGCCATAGTCCAATACAGAAATACATTTATAAACAGATTAGTTAAATTGATAAAATAATTGTTTCTACTTTTTGGCACAAGTGCATTACTGGTACTTAATTTTATCGACCACGTAAGGATGAAAGGCAAAGTTAACCTCGGCGGGATTTGAACTCAAACCGCAAAGGGCCGTAACTATGCTGCAAAGCATGGTGTCCGACTCTCCACCGATACTGCCAATCTGCCTTGATAAATAATGACAAATATGCAATATACTTTCGAAAATATACAATGATTTAGTATTGCATTTTAATTAAAACATAACCCCACAAATATAGTTAGGAGTTAAGTCAATTATATGGACGTCAGTACATAACTGGTACTTTATTTTATCGATCTGGGAATGATGAAAGCGAAATTTTTCTGGGATTTGAACTCTAAACACAAATGAACCATAACAAAATTCCGGAATGCAATTTATTCGACGAAACCTAGTAATTCTGCTAATCGAAATACCTAGAATAATTTAATATTTTCTTGTAGACACAAGGATAGCAGATACGGGTAAAAATGCAAAGTTGTTTAAATCAACTTTTTTTTACTTTAGTTTAGCGACGCTGGATGGACGAACCACAAAGCTGATTTGGGGATCTAAATGTAAAATACCAGAATAGATTTTAGACGTTGCTCTACTAACTTTACCAGTTCGGCACCTTAAAATAATTTAATAATTAAAATAATCTGTAGTGATATTATATAATATAG
>OZ024747.1:54497505-54500005 GCA_964016885.1 Eledone cirrhosa
ACATAAAGGAGAAACATACAGGTGAGGAGAGAGAGTTGCATATATATATGTATATATATATGAACATATATATATATATATGTATATATATATATATATATATATGTACATACATACACACATATATATGTATATATATGCATGAATATATATATGTACACACATATATATATATATATATATATATATATATATATATATATATATATATATATATATATATGTACATACATACATACACACATTGACACACACACACATACACACACATAAATATATATATTAACATGTATATAAATATATATATATATATTATAACATAAACATATATATACTAAAGGAAAGAGAGATAATTACATAATAATAATAACAAGGCGGGGAGGGGCATTGAGTGACACATTTCGATGAAATTATAAAATAATGGAAATTGAAATTAAAATATCAGGAAATGAGAGATGGGGTAAGAAACAAAGATTGAGAGAGAGGGGGAGAGAGTGGGTAAGAATGTGTGAGTGAGAGAGTGAGTGAGTGAGATTGTGTGAGTGAGCGAGAGAAATGAGGGAGTAAAATAACGAAAGAGAGGGGACAACCAGTGGCATAAAGGATTATATAAAATAGAGGTAAATTATATATGAGGGAGGTAAATGACGTTTGATTTACAAAGGGTTGAGAGAGAGGAAGAAGAATTAAAAGGAGGCATAGAAATAGGATGTGGATCTGGCAATTATGCAATACATTTTATGTGTATATAAGATAGAGATATTTGGTGTGAATGGGAGAGACAGAGAAAAAGAAAGAGAGACAGAGAGATAGGAAGAGAGAGAGAGAGAGAGAGAGAGAGAGAGAGAGAGAGAGAGAGAGAGAAAGAGAGAGAGAGAAAGAGAGAGAGAGAACGAGACAGATTCATGAGGAGACGGGTAAGTTAAATAAACAATTCATTGTAACTATATGAGGTACTCTCAAGAAGTTTTGGGACTTTTTTCAGACACTTTTAATTGACCTACGTAATTGTCACTCTGATATCACTTTGATACGGTTATAATAAGCTAACATGCCCAATACTTTTTTTTAATCCAGATTAAAAGTTGGGGTCGCTAGGGCCGTTTAAACAGTACACGTCATACATGTCTTGTCAGAACTGACTGGTCATACAGTGCAGTCGTTACGTTTGCTCAAAATGGAGGCCCGATATGCATCAAGTTCGGCAAAACGCTGCAAAAATATATGAAATAGTCAAAACTGATTACTGATTAACTTTCATGAACCAGGCGACTGCTTTCCACTTAAAATACAGTGAGAAATTACATAAGAGCCAGGACGTTCAGATATTTGATTATTTTCAGGGCTGTACATTTTCCTCCTAAATTCAGTTGCCCACTTTTGCACTGTTATTAAATCTGGGGCAGCATAACTTATTGTACCAATCGTCTCAGCATGAATGTCCTTGAGAGCACCACGATGTCAAATTTCGTCCACTTTCAAAAGAGCTTGTTACCAGTTACATTTGAAATCTTCTTTGAACAGTCAGATATAAGTTAACCTGAAAAAAAAAAAGATTCAATGCAGTTACTAATAAGAAGACTTTAAATTAATGCATGCAAGATTTTACAACACTAGCATCTCTCCTTCGTAGTCATCCTATGTACTTTGCAGCCCACCCAAGTATATATATATATATAGTATAATAGTAGAACACTGGTGTTATATCAGTACTAGTATAGCACCCAGTCCATGGCACGAGTTGTGTAGAAGTACTTCCACAACTCTTAAGATGGCGAGCCCTAGCTTTCGATGGTAAAATTACAGGCACCACTAACACATACAACCTGGAATCAAGACCCTATCCTAATAGGGTAATGAACTCACTCGTTTTGAAGCGGGCATTCTTGATTTAGTCACTAACATTTCCTTTTGCAAACATTCTAGCACCTTCCAAACGAAACTTAGAAGTGACATTAAGAAATTTAGGTCTTCCACTAAATCGTTCGTCCTTTCTGACAAAACTAATAACATTTACGAAGTCGATAATACTTCATACAGCCAACTGGCACGAACCACTATAACTTCTAAATATAAGAAGGCTGACCACACGGTCTACCACGGTATCAATACATAAGCCAAATACCTAACCTTCACTCTTAAGGTAGATAAGGAACTTCAAGCGTGAGGCCTTTCTCACCCTTAAGGATCACAAGGTAGACTACGTGTAGATTACTGAACCCGGCACAGACGGAGATGGCGCTAGCCTGTAAGGCTATACTTAGGAATATAGTTAAGACTATTATGATTAAGTCCAACCTGTCCCAGAGGGAGAACAGTGACTCTGTATTTAAGAGGTTCATCTTTTCAGCTCCAAAAAGGTGACGTTCACACAATTCGACATCGTGGATGTTGAATTGTGTGAACGGCGGCCCTGTTGAACAAAGTGGTGGACATTGTAATCACTTAAACTGACGTCAATGATTTAGACAGTGAGATCATTGCACATTGCCGGAAAGCC
>OZ024747.1:54505005-54507505 GCA_964016885.1 Eledone cirrhosa
ACAACAACAATATCACAGCCAACAACATTAACAACAACACCACCAACAAAGACACCACAAACACCACCAACAACGACACCACCAACACCACCAACAATAACAACAGCAATATCACAACCAACAACATTAACAACAACACTACCAACAACGACACCACCACACCACCAACTATAACAACAGCAATATCATAACCAACAACATTAACAACAACACTACCAACAACGACAACACCAACACCACCAACAATAACAACATCAATATCACAACCAACAACATTAACAACACACCATCAACAACGACACCACCAACACCACCAACAATAACAACAGCAATATCACAACCAACAACATTAACAAAAACAACACCAACAACGACACCACCAACATCACCAACAATAACAACAGCAATATCACAACCAACAACATTAACAACACACCATCAACAACGACACCACCAACATCACCAACATTAACAACAGCAATATCACAACCAACAACATTAACAAAAACAACACCAACAACGACACCACCAACAATAGCAACAGCAATATCACAACCAACAACATTAACAACACACCACCAACAACGACACCACCACACCACCAACTATAACAACAGCAATATCACAACCAACAACATTAACAACACACCACCAACAACGACACCACCACACCACCAACTATAACAACAGCAATATCATAACCAACAACATTAACAACACACCATCAACAACACCACCAACGACACCACCAACACCACCAACGATAACAACAGCAATATCGCAACCAACAACATTAACAACAACACCGCCAACAACGACACCACCAACACCACCAACAATAACAACAGCAACATCACAACCAACAACATTAACAAAAACAACACCAACAACGACACCACCAACACCACCAACAATAACAACAGCAATATCACAACCAACAACATTAACAACAACACCATCAACAACGCCACCACCAACACCAACAACAATAACAACAGCAATATCACAACCAACAACATTAACAAAAACAACACCAACAACGACACCACCAACACCAACAACAATAACAACAGCAATATCACAACCAACAACATTAACAAAAACAACACCAACAACGACACCACCAACACCACCAACTATAACAACAGCAATATCACAACCAACAATATTAACAACAACACCATCCACAACGCCACCACCAACACCATCCACAACGCCACCACCAACACCAACAACAATAACAACAGCAATATCACAACTAACAACATTAACAACACACCACCAACAACGACACCACCAACACCACCAACTATAACAACAGCAATATCACAACCAACAACATTAACAACAACACCACCAACAACGACACCACCAACACCACCAACAATAACAACAGCAATATCACAACCAACATCATTAACAACACACCATCAACAACGACACCACCAACACCACCAACAATAACAACAGCAATATAAAAACCAACAACATTAACAACACGCCATCAACAACGACACCACCAACACCACCAACGATAACAACAGCAATATAACAACCAACAACATTAACAACAACACCACCAACAACGACACCACCAACACCACCAACGTTAACAACAGCAATATCACAACCATCAACATTAACAACAACACCACCAACAAAGACACCACCAACACCACCAACGACACCACCAACACCACCAACAATAACAACAGCAATATCACAACCAACAACTTTAACAACAACACCACCAACAACGACACCACCAACACCACCAACGATAACAACAGCAATATAACAACCAACAACATTAACAACAACACCACCAACAAAGACACCACCAACACCACCAACGACACCACCAACACCACCAACAATAACAACAGCAATATCACAACCAACAACATTAACAACAACACCACCAACAACGACACCACCAACACCACCAACGATAACAACAGCGATATAACAACCAACAACATTAACAACAACACCACCAACAACGACACCACCAACACCACCAACGATAACAACAGCAATATAACAACCAACAACATTAACAACAAGACCACCAACAATGACACCACCAACACCACCAACGATAACAACAGCAATATCACAACCAACAACATTAACAACAACACCACCAACAACGACACCACCAACACCACCAACGATAACAACAGCAATATAACAACCAACAACATTAACAACAAACCATCAACAACGACACCACCAACACCACCATCGACAACAACAGCAATATCACAACCAACAACATTAACAACAACACCACCAACAACGACACCACCAACACCACCATCGACAACAACAGCAATATCACAACCAACAACATTAACAACAACACCACCAACAACGACACCACCAACACCACCAACGATAACAACAGCAATATAACAACCAACAACATTAAAAACAAGACCACCAACAATGACACCACCAACACCACCAACGATAACAACAGCAATATCACAACCAA
>OZ024747.1:54512505-54517505 GCA_964016885.1 Eledone cirrhosa
TGTTGGTGGAAAAGGTGAGGTTGGTAGTGATGGTGGTGGTGGTGGTGGTTGTGGTAATGTTAGCGGCGGAGGATATGTTGGTGGAAATTATGAGGATGGCGGTGGTGTTTGGTGTAGATGGTAGATGTGGTGGAAGTGTTGGTGGAAAAGGTGAGGTTGGTAGTGATGGTGGTGGTGGTGGTGGTTGTGGTAATGTTAGCGGCGGAGGATATGTTGGTGGAAATTATGAGGATGGCGGTGGTGTTTGGTGTAGATGGTAGATGTGGTGGAAGTGTTGGTGGAAAAGGTGAGGTTGGTAGTGATGGTGGTGGTGGTGGTGGTGGTTGTGGTAATGGTAGCGGCGGAGGATATGTTGGTGGAAATTATGAGGATGGCGGTGGTGTTTGGTGTAGATGGCAGATGTGGTGGAAGTGTTGGTGGAAAAGGTGAGGTTGGTAGTGATGGTGGTGGTGGTGGTGGTTGTGGTAATGTTAGCGGCGGAGGATATGTTGGTGGAAATTATGAGGATGGCGGTGGTGTTTGGTGTAGATGGTAGATGTGGTGGAAGTGTTGGTGGAAAAGGTGAGGTTGGTAGTGATGGTGGTGGTGGTGGTGGTTGTGGTAATGTTAGCGGCGGAGGATATGTTGGTGGAAATTATGAGGATGGCGGTGGTGTTTGGTGTAGATGGTAGATGTGGTGGAAGTGTTGGTGGAAAAGGTGAGGTTGGTAGTGATGGTGGTGGTGGTGGTGGTTGTGGTGGTTGTGGTAATGGTAGCGGCGGAGGATATGTTGGTGGAAATTATGAGGATGGCGGTGGTGTTTGGTGTAGATGGTAGATGTGGTGGAAGTGTTGGTGTAAAAGGTGAGGTTGGTTGTGATGATGGTGGTGGTGGTGGTTGTGGTAATGTTAGCGGCGGAGGATATGTTGGTGGAAATTATGAGGATGGCGGTGGTGTTTGGTGTAGATGGTAGATGTGGTGGAAGTGTTGGTGTAAAAGGTGAGGTTGGTTGTGATGATGGTGGTGGTGGTGGTTGTGGTAATGTTAGCGGCGGAGGATATGTTGGTGGAAATTATGAGGATGGCGGTGGTGTTTGGTGTAGATGGTAGATGTGGTGGAAGTGTTGGTGGAAAAGGTGAGGTTGGTAGTGATGGTGGTGGTGGTGGTGGTGGTTGTGGTAATGTTAGCGGCGGAGGATATGTTGGTGGAAATTATGAGGATGGCGGTGGTGTTTGGTGTAGATGGCAGATGTGGTGGTGGTGTTGTTTTGGAAGGTAGTAATTGTGTATTGAAATATATATTTTTAGGATCACTTCTTCTGTAAGAAGTCTCATACACAATGACCACTCACACAGAGAAACACACACAATTACTCATAGATCACATATACACATACATAGACACACGCTCACACACGCAAACAATCATATACACAGATACTCTTTTTCACACACATACACATATATATACCACAGAAACACACATACAAACACATTCATAAATGCACACACGCACACACATACGTCCACAAGCAACTACTTGCACATACATACAATCGTACAGAAAACACTCACATACAAACACTCATCCGTACGTATTCAGAAACACACATGTAGAAAAGACACTATAGACAGTCACACGCACGCACACACTCGCAGCTCAAATATAAACATCTACACACACAAACACACATTCTCACATGTATAAGCACTCATATACACCAATACTTTTTTCGCACGCTCACACACAGACACACACTCATACATACACAGACACATACATTCACACACACACTTACAAAAACATACATTAAAATACTCACACAATTACAAACACAAACATTCATATACATTCACAAAAGCCGATATTCATACACACATATACACACATACACACACATACACACAGACAAACACATTTAAACAGTAAAATAAAAATAAAAGAAAATGCTCACCTACATTGAGATGACCTTAGATATGCCCTGATATATTCTTAAAGCGCTTATTTTGGATAACATTCATATTACATATATATATATATATGTGTGTGTGTGGGTGTGTGGTGTGTGTGTGTGTGTGTGTGTGTGTGTGTGTGTGTGTGTGTGTGTGTGTGTGAGTGTGTGTGTGTGTGCGTGTGTGTGTGTGTGAGTATTTCTGTGTATAAGTGTTTGGGAGTGCGCATAAAATGTGTGTATGTGTAAGTTTCAGCATGTATATAAATGTATATATAAGTATGCATGTATATGTATGTTTGCTTGTATGTACGTATATGAATGTCTTCCTGTCTTTTCCTGTCTGTGTCTATATATATATATATATATATATATATATACATGAATGGATATCATGTATTAATAGCTATTTACCCAGTATAACATATAAATATTAATAATTCTTAAGAATTGTCCATCTATCACGTGGCAGACATCCCTTTTCCACCAACACCATCGACAGACCTAGCATCAACAGCATCAACATGGCCACCATGACCACTGAAACCAGCAAAGACATCGATATTAAGCGTATCAACACCAACACCACAGTCATCCAATCTTAGGTGTATTCATTTAAATGTATACACATGTAGAAACATTTACACACATGGATATAAATTTCCCCGATGAAGCCAAAAGTTATTTGAACACGATCCATTCTTTGTCCACCTATATATATATATATTATATATATATAATTTTTAATACAATAACAGAGATAGTTTAAAGCTAAACTCTGACTGGTAACCATCTCACTCAACAAACATTAGGTTATATTTAAATATAAACCCAATTTAAGTGTTTGGGGTGCTAACAATATGTATAATGTGGAAAAACCAGTTGTATTATTTTATGAGATATAATTAAAGTTAAAGTATATCTCTTTCCAAACAATTGTTTCATTATAAGTTTTCTACAAGTTGGGAGAATGTTTCCAGTTTATGTAGAAGCCTAATATATATTCATGTAAGAATATATTTAGGTGGGCACTTATAAATCATCAGTGGAAGCCCGTTAATATATATATATATATATATATATATATATATATATATATATATATATATATATATATATATATATATATATATATATATAATATATATATATATATAGGTGTTCCAGTTAGATTTTGTGAGTACGTACTCTTCGTAGTGGGTAGTTTTAACGTACGGCTTTGTTTGACTCAACAAGATGCTTCCATAGTTATGCAGCGAGTTCGCGGTAATTTCTATGCAGGTTATACTTGGAGTAATAATAGTTAAAGAATGAAGAGTAACATGGCTGGTTGTACAATAAGGGCTTTATTTAAATTACTGACAATTGTTTCGTTGATCAGGTGAGTCTAGAGTTCGCTAATCGCTTAAGGTTGCGTTATTCGATCTCCAATACATTATTTACCTCTGGTCAACACACCAGAGTACGTAGATACGTAGATTTGAAAGTAATTCACTCGAGGCTAGATTTATATAGAAAAATAGTGCATAATCAAAACAATAACATAAATAATAAAATAGCGTATAATCTAAACAATAACATCAATAATAAAACATGTATGGTTAATATATAGAGAAGTTACAGATGTAAAAAGTAAAAGGTAAAATATAAGATAGGGTACATTAAAAGAATAAGAAAAGGAGAAAATGGAAAATATAAATAAATAAATAAATAAATGAGAACGTTAAGCACTCAAAACTACTACTCAAAAACTACTACTATGTACTTATATTTTACCTTTTACTTTTTACATCTGTAACTCCTCTACCTATTTACCATACATGTTTTATTATTGATGTTTATTGTCTAGATGATACGCTATTTTATTATTGATGTTATTGTTTTGATTATGCACTATTTTTCTATATAAGTCTTGCCTCGAGTGAATTACTTTCATATTTACGTACTCTGATGTGTTGACCAGAAGTAAATAATGTATTGGAGATCGAATGACGCAACCTCAAGCAATTAGCGAACTCTAGACTCACATGATCAACGAAACAATTGCCAGTACTTTAAATAAAGCCCTTATTGTACAGCCAACAATGTTACTCTTCATTCTTATATATATATATATATATATATATATATATATATATATATATATATAATATTTAGAGTTTAAACTCAAAGTCATTTAGTTTATTTCATTCTAGCTAACTTTGTCTCTTACAATACAAACACGTATGTGTTTATCATATATTAATATATATTAACTTGTATATATATATATGTGTGTATAATGGTAGCTATGGTGCTTCCATAGGCGGTATGCCAAAATTAGCACTCAATATTCTTACAGAGCAGAGTGTGAATAGTATAAAAAAACGAAATATCAGTGATGCATCTGGACTCGGTTTATTGCGTGTTTCGCTGGCAGGTAGCTCCAGACATGATCACTGTATGGATCTGGCTGATTCTACGGCTGCAGGTTCCTTCGGGCACATGCAATTCTTTCGGAGAAATTTTCTCTGAGAAAATTTACAGTGATCATGTCTCGAGCTACCTGCCGGCGAAACAATTGTAACACGCAATAAACTGAGTCCAGATGCATCACTGATTTTTCGTTTTTTTTATACTATCTCTCTCTATAAATATATATGGTGTATATATATATATATATATATATATATGTATGTATTATATATGTATATATATATATATATATATATATATATATATATATATATATATATATATATATATATATATATATATATGTGTGTGTGTGTGTGTGCGTGTGTGTGTATGTTTATATACAGTATATATACACATATATATCATAATGTCACCTTTAAAGCATTAGTTTCAATGAATGTTACAATAATACAAGGAACTTCAGGATAATGTTTTCTAGCTAAGATAATACTTACCTAGGAATATTTAGCTAAGTCTATGATAATAAATCCATCTTCGGATTCGTGGATTCTTCCATGGACAAGATAACACTGGGAGCTGGATCTATTTCCTCAATACCCTCGCAGCAATATATCCGTTGTATGATTCCTTGATAGCCAATATTACACTGACT
>OZ024747.1:54522505-54530005 GCA_964016885.1 Eledone cirrhosa
ATCCTTACTTGATATATATATATATATATATAACGAAGGAAATGTGGTAAGGAACCCGGTGGACCATAACGCACCAAAGTACTCAATACTTAGGGTAGTAGAGTGGGTAATAGGAACAAGTAAGAACCCGACGGCTAATTAGCATTAGAATTAGCCGTCGAAACGGCTTGAGATCAGCCGTCGGGGTCTTACTTGTTCCTATATATATATATATATGAAGAGAGAGAGAGAGAGAGAGAGAGAGAGAGAGAGAGAGAGAGAGAGAGAGAGAGAAATAGATATATAGATAGATAGATAGATAGATAAATTTCTATTTATTTGCCACGAGGGCACAAAAGAAGGGGACATTTACACAGTGGGGGAGTTTACATAAATCGAGTAAAGAAAAAAGGAATAACAATAATAATATAACAATAAAAAGTCCTCAAAAGGGAGGGGGGCGTGTTGGGGATTGCACATACCCCCGAAAAGTGTGCAACTCTTTTCGCGGGGGAAGCCCAGAGAGGAGGCGCTCCCCCTTTCCTCTTCACTTCTTCAACTACAGAACAATGTAGAGAGAAGGCCCATTTACACGGGCCATTCGCGCTTCTTTCACCCACCTTTCATAAAACTGTCTGGGGCCAAGCACTTCTCTCTCCATCCTGATCCTTCTTCCGAAGTGGTATCGGAAGAAGTAAACCAAGTGATGGCCGGAGAGAAAGTCACCCGACCTCAGACCTTTCAGGCGCGTCCACCACACAACCTCTTTCATCATGGCTATTACGCAGAGAAAGACCGCCTCTGCTTCATTTCTGAAGGGAGGAGGCGGCTTGATGTTCACCACAGACTCGGCGGTTAATCGAATCGGCGCCACACGCGACAGCAGTCGTTCGACGTAGCCCCACAGATCGGCAACGCCCGGGCAGTGTACCAGAGCATGCGCAACGGTTTCCTCGTCGCGCACGCATCTGGGACAGATCTTTTTCGCGGGATCCCTGCCTGGGCGCCCGTGTCTGTAGAGCTTTTCTCGAACGGGCAGAGCCCCCCGGTAACACTGCCAGGCTAGGGACCTCTGGAAGTTGTCCGTGGGTCCCGGGCCGAAAGTTCTACCGAACAGGCTGGCCAGTTCGTCCTCCTCCATGCCTAGCGACTCTCCAAGGGTGTCGTCGCCCTTGCTAGCCACCAACCCTCTATAGAATGTCGAGGTGGATTCTCCACTGATAGTCGGGTCCGCTTGCCAGATAGCCGTGAGCGCCTGGGCACACTCGGTGTGCCAGTTGCCCAGTTTTCTCGGTCTTTGCTTCACCCAGGATTGCAGTTCGGTGAGCGAGACGAGCTGTGGGAAGGCTCGCCTCACAAACGGGGCCCACACCGGCTGACCGTTGAGGAATACCTGTAGATGCCGTAGCCTCAATGCGTGCCTACGCATCAACAGCCACGGCATACCCAGCCCTCCTTTCGAAGGGTGCTGGCAGCAGATGGATCTCCTCACCATGGGAGGCCGCTTCTTCCAGAGGAACTGGAAGAGCATGCGTTCCATGATGGTGAGCTTTTCCTTGGGGCAAGGCACGACGGTCAGGCGGTAGTAGATGACGGACGCTATGTAAGCGTTCGTCACCTCCGCCCGACCTTTCAGTGATAGTTTGCACTTGGCCCACTTCTGGGTCAGCGCAAACACCCTGCTCGTCACCTCGCCCCAATTCTTCTCCACCTGGAGGTCCGGTCCGAACCAGACCCCGAGCAGCTTCACCGGGCCCTCCGTCCACCGCCCGACGACAACGTTTGCCCCTCCACGTTCCGAGTTGCAAACCGACTGACTTGTCCTGGTTCAGTCTAGCCCCCGTCAGCCTTTCGTATTCCCCCAGTAGGGTGGCGATCGCCCCGATTTCCGAGGCGTCCGCCACCATTACTGTTACGTCGTCGGCATAGGCCGAGACCGCTTTGTGCAATCCCGGTTCCAGGGGTATGCCCCGCAGCAACTCCAACTTCCGCAGCAGTGGCTCGAGAGTCAATACGTACAGAAGGGAGGAGAGGGGGCACCCCTGCCTGATGGACCGGGTGATTTGAAACGGCTCCGAGAGGTAGCCGTTTACTTTAATCCTAGAGTAGATGTTGCCACTGTGCATGGCAGAAATCCAGCCCCTGAAAACGGGTCCGAAGCCCGCCGCCGCTAGCACCGCTTCCAGGTAACCATGGTCGACCCTATCGAACGCCTTAGATTGATCCAAGTTGATCAGGGCCCCACCAAAGCCGGGTTCGTTGCCAACCCTCTCTATGATGTATCGCATGAGGTGGAGGTTGTCGTGAATGGACCTGGACGGGATAGCGCATGTCTGCGCGTCTCCCACCAAACCACCCACCACAAGCGCCAACCTCTTCGCCAACACCTTGGCCAAAATCTGTAACTCTGCATTCAGCAGAGTTATGGGCCTAAAGTTACTTAAGTCGTCCCCCTTGCTCTCGTCCTTCCTCACTAGCGTGACCACGCCCTTGGTCACAGAACAGGGAATTCTCCCGTTCTGTTGCCAGTTGCAATAGACAGCCTCGAGGAGTTCGGAGAACAAGACCGGCATAGCTAAATAAAGTTCGTATGGTAGACCATCGAGACCCGGAGATTTGCGTCTGCTGCATTGGCTGAGCGCTTCCCCGATTTCAGTGGCTGTGATTGGCCTTTCGCAGCACTCCGCTTCGCCGCTCGAAAGACGCGGTAGACCGTCGAGGTATGGACCGAAGTCCACATCCACGTCCGGCCCCCCGCCCCCTCCGAACAGTCGAGCAAAGTGCCTTTGAAAGGCCTCGCACATCCGCTCAGGTTCAAGGATCACCCGTCCATCCTGGTCTCGCAAAGACCGAATGGTGGATTTAATCCCACTCTTGGCTTCTGTCACGCGGGCCCAGCTAACAGCTTTGGTCCCTTCGTTTCCTAAAGCACGTATTTTACTTCGGACAACGCAGCCTTCGTGCTTCGCGTCAAAGAACTGGCTCAACGCCGTTCTCGCCGCTAACACTCTGGCTACGTCTCCGCTCCTAATCGCCTCTTCTAGTTTATCTGTTAACTCCCTTTCCTTCCTATTTCTATTTGCCGCTAGTTCCTTACTGTAACCTATCGAACTTACTCTAATCTCTCTCTTTAGAGATACCCACCACCTACTGTTGACGATCGCTCCCGTCAACCGCATCTTAACTAAGCTACTAATCCGGTTTCTGTAATCTTTCTTTGTCAGCAAGGACAAGTTCATCTTCCAGTAACCGGGATCCTGTCTATGCGTTCTATCAAGGTTGACCACGCAGGTCACTAATTTGTGATCTGAATAGCCAACCATGATCAGTTCTGGACAACTAAATACGTCCCTATCCTTACTCCTAACCAAAAACCTATCTAGGTACGATCTAGATTGTCCACTGCGGTTTGCCCAGGTCCAGGTTGGAGCAGTTGGACAATCTAGTCGAAATCTATCGACCAGGTCGAATCGATCGAGTAACCCCTTGAGGCTGCTACACCCCCCTCTATCGGGACATGCCCCTGCATAGTCCCAACGCGCATCTAGGATTCCATTCCAGTCCCCCACTAAAAGCAGGGAACGCGACGTTCCTAGAAAAGTCTCCAGACGCTGGAAGAAGTCGGCTCTTTCCGCCCCGAAGGGAGCATAAAGACCGACCAGTCTGAAAGCCCCGCCTTCACCGCCTCCGACGTCCAGCACCAGTAATCGACCCCCCGGGTCCGAGTGAACAATCTGTACGTCGAGAGTCAGACGTTTATCCAGCAGTACGGCAACCCCCCCCCCCCCCGCCTCCGGGTTGACAGAGAGATGCGTGCATCTCAAAGTCATCGAAGGCGGGCGCCAGCTGTCTCACGCTGCTGATCCGACTCTCACAAACAACCATCACATCTATACTTTGTGACCTGAGGTCACTTAGAAGCTTTGCTTGCTTCCAAGCTGAGCCCAGGCCACGCGCGTTCAAACAGCCAACTCTCAATTGATCTATTTTGGTGTTGAAAGTGAAGAAAGAAAAGCACTTACCTCTCCGGGTTGCGTAATTTCCATGGCATCAGGTGTGTTGGGTGGAGGGATGTTTTGTGGTGGTGTGGGGGTACACGTGTGTGGTGGGGTTGGGGTATTTGGAGTTGTGTCAGGGAGAGGGGCGGTTATGGGGAAATCTTTCAAGAGGACGCGATTCAACGGTTTTAAACAGGGGGGGGGGGGGCTCACGTCCCGTCTAAATTGTTCTTTTAAGGAACGATAAAGGTCCAGAGGGACCTTTATCATTTTTAAATGGGTGAAGTTCTCTGTTGAGATAAAGTTTGGCCCTTCGGTCTGCACCATAGGGTTATTGTTTATTAATTTAACCAGTTTTTTGTTTTCTTTATTTATATATGTGTATTGCAACGTCTTTTTTTGTGATGCTGTCAATGTTTCGGAGAGGGGAGGCGCAGATTTATTTTTGTTTGTTGAGGGTGGGGTGTTTTTGATTGGAGTTGGTGTTTGTGTGTGGGTTATTTATGGTGTGCTGGGTGTGTGTTTTCTTTTTTTTCTTTTAACTTGTCTGAAGGCTTCTCCTCCTTCTTCTTCAGAAGTTGGGGGAAACTCTTCAGCGCTAGGTGGGAGGGACGTGTTGTGTGGTTGTTGTTTTTTTGCGGGAGGGGTAGATTTGTTACTGTTTTTTTTATTATTTGTTTGGAATGGGTTTTGTGGTGGTGGTGGTAATGTTTGTGTCGTGCTTGTGGTTGGTGATGGTGGTGGTGATGTTTGTGTTGTGGTTGGTGGTGGTGATTTTTGTGTCGTGCTTGTGTTTGGTGCTGGTGGTGGTGATGTTTGTGTTGTGTTTGTGGTTGGTGGTGTCTGTATTGTGTTTGCTGTGTGTGGTATTAGTGTATTTTTGGAGGTGGGTGGTGTTGGTGTACTGTTTGCGGTGGGTGTGGGCAATAGTCCTTTTTGGGGGATACGTTTCGGGCAGTTAGCCTTAACGTGTCCCCTTTCCATGCATAAATAGCATGCTGGTCTTCTCCCCTCTACAATTATGTCTATTGGGGTAAGGTCATCCAGCCAGATGCGATCCGGGATTGGTGCTATTCTTTCGGGCCTCATTTGGACTAGTATGTCGAGGCCCATTCCCAGGAACGCATCTCCAGTTGCCTTCCCCATTGACAGCATTGTGTCTTCGCCCATATCAATGAAGCCAGCAATAGCCCACCAGAAGTCCATTGTGGGCAGCATTGTTTTTACTTTTACTCTCTGTGTTCTTCTACCCATGTAGGAGGGATAGAAGCTATATGTTGTCGATGAGAGTGGGCTTAGGGAAAGCTTCTCCGCCGTTTCTTTGTCTCTTGTTAGGACCGAAATGCTGCCATAGAGTCGGTCCTTTCGTATGAAGAGAATATTCTTCATATAGTCTTTTAGGACTAACTCTATTTCCATTTGGCTGGGCTGTGCTGGCTTTCTTGTCTGGTTCAGTATAGTTCTGTAGAGAACTGTGTTTTCTGCTCTGGCTTTCTTGAATTCTGGGGGGGAGTTAATGGAAAACATTCCGTTCTCCCCCAAAACAATGTGTTTCTTTGCTTCGGCCAGTTTTTCTCTGGCGGCAGTTAGGTCAATTGGTGTGTATGAAATGGATTGTTTTGTTTTCTGGGCGAAAGTTGCCCTGTCGTTATTTGTATTATTTTCTGTTTGTTTGTTTTCTGTTTGCTCATTTTCCTTAACATTTGTTTTTTCATTTTCTTTGTTTGTTTCAATGTCTAATTTTGTTGTAATTATTTTTTGTTCTTCAGACTTGGGGGGCGTGGCAGAGCTAATGGCAGACATGTCTGCCATCTTTTCCGCCATGCTGCCAAGAAAGAAATTTTTCGGCAAAAATAGATATTTATTTTACCCCCTAAAAAGGGGGTAAATGCAAAAATGTTTCCCTAAATAACAGGGGTTAGTGTTCCACTGAAAACTTTATCCGGTACTTACAATAGTAAGGGTAAATCCCGATGGAATAGCGGAGCCGATGTGAAGCGTGTCTTACTCTATCAAGATAGATAGATAGATAGATAGTTAGATGGATATATTCATATATTGATAGTTAGGTAGGTAGAGAGATAGAGAGATTCATAGATAGGCTTCTGCACAAGTTTTGCCCCTAACATTTCCCTAAAACAATATGACACATGACAAATATGAAAGGATTTGAAACTCAACCTGTAGCTAAGTAGTAGTGAGGATACTTCCACAACATCCCAGCTGTTACCGTTGTTATATTGTCTCCTATACTATTTTTCTTTATATCCCAATAACTAAGAACTCCATGAAATATTTTCAGGATTGAAATAAGTTTGATATGATTAATTTAACTCTTGAAACTCTTCAAGACCAAATTTCTAGTAAAATAAGATCTATTTCAATTAATTTAATAATTTGCAGGGATTAAAACAAATATGATTCAATGTTTTGATTTCTAACATAATAACTTATTGTTATAATTGTGGAGGGTCATGCTGTTATAATATTGTTTCTACTTTTGGCACAAGGCAAGCAATAACCCAGTGTATTACTGGTACTTTATTTTAACCACCCCGTAAGGATGAAAGGCAAAGTTAACCTCGGCGGGATTTGAAGTCAGATCGTAAAGGGACGAAACTACGCTGGAAAGCATGTCTGACCCTCTACCAATACTGCCAATTATAATATTACCAGAAAAATATAATAAAACACACTCACTGTTTGGCTTGATTTTCGCTTCACTATATTTTTATATTTCTATTAATGATTTAGCTGGCAATCAATGTTTATCTTTGATAGACCAACAGTTAAAAAATATAAATATCTGATTGACATAAGCTTTAAACATTGTTTCTACATTTGACACAAGGCCAGCATACTGGTTGGAAGTGGAAATTCGATTAGATCGAACCTAGTTCTTTACCAGAACATTATTCTTTCGACCACGTTAGAATGAAAGGCAATGCTAACCGCGGTTGATTGTCATCTCAAAACGTAAAAGGCCGTATCTATATGCCACAAAGCAAGTTGTCCGACACCCTACCGATAATGCCAATCTACCGCTCTGATATAAGTTATCATAATAACAACTAAATATTCTTTTATGATTATGGAAGATTTAGATAAAAATAAGAACGCTTTAAAATGGATAGTTTTGTTTCATAGAATCAGAGCTAGTTTTAGAGAGATTGGTACGGAATAGGTTAAGGCGATTTCCTTCAAAGTGCGTAGATCAATAGCAGAAACTAGTTTGAAATGTTTTAAGAAGTGCATTATCAGACAAAGGGTATTATACGTTTATATCTGTATAAATACAAAGTATGTAACAGAGACTGCGAGTTTTACATGTCAACATATTGAAAATGTATATATTATATACATATTGTTGCAGTTTCGGTTACACATTCTGGATTTATACAGATGTAACTTTAGTATAAAACTCTTTATGTTGCAACTTGTCATATGTGAACCTCGGAATGTCACATTTTAATTCATCTAATCGAGCCATTTATACAGTGAATGTTCTCTATAAATAAATTAG
>OZ024747.1:54535005-54537505 GCA_964016885.1 Eledone cirrhosa
TATATATGTATATATATATACATATATATATATATATACATATATATATATATATATATATATATATATATATATATATATATATATATATATATATATATATATATATATATATATATATATATATATAATATTATAATGAAATGACAGGAGGCTGGATTTGTGTAAATCCTTGAAAGGTTTATTATACTATGATCATTTCAATGACGGGGTTCCGTATGAATCCGGTGATATCATCAGGTATTCGAAATATAATACGTGAATGTAATAGGTAAAATCCATGGGGCTGAAAATCGAGACCCGAGGGCGACCGCTATTCTGTTCCTTCAACCTCCTTGAACTGCTTTACGTGGAGTACTCTCTATATTATTGCATTACGATTGACCATACGGAATAGACCAGCTCTATACAGTGGTGAACCTCAAACCTGAATATATATATATATATATATATATATATATATATATATATATATATATATATATATATATATATATATATGTATATATATATATATTAATAAGAGGAATTCCAACTTTGTCTGATTTACTCGTTTTATATACAATCCTTTAAAATATATATAATGGTATTATAATGAAATAGTATGATAGAATATTAAATTCTAAGTGTTAATTGAACAAGTACTTTCATGCTTTCGCAATCTTCAGGTTCATGATATGTGGTGACAGTCGAGTTTGCAATTTTCAACTGTGAAAATTGCAAACTCGACTGTCACCACATATCATGAACCTGAAGATTGCGAAAGCATGAAAGTACTTGTTCAATTAACACTTAGAATTTAACATTCTATCATACTATTTCATTATAATACCATTATATATATTTTAAAGGATTGTAAATAAAACGAGTAAATCAGACAAAGTTGGAATTCCTCTTATTAATATAATCTTCTATACACAATCATACACACCCGTGTATATTTACCTATCTATATATATATATATATATATATATATATATATATATATATATATATATATATATATATTTATATATATATGTATAGTGCCTGCGTAGAAAGAGAGCGAGAGAGAACTCGCAGACGGATCAAAACTTAGTCAAGACTTCTACATGATTAGAACTCTTTCCTTCCTGCTTTTCCAGCCTCGCTTGCTCTCCGCCTCTCATTCTCTCTTTTTCTCTCTCTCTCTCTCTATATATATATATACAATACTGACTTAAGGGAGATATAAATAAATAAATAAATATATATACACAAGTACAAAAACAACCAAACAAAAACAAAAAAAACATACACCCAAACGCGAATACACACACACACACCAAACATTATAGAAGAAATAAATGAATAAATAAATAAAATAAAAATTGCGTAGACATTACAATGGAATAGGAGGGAAAATAATAGTACCACTGATGATGTTGCAGATGTGCAACGAAAGAATTTGATAGACTATATATATATATTTATATCTGTATTTTTAACCGTTGATCAATCAATGACAAACATTGATTGCCAAATAAATTAACTATGGAGATATGAAAGATACAGAATCGAAAACCAACAGTGAGTGTGTTCAGTTATTATTTCTGGCAGTACTATTACAACAATATGACCCTCTCTTTCTCCCCCCCCTCTCTCTCTCTCTCTCTCTCTCTATATATATATATATATATATATATATATATACATACGATATTAACAAATGGAAACTATATTCATAAAACGATATTTATTTCATTATACATACTTCAAGGACACCAAGTTAAATTATGGTGTGCTTTCATCAGATAAAATATAATATAGATCAGTTTTATAAATAAATATTGACATACACTTAAAGAATGCAACCATTACTGTTGGAAGCTCCCGGATAGTGGAGTTGTAGCTTTAATTATATTATTAGGTAAGTTAGTATTGGATATTTTTAAAATAATCCGTTGGGTTACGGAGAAAGAGAAAGATAGAGAAGTGTATACGTGTTATATAATATATAGATATTTAACAATATAATCTATATATATAAAACTGTGGTTGTCTGTCTGTCTATCGATATTTGGCACACATCTCCTCTTAGAATCTCTCACGGAATTGCACCGAAATTGCTAGGTTTGTACATTGAGCCCTAGCGAAGACATTGGAAAAAAAAAATTTCAAATTGACCCACCCTATGTGACGAAATCGAATATAATGTATCGATTTTTGAGCGTAAGTTATCAGTTATTTCCCTTTGTTCTGTTTACATTGAGCGTCTTACGTAAAAAATTACAATACACGAACAGTTGTCGAGCCAGCAAAATATTGACCTGCAAAATTCATCAGTTCGAACACTAAGCTTCCGTTTTGCTTCATTTCCATTTAAAAGCATTTTAAAACAATATTTTTACTTGAAAACAAGTCTATTTAAAGACTACGTAAAACAAGCAAATATTTCGTCGTTAGGCGTGCAGACAGACAGTCGTGCAGAGAGGTTATATACGCGTGCAGACAGATAGTCGTGCAGAGAGGTGATATAGG
>OZ024747.1:54542505-54570005 GCA_964016885.1 Eledone cirrhosa
AGCAGCGCTACTACTTGATAATGTGTACTGGGTGTAACCACAAATAACTACTCAGAAATCACCGTAAGGATGAAAGGCAAAGTTAACCACGGCGAGATTTGAACTCAGAATGGCAAGGGCCGTAACTCTATACGCCAAAGCAGGGCGTCCGGCCCTCTACCAATACTGCCAATCCACCGCCCTATAATAATAATAATTTTTTCTACTTTTTGGCACAAGGCCAGCAATTACCAGTGCATTACTGGTACTTTATTTTATTGATTCCGTAAGGATGAAAGGCAAAGTTAGCCTCGGCGGGATTTGAACTCAGGCTGTAAAGGGACATAACTATGCTAGAAAGCATGGCGTCCGCCCCTCTATCGATACTGCCAATCCAACAGAGAAGATATTAATAATTGTTTCTACATTAGGCACAAGGCCAGCATATTACCCAGTGCATTACTGGTACTTTATTTTATAGACCCCGTAAGGATGAAAAGCAAAGTCAACCTCGGCGGGATTTGAACTCAGATCGTAAAGGGATGTAACTATGCTGGAAAGCATGGCGTCCGACTCTCTACCGATACTGCCAATCCACCGCAATGGTTTCTAATTTAAGGTCAAGGCCAAAAGCTGGAGTGTATTGTCGATAGTATAAATCCGGGTACTTTACTGGAATTTACAGTATCGATCCCAAAAGGATGAATATAAACTATTTCAAGGAAAAATGAATTTGACATGTATATGTCTGCAGATTCCTTGAGAATCGAAGCGGGATAAATTAATTCTCTCAAATTAGTATCAGAATAAAATCAGAAATTTTGTGTAATTTAATTTATATGCTAGATTCTGATTCTCATGAGTAATAGGCAGAAACATTACTATACACACATACAGGCATACACACGCATGTATACACACACACTCACACACACACATGCATATAAATATATATATATATATACCTTTGTCTTTGTTTAAATTTCGATGAAAGCCTAGCGTCCTAAACTTTGAGACAACTTACTAACTTTTTAATAGCATTAAAGTAGTTGTTTTCTGGTACATTTTTCATGTTCTGACATACAAACGTACATTTATACATACATACATTTACACATACATGCATGTATACATATCTATATACTTACAATTATACGTATAAACATACATATCTACATAAATTCCTGCTTGCATGCATATATATGTGCATCTGTCCATCCATACATATAAACTTTCATGCATACATATGTGTTTCCGTCTATCTATACACACACACACATACATGCATACACACATACATACATACGCACATACATACATACATACATACATACATACATACATACATACATACATACATACATACATACACACACACATACATACCTACATACATACATACATACATACATACATACATACATACATACATACATACTATCACCTCAAACAGTGTGACCATTACTGTCACTACCGCCAATACAGCAGTCACTTTATATATTTGCAGTCTCGCCAAAGATGGACGTTTGTTAAATGTATAATACACAAAACCACAACAAAAACAATGGAAACTTCTGCAGGAACTGTCGGTGACCTCTTTAAAATAGAAAAATAATGGCATGGCATACGGATTAGTTTTGTTGTTGTTGGTGGTGGTGATGGTAGTGGTGGTGCGCATTATATAGATGTCGTTTGGGACGTGGGTGTTGTTCCCAGGGGTAGGAGTTTATTGACACGTTATGGTAGTAATATTGTTGTTGGTGCTGCTGTTGGCTTTATTGTTGTTGATGGTTGAGGTGGTGGTGTGAATTCTAAAAAAAAAGGAGGTGGTATGGAGTGATGTCGTTTGTCATTGGTGGAGATGAGTGCTAGCGAGTGTGACTGGGAATATTGTACGTTTTGTGACAGTAAAATTGTCCTAAAACGTACATGTATGTATATATGTATGTACGTAGGTAGGTTTGTAGGTAAGTATCTATGCATGTATGTATTTATTTATGCAAGTATGTATGAAAATATGTATGCATGTCTGGATGATTGTGTGCAGAATTATGAAAATATGTATTTATGAATATTTTATATGTATGAATTTTTTATGCACGTAAGTGCATATATATCACACACACACACACACACATACACACACACACACACACACACACTCACACTCACACACACACGCACACACACACACACTCACACACACACGCACACGCACACACACACACACACAAATATATATATATATACTGTATATATGGGGTGGATGTGCATGTGTGTATGTGTGTGTGTAGCTAGATATATAGATAGACATGTTTGCATGCATGTGCCTGTGTCTATACGAATGTATGTATAAATGCATGCGTGAAATCACACATGCACATATTCGCATACGCATGCATGTGTGCGTGTTTATCTCTGTGCGTATATTTGAGACTGCTGCATGAAATGGCCGGAGGCTTGGACAGCGGGGAGCGTGTGGGGTAAATGGTTTCTGCTTTTTAAGGGATATGGTGTTGGGAGTATGGACAGTGAGGAAATGTTTGAGGGGTGATGTATCGAGAACTCCCAGAGAGAAAGGACAGATCGTGCGTGTTTGTAAGGACAGTGCGTGTGGATGTGTGTGTGTGGAGGGTATATATGAAGTGTGTGTGCATGTAAAGGCAAACAGAATATGTGGGTTTATGAGGAGAGTGTGTGTGTATCTGTGTTGAGAATATATGTGTATGTATGTATGTGTGTACTTGTGTAGAAATAGAGGAAATGTGCGTATTTTTTAACGTCAGAGAGTGCTTGTGTTTCTGAAGACAATGTTAAAACAATAACAACAGCAACAACAATAAAAGCCATAATAAATATCACACATAAGAATGTCAGGAAAAATCCTTAACAACCACAAAAAAAAAAGAAAAAGCAGCAGAACGAAAATTATATATTTGAGCCAAAATATCGTCAACGACAATAACAAAAAATCAACAACAACATCAATAAACACATCAACAACACGATCACGACCAACACCATCAAGAACAGCAGCATCACAACTAGCAAGGCTACCACCCTACACCAGTAACATCAACAACACTACCACCAACAACACTACCACTAACAACACCACCACCAACAACACTACCACCACCAACACGACCACCAACAACACTACCACCAACAAACATACCACCAACAACACTACCGCCAACAACACCACGACCAACAACACTACCACCAACAACACTACCACCACCAACACCACCACCAACAACACTACCACCAACAACACTACCACCAACAACATTACCACCAACAACACCACCACCAACAACACTACCACCAACAACACTACCACCACCAACAATACTACCACCAACAACACTACCACCAACAACACTACCACCAACAACATTACCACCAACAACACCACCACCACCAACATTACCACCAACAATACTACCACCAACAACACTACCACCAACAACACTACCACCAACAACACTACCACCAACAACACTACCACCAACAACACCACCACCAACAACACTACCACCAACAACACCACCACCAACAACACTACCACCAACAACACTACCACCAACAATACTACCACCAACAACACTACCACCAACAACACCACCACCAACAACACTACCACCAACAACACCACCACCAACAACACTACCACCAACAACACTACCACCAACAACACCACCACCGACAACACTACCACCAACAACACTACCACCAACAACACTACCACTAACAACACTACCACCAACAACACTACCACCAACAACACTACCACTAACAACACTAACACCAACAACACTACCACCAACAACACCACCACCGACAACACTACCACCAACAACACTACCACCAACAACACTACCACCAACAACACTACCACCAACAACACTACCACCAACAACACTACCACCAACAACACTACCACCAACAACACTACCACCAACAACACTACCACCAACAACACTACCACCAAAAACACTACCACCAACAACACTACCACCAACAACACTACCAGTAACAACACTAACACCAACAACACTACCACCAACAACACTACCACCAACAACACTACCACCAACAACACTACCACCAACAACACCACCACCGACAACACTACCACCAACAACACTACCACCAAGAACACCACCACCAACAACACTAACACCATCAACACTACCACCAACAACACTACCACCACCAACATTACCACCAACAACAATACCACCAACAACACTACCACCAAGAACACCACCACCAACAACACTACCACCAACAACACTACCACCAAGAACACCACCACCAACAACACTACCACCAACAACACTACCACCAAGAACACCACCACCAACAACACTACCACCAACAACACCACCACCAACAACACCACCACCAACAATACTACCACCAGCAACACCACCACCAACAACACCACCACCAACAATACTACCACCAACAACACTACCACCAACAACACCACCACCAACAATACTACCACCAACAACACTACCACCAACAACACTACCACCAACAACACTACCACTAACAACACTACCACCAACAACACTACCACCAACAACACTACCACCAACAACTCTACCACCAACAACACTACCACCAACAACACCACCACCAACAACACTACCACCAACAACACTACCACCAACAACACTACCACTAACAACACTACCACCAACAACACTACCACCACCAACACTACCACCAACAACACTACCACCAACAACACTACCACCAACAACACTACCACCAACAACACTACCAGTAACAACACTACCACCAACAACACTACCACCAAACAACACTACCACCACCAACAACACTACCACCACCAACACTACCACCAACAACACTACCACCAACAACACTACCACCACCAACAACACTACCAACAACAACACTACCACCACCAACACTACCACCAACAACACTACCAGTAACAACACTACCACCAACAACACTACCACCAAACAACACTACCACCACCAACAACACTACCAACAACAACACTACCACCACCAACACTACCACCAACAACACTACCACCAACAACACTACCACCAACAACACTACCACCAACAACACTACCACCAAACAACACTACCACCACCAACAACACTACCAACAACAACACTACCACCAACAACACTACCACCACCAACAACATTACCACCAACAACACCACCACTAACAACACTACCACCAACAACACTACCACCACCAACACTACCACCAACAACACCACCACCAACAACACTACCACCAACAACACTACCACCACCAACAACATTACCACCAACAACACCACCACTAACAACACTACCACCAACAACACTACCACCAACAACACTACCACCACCAACAACACTACCACCAACAACACTACCACCAACAACACCACCACCAACAACACTACCACTAACAACACTACCACCACCAACAACATTACCACCAACAACACCACCACTAACAACACTACCACCAACAACACTACCACCAACAACACCACCACCAACAACACTACCACCAACAACACTACCACCACCAACAACATTACCACCAACAACACCACCACTAACAACACTACCACCAACAACACTACCACCAACAACACTACCACCACCAACAACACTACCACCAACAACACTACCACCAAAAACACCACCACCAACAACACTACCACCAACAACACTACCACCACCAACAACACTACCACCAACAACACTACCACCAACAACACCACCACCAACAACACTACCACTAACAACACTACCACCAACAACACTACCACCAACAACACCACCACCAACAACACTACCACCAACAACATCACCACCAAAAACACTACCACCAACAACACCACCACCAACAACACTACCACCACCAACACCACCACCAACAACACTACCACCACCAACACCACCACCAACAACACTACCACCAACAACACCACCACCAACAACACTACCACCAACAACACCACCACCAACAACACTACCACCAACAACACTACCACCACCAACAACATTACCACCAACAACACCACCACTAACAACACTACCACCAACAACACTACCACCAACAACACTACCACCAACAACACCACCACCAACAACACTACCACCAACAACATCACCACCAAAAACACTACCACCAACAACACCACCACCAACAACACTACCACCACCAACACCACCACCAACAACACTACCACCACCAACACCACCACCAACAACACTACCACCAACAACACCACCACCAACAACACTACCACCACCAACACCACCACCAACAACACTACCACCACCAACACCACCACCAACAACACTACCACCAACAACACCACCACCAACAACACTACCACCACCAAAACCACCACCAACAACACTACCACTAACAACACTACCACCAACAACACTACCACCAACAACACTACCACCAACAACACTACCACCACCAACACCACCACCAACAACACTACCACCACCAACACTACCACCAACAACACTACCACCAACAACACTACCACCAACAACACTACCAGTAACAACACTACCACTAACAACACTACCACCAACAACACTATCAGTAACAACACTACCACCAACAACACTACCACCAACAACACTAACACCATCAACACTACCACCAACAACACTACCACCAACAACACTACCACTAACAACACTACCACCAACAACACTACCACCAACAACACTACCACCAACAACACTACCACCAACAACACTAACACCATCAACACTACCACCAACAACACTACCACCAACAACACTACCACTAACAACACTACCACCAACAACACTACCACCAACAACACTACCACCAACAACACTACCACCAACAACACCACCACCAACAACACTACCACCAACAACACTACCACCAACAACACTACCACTAACAACACTACCACCAACAACACTACCACCAACAACACTACCACCAACAACACTACCACCAACAACACCACCACCAACAACACTACCACAAACAACACTACCACCAACAACACTACCACTAACAACACTACCACCAACAACACTACCACCAACAACACTAACACCATCAACACTACCACCAACAACACTACCACCAACAACACTACCACTAACAACACTACCACCAACAACACTACCACCAACAACACTACCACCAACAACACTACCAGTAACAACACTACCACTAACAACACTACCACCAACAACACTACCACCACCAACACTACCACCAACAACACTACCACCAACAACACTATCAGTAACAACACTACCACCAACAACACTACCACCAACAACACCACCACCAACAACACTACCACCAACAACACTACCACCAACAACACTACCACCAACAACACTACCACCACCAACACTACCACCAACAACACCACCACCAACAACACTACCACCAACAACACTACCACCAACAACACTACCACCAACAACAACAATAACATCAACAACAACAATAACATCAACAAAAACAATAACATCAACAACAACACCAACACCAACAATAACACCAACAACAACAATAACACCAACACCAACAATAACACCAACAACAACAATAACACCAACACCAACAATAACACCAACAACAACAATAACACCAACAACAACAATAACACCAACAATAACACCAACAACAACAACACTACCACCAACAACACTACCAGTAACAACACTACCACCAACAACACTACCACCAACAACACTACCATCACCAACACCACCACCAACAACACTACCACCAACAACACCACCACCAACAACACTACCACCAACAACACTACCACCAACAACACTACCACCAACAACACTATCACCACCAACAATACCACCACCAACAACACCACCACCAACAACACTACCACCAACAACACCACCACCAACAACACTACCACCAACAACACTACCACCAACAACACTACCACCAACAACACTATCACCACCAACAATACCACCACCAACAACACTACCACCACCAACACTACCACCAACAACACTACCACCAACAACACTACCACCAACAACACTACCAGTAACAACACCACCACCAACAACACTACCACTAACAACACTACCACCAACAACACTACCACCAACAACACCACCACCAACAACACTACCACCAACAACATCACCACCAAAAACACTACCACCAACAACACCACCACCAACAACACTACCACCACCAACACCACCACCAACAACACTACCACCACCAACACCACCACCAACAACACTACCACCAACAACACCACCACCAACAACACTACCACCAACAACACCACCACCAACAACACTACCACCAACAACACTACCACCACCAACAACATTACCACCAACAACACCACCACTAACAACACTACCACCAACAACACTACCACCAACAACACTACCACCAACAACACCACCACCAACAACACTACCACCAACAACATCACCACCAAAAACACTACCACCAACAACACCACCACCAACAACACTACCACCACCAACACCACCACCAACAACACTACCACCACCAACACCACCACCAACAACACTACCACCAACAACACCACCACCAACAACACTACCACCACCAACACCACCACCAACAACACTACCACCACCAACACCACCACCAACAACACTACCACCAACAACACCACCACCAACAACACTACCACCACCAAAACCACCACCAACAACACTACCACTAACAACACTACCACCAACAACACTACCACCAACAACACTACCACCAACAACACTACCACCACCAACACCACCACCAACAACACTACCACCACCAACACTACCACCAACAACACTACCACCAACAACACTACCACCAACAACACTACCAGTAACAACACTACCACTAACAACACTACCACCAACAACACTATCAGTAACAACACTACCACCAACAACACTACCACCAACAACACTAACACCATCAACACTACCACCAACAACACTACCACCAACAACACTACCACTAACAACACTACCACCAACAACACTACCACCAACAACACTACCACCAACAACACTACCACCAACAACACTAACACCATCAACACTACCACCAACAACACTACCACCAACAACACTACCACTAACAACACTACCACCAACAACACTACCACCAACAACACTACCACCAACAACACTACCACCAACAACACCACCACCAACAACACTACCACCAACAACACTACCACCAACAACACTACCACTAACAACACTACCACCAACAACACTACCACCAACAACACTACCACCAACAACACTACCACCAACAACACCACCACCAACAACACTACCACCAACAACACTACCACCAACAACACTACCACTAACAACACTACCACCAACAACACTACCACCAACAACACTAACACCATCAACACTACCACCAACAACACTACCACCAACAACACTACCACTAACAACACTACCACCAACAACACTACCACCAACAACACTACCACCAACAACACTACCAGTAACAACACTACCACTAACAACACTACCACCACCAACACTACCACCAACAACACCACCACCAACAACACTACCACCAACAACACTACCACCAACAACACTACCACCACCAACACTACCACCAACAACACTACCACCAACAACACTATCAGTAACAACACTACCACCAACAACACTACCACCAACAACACCACCACCAACAACACTACCACCAACAACACTACCACCAACAACACTACCACCAACAACACTACCACCACCAACACCACCACCAACAACACTACCACCACCAACACTACCACCAACAACACTACCACCAACAACACTACCACCAACAACACTACCAGTAACAACACTACCACCAACAACACTACCACCAACAACACTACCATCACCAACACCACCACCAACAACACTACCACCAACAACACCACCACCAACAACACTACCACCAACAACACTACCACCAACAACACTACCACCAACAACACTATCACCACCAACAATACCACCACCAACAACACCACCACCAACAACACTACCACCAACAACACCACCACCAACAACACTACCACCAACAACACTACCACCAACAACACTACCACCAACAACACTATCACCACCAACAATACCACCACCAACAACACTACCACCACCAACACTACCACCAACAACACTACCACCAACAACACTACCACCAACAACACTACCAGTAACAACACTACCACCAACAACACTACCACCAACAACACTACCATCACCAACACCACCACCAACAACACTACCACCAACAACACCACCACCAACAACACTACCAACCAACAACACTACCACCAACAACACCACCACCAACAACACTACCACCAACAACACTATCACCAACAACACTACCACCAACAACACTACCACCAACAACACTACCACCAACAACACCACCACCAACAACACTACCACCAACAACACCACCACCAACAACACTACCACCAACAACACTACCACCAACAACACTACCACCAACAACACCACCACCAACAACACTACCACCAACAACACTACCACCAACAACACTACCACCAACAACACTACCACCAACAACACTACCACCAACAACACCACCACCAACAACACTACCACCAACAACACTACCACCAACAACACTACCACCAACAACACCACCACCAACAACACTACCACCAACAACACTACCACCAACAACACCACCACCAACAACACTACCACCAACAACACTACCACCAACAACACCACCACCAACAACACTACCACCAACAACACTACCACCAACAACACCACCACCAACAACACTACCACCAACAACACCACCACCAACAACACTACCACCAACAACACTACCACCAACAACACCACCACCAACAACACTACCACCAACAACACTACCACCAACAACACTATCACCACCAACAATACCACCACCAACAACACCACCACCAACAACACTACCACCAACAACACCACCACCAACAACACTACCACCAACAACACTACCACCAACAACACTACCACCAACAACACTATCACCACCAACAATACCACCACCAACAACACTACCACCACCAACACTACCACCAACAACACTACCACCAACAACACTACCACCAACAACACTACCAGTAACAACACTACCACCAACAACACTACCACCAACAACACTACCATCACCAACACCACCACCAACAACACTACCACCAACAACACCACGACCAACAACACTACCACCAACAACACTACCACCACCAACAACACTACCACCAACAACACCACCACCAACAACACTACCACCAACAACACCACCACCAACAACACTACCACCAACAACACCACCACCAACAACACTACCACCAACAACACCACCACCAACAACACTACCACCAACAACACTACCACCAACAACACTACCACCAACAACACTACCACCAACAACACTATCACCACCAACAATACCACCACCAACAACACCACCACCAACAACACTACCACCAACAACACCACGACCAACAACACTACCACCAACAACACTACCACCACCAACAACACTACCACCAACAACACCACCACCAACAACACTACCACCAACAACACCACCACCAACAACACTACCACCAACAACACCACCACCAACAACACTACCACCAACAACACCACCACCAACAACACTACCACCAACAACACTACCACCAACAACACCACCACCAACAACACTACCACCAACAACACCACCACCAACAACACTACCACCAACAACACTACCACCAACAACACTACCACCAACAACACTACCACCAACAACACTATCACCACCAACAATACCACCACCAACAACACTACCACCACCAACACTACCACCAACAACACCACCACCAACAACACTACCACCAACAACACTACCACCAACAACACTACCACCAACAACACTATCACCACCAACAACACCACCACCAACAACACTACCACCAACAACACCACCACCAACAACACTACCACCAACAACACTACCACCAACAACACTACCACCAACAACACTACCACCAACAACACTATCACCACCAACAATACCACCACCAACAACACTACCACCACCAACACTACCACCAACAACACCACCACCAACAACACTACCACCAACAACACTACCACCAACAACACTACCACCAACAACACTATCACCACCAACAATACCACCACCAACAACACTACCACCACCAACACTACCACCAACAACACCACCACCAACAACACCACCACCAACAACACTACCACCAACAACACTACCACCAACAACACTACCACCAACAACACTACCACCAACAACACCACCACCAACAACACTACCACCAACAACACCACCACCAACAACACTACCACCAACAACACTACCACCAACAACACCACCACCAACAACACTACCACCAACAACACCACCACCAACAACACTACCACCAACAACACTACCACCAACAACACTACCACCAACAACACTACCACCAACAACACTATCACAACCAACAATACCACCACCAACAACATTACCACCACAAACACTACCACCAACAACACTACCACCAACAACACTACCACCAATAACACTACCAGTAACAACACTACCACCAACAACACTACCACCAACAACACTACCATCACCAACACCACCACCAACAACACTACCACCAACAACACCACGACCAACAACACTACCACCAACAACACTACCACCAACAACACCACCACCAACAACACTACCACCAACAACACTACCACCAACAACACCACCACCAACAACACTACCACCAACAACACTATCACCAACAACACTACCACCAACAACACTACCACCAACAACACTACCACCAACAACACCACCACCAACAACACTACCACCAACAACACCACCACCAACAACACTACCACCAACAACACTACCACCAACAACACTACCACCAACAACACTATCACCACCAACAATACCACCACCAACAACACTACCACCACCAACACTACCACCAACAACACTACCACCAACAACACTACCACCACCAACACTACCACCAACAACACTACCACCAACAACACTACCACCAACAACACTACCAGTAACAACACTACCACCAACAACACTACCACCAACAACACTACCATCACCAACACCACCACCAACAACACTACCACCAACAACACCACCACCAACAACACTACCACCAACAACACTACCACCAACAACACCACCACCAACAACACTACCACCAACAACACTATCACCAACAACACTACCACCAACAACACTACCACCAACAACACTACCACCAACAACACCACCACCAACAACACTACCACCAACAACACCACCACCAACAACACTACCACCAACAACACTACCACCAACAACACTACCACCAACAACACCACCACCAACAACACTACCACCAACAACACTACCACCAACAACACTACCACCAACAACACTACCACCAACAACACTACCACCAACAACACCACCACCAACAACACTACCACCAACAACACTACCACCAACAACACTACCACCAACAACACCACCACCAACAACACTACCACCAACAACACTACCACCAACAACACCACCACCAACAACACTACCACCAAAAACACTACCACCAACAACACCACCACCAACAACACTACCACCAACAACACTACCACCAACAACACCACCACCAACAACACTACCACCAACAACACCACCACCAACAACACTACCACCAACAACACTACCACCAACAACACCACCACCAACAACACTACCACCAACAACACTACCACCAACAACACTATCACCACCAACAATACCACCACCAACAACACCACCACCAACAACACTACCACCAACAACACCACCACCAACAACACTACCACCAACAACACTACCACCAACAACACTACCACCAACAACACTATCACCACCAACAATACCACCACCAACAACACTACCACCACCAACACTACCACCAACAACACTACCACCAACAACACTACCACCAACAACACTACCAGTAACAACACTACCACCAACAAGACTACCACCAACAACACTACCATCACCAACACCACCACCAACAACACTACCACCACCAACAACACTACCACCAACAACACCACCACCAACAACACTACCACCAACAACACCACCACCAACAACACTACCACCAACAACACCACCACCAACAACACTACCACCAACAACACCACCACCAACAACACTACCACCAACAACACTACCACCAACAACACTACCACCAACAACACTACCACCAACAACACTATCACCACCAACAATACCACCACCAACAACACCACCACCAACAACACTACCACCAACAACACCACGACCAACAACACTACCACCAACAACACTACCACCACCAACAACACTACCACCAACAACACCACCACCAACAACACTACCACCAACAACACCACCACCAACAACACTACCACCAACAACACCACCACCAACAACACTACCACCAACAACACCACCACCAACAACACTACCACCAACAACACTACCACCAACAACACCACCACCAACAACACTACCACCAACAACACCACCACCAACAACACTACCACCAACAACACTACCACCAACAACACTACCACCAACAACACTACCACCAACAACACTATCACCACCAACAATACCACCACCAACAACACTACCACCACCAACACTACCACCAACAACACCACCACCAACAACACTACCACCAACAACACTACCACCAACAACACTACCACCAACAACACTATCACCACCAACAACACCACCACCAACAACACTACCACCAACAACACCACCACCAACAACACTACCACCAACAACACTACCACCAACAACACTACCACCAACAACACTACCACCAACAACACTATCACCACCAACAATACCACCACCAACAACACTACCACTACCAACACTACCACCAACAACACCACCACCAACAACACTACCACCAACAACACTACCACCAACAACACTACCACCAACAACACTATCACCACCAACAATACCACCACCAACAACACTACCACCACCAACACTACCACCAACAACACCACCACCAACAACACCACCACCAACAACACTACCACCAACAACACTACCACCAACAACACTACCACCAACAACACTACCACCAACAACACCACCACCAACAACACTACCACCAACAACACCACCACCAACAACACTACCACCAACAACACTACCACCAACAACACCACCACCAACAACACTACCACCAACAACACCACCACCAACAACACTACCACCAACAACACTACCACCAACAACACTACCACCAACAACACTACCACCAACAACACTATCACCACCAACAATACCACCACCAACAACACTACCACCACCAACACTACCACCAACAACACTACCACCAACAACACTACCACCAACAACACTACCAGTAACAACACTACCACCAACAACACTACCACCAACAACACTACCATCACCAACACCACCACCAACAACACTACCACCAACAACACCACGACCAACAACACTACCACCAACAACACTACCACCAACAACACCACCACCAACAACACTACCACCAACAACACTACCACCAACAACACTACCACCAACAACACTACCACCAACAACACTATCACCACCAACAATACCACCACCAACAACACTACCACCACCAACACTACCACCAACAACACTACCACCAACAACACTACCACCAACAACACTACCAGTAACAACACTACCACCAACAACACTACCACCAACAACACTACCATCACCAACACCACCACCAACAACACCACCACCAACAACACCACGACCAACAACACTACCACCAACAACACTACCACCAACAACACCACCACCAACAACACTACCACCAACAACACTACCACCAACAACACTACCACCAACAACACTACCACCAACAACACTATCACCACCAACAATACCACCACCAACAACACCACCACCAACAACACTACCACCAACAACACCACCACCAACAACACTACCACCAACAACACTACCACCAACAACACTACCACCAACAACACTATCACCACCAACAATACCACCACCAACAACACCACCACCAACAACACTACCACCAACAACCCTACCACCAACAACACTACCACCAACAACACTACCACTAACAACACCACCACCAACAACACTACCACCACCAACACTACCACCAACAACACTATCACCACCAACAATACCACCACCAACAACACCACCACCACCAACACTACCACCATCAACACTACCACCAACAACACAACCACCACCAACACTACCACCAGCAACACTACCAGGCCACCTCTACGTGGTCACTAGTCTGGCTCGCAGAACTAGTCATATCTTTTTCAAATCATGAAATATCGTTTAGTAAAATCGGTGACAACGAGGCTATAGTTTTAATGGTGAGGCTATGGTGGAACGGCTTTGTGTTTTTGTTGTCGATACATAAAATATATGTGCAGAACTCTGGATGAGTCGTCATTTATAACTCTCATTATATCATACTTATCGCTTTCAGTCTTCCTCTGAATGATATTCACTGCGTGTAGTTCAGAAAATGGATAGCTTCGCTAGGTTTTTAAAGTCCGTCAAGTGTTTTGGATCCATATTAGGATATAGAGCGTCAAATTGACAGAATTATTAAAATCTCATATAGAATGTTTTGTTGCTGTCGTTTCGGCTCTTTGTATTTTTACTTTAATTTCTCCAGATGTTAATATTGCCTCTCATTATTTCTAGGGTCGGACGCCTTGCTTGTAGAGGGTCGGACTGCTTGCTATGACGCATAGAGTGACAGTGCTTGTCATTCTGAGTTCAAATCCCGCCGAGGTTAACTTTGCCTTTCATCCTTACGGGGTCGATAAAGTAAAGTACCAGCAATGCACTGGGTTATTGCTGGCCTTGTGCCTAAAGTAGAAACAATTATTTCTAGGGTCGGACGCCTTGCTTGTAGAGGGTCGGACGCCTTGCTTATGACGCACATATTTACAGCCCTTACCATTCTGAGTTCAAATCCCGCCGAAGTTAACTTTGCCTTTCATGCTTACGGGGTTGATAAAATAAAAGTACCAGTAATGTACTGAGTAATTTGCTGGCCTTGTGCCAATAGTAGAAGCAATTATTTCGAGGTCGTTAAAGAAGGTACCAGTCCTGTATTGAGTTCGTCTCAGCCATTATATTTCTTCCTGACATCCTCTCACTAGCTCTCACTTCGTCTTTGCATGAGACAATTCCACTGTTTTTAGAAATGGAAAGCAATTAACTCTGCCAGGTTTTAAAGCCAAAGACAGATCCTATATGACTACATCGCCCCTATGTCTGCATCAAGAGTTAGGGCTCATATATGCACCATGAATATTCGGGAATACAAAGTCATTTAATTAAGCTCCACTATTGACTGAACATGGACAGGGTGCCGTATGGCAGCCTAGTTGTTCACCAAGCAAGCCAGTCATGTCTCCAGTATAGTATACCCTGGATTGTGTATATCGGGATATATATAGTGTATACACGTGGACATAGAATGTGTTCAGAGTATACAAAATATATGCCTTACAAAAATAACAATCGCACACCGTGACATAAATATTTGTTAGTGTGAATTCAAATATTGGCTGATATATACACTCAGAAGACAGCACATTAAGGCACACACAGGTCTTTATATTGGTATATATACATAAGTTCAATGTGTATATATATATATGTGTGTGTAATTGTGTGTATGAATGTGTTGATAAGCATTATGGACGTATATATATATATTTATATATTTATATATATATATATATATATATATATATATATATATATATATATATATATATATATATATATATATATATATAATTATATATATATATATATATATGTATATATATATATATATATATATATATACATATACGTCATACCATGTGTAAAATAATTCATATATACGTCAGTATGAAATGCATAATAAAATATTTTAACTACATTTATCATACACACTAATACGATTATATGAATAAATTTATTAAACACACAGTGGGGTGTATACATATCTACACTCATTGTGCATACATGCTGTCACAAACACGAAAATACATACATATGTTGTTCATAAACACATTAACGTACGCATACATATATACATTGGTTATTCATATACGCTGACACATTAAGTTGCATATGTACTCATACATACACACCGATATACATACACTCATTTAGACAGAATCATTTACATATACATACGCACACATAGACATACATAGAAAATAGATACATACATATATACATACATACATATATACTTACATATATAATACATGCATACATACATACATACATACATACATACATACATACATACATACATACATACATACATACATACATACATACGTAGATTCAGTGAATGACGCGTATATACACATACATGTTGGTCACGGAAATTTGTTATTTAAAACAGGCCCAAAATAATAACACATTAAAGTTGAAAGAATATGGATGTGGATATTAACGCATCCACCCACACACATGTGTATATATACCTAAATATGCCCATATATGTATCTACATAGAACAACGCACAAATACATATAGATATATAGATATACACATACCAAGCGTGTACACATAGACATCATACACTTACATATATATACTTATATATATATATATATATATATATGTATACATATATATATATATATATATATATATATATATATATATATATATATATATATATATATATATATATATATATATATATATATGTATAGATGCATGTGTACATACACACATACGCATATATAAATATATATATGTATATAGATGCACACATCCATACCGCTGTAGTATTCTTTTCACATGCATGGAATACATTAAAAAAATAAGTGGGTGAAAAACCCAAACTAAACGAGAAAAAGTAACATAAAAACATTTACGTATGTAGAGTTGTGCAATCTACGAGAATGCCAAAAGGCGGCCATATTTGTATGCGCATACAACACCCGTTCACACACACACATACAATCACATACAATCACATACAATCACAATCACATACACAGTCACACTCTCACACATATATGCCCAAACATACACTCATATATGCCCAAACACGACAAAAAATTGAAAGAAATATGCATCCCTCTCCCCCTAAAATATTATTCCAACCTAAATAAAATAAATATAATATAAAAAAAAAAAACAATCAGTCTCTAGGAAGCTTTTATTTAGTCATAAAGCCAGAAGATATGATGATAGTTTATAGTATAGCCACCAAAATACGCCACGCTTCGAAGATTGCAAGCATTAAAGTTTCATGTTATATATGTGCCATTTTGGATCTCGGGTTTTCTGAATATTTTCAGCAATTTTTAGTTTTAGTTTTATATATTTTCGCATATTTATATATATATTTTAAAAAATATATATTTTCCCTTCTTTACTGGCGATATTTATCATATGGAAACGAAACCAAAAGTAAATAATAACTAATAACATAAACAAATAAACTTTAAATCAAATTAAATATAGAGCAAAAGTAAAAAAATGGATGGAATATAAAATTGATAGGTTTATTTTGATTTCTTATTTTTTTTCATTTCGTTGAGGGTAGCGGATTTCCATTTTATATAAATACTCTATCGTTTCTCGTTCTAACACAACACAACGATATATGCTACTCTGGTGTTGTTGTTATTACTTTTTAGTTGTTTATTTTTTTGCGTATTTAGTGTTGGTTGTTTTTATTTTTGTTGCTGTGGTTGTTGCGATAATTTTTAATTTTGTTTGCTTCTTATTATTAATATTATTGATGTTAAAGTTGTTTGCGTTTATTATTAATATTATTGATGTTAATATTATCAATATTATTAGTCGGAATATTATTATTATCATTATTGTTATTATTTTTATTATTTTTGTTGTTGTTATTATTATTATTATTTCTTTCAATGTTTTTCTTTCCGATTATGTTTGTTTTTGAAAATTTCGTTGGGAATTGTATCATAGTGCATATGCGTGTTTCTTGTGTGTGTGTGTGTGTGTGTGTGTGTGTGTGTGTGTGTGTGTGTGTGTGCATGGGCGCGTGTTATAGTGTGTTTATATTGGAATCCTTGTGTATGTTACGTGAACGAGTTTTACATTAGTTTGATTTCCATATTTATTTAGATATTTTATACATATATATATATATGTATACATATATATACATATATATATATATATATATATATATATATATATATATATATATATATATATATATATATATACATATGTGTGTGTGCGTGTGTGTAGGAAGATAATATTTACATACATATACACACGCATGAAAATATGTACATATATAAACATATAGACACATGTATACACAGTTACACTCATATCCACACACAGACGAACATAAACATACATGCACTTATATATATATATATATATATACATATATACATACATATATATATATATATATATATATATATATATATATATATATATATATATATATATACAGATATGCTTGTATATATGTCTATGCTTGTTTACTTTCAGAGAAGATGTTGAAACCATGGGTAATTTCTAGGATCACTAGAATTGTCGAATTCAGAAAAGAATATTTTAAAAAGTTTAATATACTGGTTAAATAAAAGAAATTATTACCTTGATAATTATTGGAAGATTGGTAGTATCGGTGATAGAGTTAAGGCCCTTTATGTTCAAATCCTGCCCAGGTTAGCCTTTGCCTTTCGTTCACACGTCGTCGATAAGATAACGTACCAGTAATGCACTGGTGTTGATTTAACCGACAATCCTATACCCTTCAAATTGCTTGGCTCGTGTCAAACGTAGAAACCATTATTATTTGTGATTTTCGTATTTCTTCACATTTGTCTCGGCACCTAAGGTAAAGAAATTCAATTCATGTAATGATAAGCCACAGATATAAACACAACAGACTGTTCAATGTACCCTTTAGGTAATTACAGGTATATCATTTGTTTTGTACCGATTCACATTATCTGGTATAAATCATATATAACAAAAAAACTGATAATCCATAAGAGTACGCGATATTTTGCAACTTACCTGATTATGGAATATAAAAGTATAAATTTATGTAAAAAGGAATATAGAGTGGTTTCTCATTATCTTAACGATTCTTCTTCTTCTTCTTCTTCTTCTTCTTCTTCTTCTTCTTCTTCTTCTTCTTCTTCTTCTTCTTCTTCTTCTTCTTCTTCTTCTTCTTCTTCTTCTTCTTCTTCTTCTTCTTCTTCTTCTTCTTCTTCTTCAAAACACAAAAAGATACACAACAAAAAATTCCTACACCACTAACGGAAACACTTCCCCAATATCATCAGCACCAACAGCAACATGGACACCACCCCCACAATCCCCGAAACGCAAACAACCTAAACAAACACAAGTACAAATAAACACACAAATACCTGAAATTGCAGACACCACACCTACAACAAACACAGACATACCCGAAACAACACCAACAAAACCATCACCACCACAGTCACCGAAACGAAAACATAAAACAACACCAACAAAATGTTTAAAAACTTCGTGCTTGTCAGAAGGGCCAACGATAAACTGATGGCCCTCTTAGCACGAAGCGAGGACATTCAAACAGAGGGGAGATCTTTGAAATGAGCACATTCTGCGTGCCAGAAGATTTGCTTCTGGTCCGAATGTCACTCGATTCCATCAAAGAAATTCGGGAGAGCTTTCCGTGGGAACTCCGAATGGGAAACCCGCATCTAGACTTTTAAAGGGGTTCCCAAAAGAAACCACACCAACCATGGACGTCGAACCACCCGACCTTCACAAGACCCCGAGAGGTAAGTAAACCTTCCATCTCTCTTTTAGCTTGCCAACATGGCCATATTAAGAGTAGGAAGTTTAAATGTTCGCGGCATGGGGTCACCTGCTCAACGACCTCAGGTTGCTGGAAATGGATGTGATTGCCGTCAGCGAGACCAGAATTTCCGACACGCGCGCACTAGCCTTCATTTTCGACGACTATCAGATCTTCGCATCTGTTAGCAGGCCGGGAATGGGAAGTGGGGTGGCAGTTCTGTTTAGGAAAGGACTGGATCTCGAGGTAAAGTCGATCCTCCGGGACCCGGACGGTAAGTTGGTGGTCTTGGATGTGAGCAGTAGCGAAGGTGGGGCCTTTAGACCGGACTTCTTTAAGCGCCTGGAGACCTTTCTGGGTACGTCTCGTCCTTTACTGTCATCTTAGACGCACGCTGGGATTGTGTGGGAGTAGTTGATAGAAGCGGAGGGTGCAAAAGACTGAAGCACCTAATCAGCCATTTCCAACTGGCTGACAGGTATCAACTAGATTTCCCCAATGCGCCAGTATGGACATGGACCAACCGCATGGGATCATCTAGATCGTATATAGACAGCATCTTCATTAGGAAAATAGATAGAAATAGTGTAAGCTGCCCACTTTTTAAAACGATCTCTATTCAGATCACAAATTTGTGATGTGTATGGTCGACCTAGATAAAACGCGTAGGTTGGGACCGGGTTACTGGAAGCTGAACATGTCATTTCCTGCACGTAAGGCTTACAGGGACCGAGTCAAACATTTAGTTAAGCAAACATTGACAGGGGGGATCATCCATAACAGATGGTGGGAGGCTCTCAAAAGAGAGATTAGAGTAACTTCGATAGAGTTCAGCAAGGAACTAGCGTTAGAGAAAAATAGAAAGGAAGGGGTGCTGGTAGATAAGTTAGACGAGGCTATTTATAGTGGCATTGCAACTGACGTGCTAGCGGCGAGAATGGCATTAGACCATTTCTGCAATGCGAAACATGACGGTTGCATTGTCAGAGCTAAGGCGCGTGCGCTGAGAAACGAGGGAAACAAAGCTGTTTGATGGGCCTGCGTAGCGGAGGCCCACAATTCGGTCTTTGGCGGACCGAGACGGACACGAGATAAGCGATTCCAAGCGGATGTGTGAGGCCTTTCGCCAGCATTTTACTCGGTTGTTCGGGGAGAGTGGCGAGTCAGAGAGTGTAGCGGATTTCAGTCCCTATCTTGACGGCTTGCCGCGCATCTCGACGGTCAACGCTGAGCGCTGCGAAAGGCCGATTACTTCAGCCGAAATTTAGGACGTCCTTGTCGGCTGCGTGAAGCGCAAGTCACCCGGTTTGGATGGCCTGCCCTACGAGCTTTACCTAAATATTCCACACTTGTTCTCCGATCTCCGTGAAGCACTCTACTGCAACTGGCAGCAGAATGGGAGTATTCCCAGTTCTGTGAGAAGGGCAGTGGTGACGCTTATAAGGAAAGACGAGAACGAGACGGATGCATTAGACAATTTCAGGCCCATAACCCTGCTCAACACTGAGTTTCCGATTTTGGCCAAGGTGTTAGCAAAGAGATTGGCGCTTGTCGTCGAGGATTTGGTTGGGGAGGCGCAACATTGCGCAATCCCAGCCAGGTCCATACACTACAATCTCCAACTCATGCGATACGTCATAGAGAGGGTAGGGTGTAAACTTGGCTTTGGTGGGGCAGTGATCAATTTAGATCAATGGAAACCATTCGATAGGGTCGACCATCGGTATCTGGAAGCTGTCCTCAAAGCAGCTGGCTTCGGCCCTGTCTTCAGAACTGGATCGCTGCAATGCACAGCGGCACATGCTCGGTGGTCAAGGTTAAGGCGACATCTTGGAACCATTTCGGCTCTCCCGATCGGTCCGTGAAGGGGGCCTTCTCTCTTCACTTCTGTACGTATTGACTTTCGAGCCTTTACTGCGGAAGCTGGAGCTGTTGCAGGGCATCCCGCTCGAACCGGGACGTGGAAGGGCTGTGTCGGCTTATGCGGACGACATCACCGTGATGGTGTCGGACACCTCAGAAATCGAGGTGGTCGGCAACTTATTGGAGGAATATGAAAGTTTGACTGGAGCAAAACTTAACCCGGAAAAGTCGGTGGGCTTGCAACTCGCAACCTAAAGATGCAAGTATATGCCGTCCAACAGCCTCGTTGGGCGCTGGACGGACGGACCGGTAAATTTGCTCGGCGTTTGGTTCGGGCCAGACGTCCAGGTGGATAAGAATTGGCACGAGGTAACGAGCAGAGTAGCCAGCCTCACCAAAAAATCGGCTGCGAGGAAGCTATCACTGAAAGGTCGCGCGGAGGTGGGGAATGCGTACATCGTGTCCGTCATCTACTATTGCCTGACCGTCGTGCCTTGTCCCGTCCAGGCCTCGTCTATTTGGAACGGCTCCTCTTCAAATTCTTGTGGAGAGGACAAGTTCCGTTGGTGTTGCGGTCCATCTGCTGCCAGCACCCTCTACATGGAGTGCTGGGCATGCCGTGGCTAATGACGCGCAGGCATGCACTGGGGCTGCGATACCTCCAGATATTCTGCCTAAACGGCGGGCAAGTGCGATGACCCACTCGGAGAGGCTTTGGGCCTTGACAAAGTCGAACTGACCAGTCTGTAACGGAGAACTTTTGGGCCGAGGACGATGGACAATTTCCAGAAAACCCTCGTTTGGCAGTGCTACCGGGGGGCACTGCCGGTTCGGGATAAACTCTACAGGTACGGAAGTGCTGTCAGGCGGAGCTGCGCAAGATGCGCACAGAGCGACGAAACCGTTCTGCACGCACTTGTACACAATCCGTGTATTACTGACTTGTGGAGTTATGTCAAACAGCTACTGTCGCGTGTAGAACGGATCCCGCTATCGGCCGATTCCATAGTGAAGATAGACACACCGCTTTCCTTTGGCCAGGAAGAGCAGGCAATTTTCCTCTGTCTGATGGCAGTTGTGAAAGAGGTTATATGGTGGACCAGATTGAAAGGACTGAAGACAGACACTTTTCTCTTTGGCCAATCCCTCATCAAGTTCTTCAAGTTTCACCTCGAAATGAAGGTGAGGGTGGAAAGAGAAGTGCTGGCCTCCAGTACATTTGCTAAAAGGTGGATGAATGTGGCGAGAATGGCCCGTGTGAATGGGCCTACTCTGACCATGCGCCTATAGGATAGCTAATTGGAGGAGCGGGGTGCTTTCCCTGGGTGCTTTAGAAGCGCAGGGTGGTTCAGGATTGGCGGGGTATCTGAGTCACCGCTGGGTCGTCCACCCCCTGTAGGGGAGTTTAATTTGTTATATTTATACATAGTTTATTTTATATTTGTATATCTTAATTGTTAAATTAGTCTTGCCATTGTGCAATTTTACTCGACCTTATTGTAAACCCCCACTTTCCCTGTCTTTGTATTGTCCCCTACATGCCGGCCCTTGTGGCCAATAATGGAAATCATTATTATTATTACTATTATTATTATTATTATTATTATTACTATTATTCCACATTACCTGAATCCCACCAGGATTAATCATCTGATTGCGTAATCCTCCTTGACGAGAAAAAGAACCGGACTGAGAACTGATCTGGGGTTCGTTTGGCGATTCAGTTCTAAATCAAACCAGAAAACCTAAGGAACATCCCGGAACATAGTTGCTTGTTTGGAGAGTTAGAGATACAAGTCATCACTGAGGGCAGGAGCCCACACCGTTTAGTTTGTGAGGAAATCACTCGCCTACGTGCATTCTGCTCTCAGCTAAACCTTTTAGGGTGATACAGAGAACAGCTGCAGCCAACACCAGTGCATCAACAACAACAATGGCTAACAACATCAACAACTGCAGAACCAAAACCCCAATAGCAACAACAAAACCAACAATACCACAACAAGCAGCAACTGAAGCCACGTTACGTCCCTTTATGATCAGAGTTCAAATCCCGCTGTGGTTAACTTTGCCTTTCATCGTTACGGGGTCGATGAAATAAAGTACCAGTAATGCACTGGGTAATTGCTGGCCTTGTGCCAAAAAATAGAAACAATTATCATCATTATGTTGGTAGTATCGGTAGAGCGTCAGACACCATGCATCAAAGAAATTTGGCCCTTTATGTTTTCAGTTTAAATCCCGCTGAGGTTATCTTTGCCTTTCATCCTTACGGGGTCGAAAAATGAAGCACCAGTAATATACTGTGGTCAATTTAATAGACTTTCCCTTCCCAAAATTATCGGCCTGGTGCCTAAATCCCAAACCATTACATTGGCAGTATCGGTAGAGCGTGAGAGATCATACTTCGCAACATAGAGTTATGGCCAATTACGTTCTCATTTCAAATCCCACCGAGGTTAGTTTCTCGTTCTTCCATACGGGGTTGGTAGATGAAGCACAAGAAATGCATTGGTGTCAATTTAATCTACATCCCCTTCCCCCAGATTGTTAGCCTTGTACTCAGAGTCCATTATTATTATCGCTTGGCAGTATCGGTAGAGGGTCGGACGCCATGCTTTCCAGCATAGTTACGACTCTTTACGATCTGAGTTCAAATCCCGCCGGTGTTGCCTTTGCCTTTCATCCTTACGGGGACGATAAAATAAAGTACCAGTAATGCACTGAGTAATTGCTGGCCTTGTGCGTAAAGTAGAAACAATTATTATTATCGCTTGGCAGTATCGGTAGAGGGTCGGACGCCATGCTTTCCAGCATAGTTACGACCCTTTACGATCTGAGTTCAAATCCCGCCGGGGTTGACTTTGCCTTTCATCCTTACGTGGTCGATAAAATAAAGTACCAGTAATGCACTGGGTAATTGCTGGCCTAGTGCCTAAAGTAGAAACAATTATTATTATCATCATTAGGGCGGCGGGTTGGCAGTATCGGTAGAGGGTCGGACGCCATGCTTTGCAGCATAGAGTTACGGCTCTTTATGGTCTGAGTTCAAATCTCGCCGAGGTTAACTTTGCCTTTCATCCTTACGGGGTGGATAAAATTACGTACCAGTAGCGTACTGGGGTCGATTTAATCGACTTTCCCCTCCCCAAAAATTGCTGGCCTTGTGCCTATATAAGAAATCATTATTATTATTATCATTATAAATATGTTTCTTGTCTGACTTCACCTTCAAAACGATTCAGTTTAAAGAATTTGCAGTTTTGTCTTACCCGTGTAGCTGACCTTGTTAATATTTGTAGAGGATGGCGCACTACCGTACACCTGAAATAACACACACACACACACACACACAAGAATACACACACACACACAAGAATACACACACACGCACACACACGCGCGTACACACACGCACACACACACACACATGAACATACACTCTCACATGCTTATGCATATATTCTCATACAGAGATACGCTTCCCGCACATATCCGCACGCACACATACATGTACATATATATACTCCCCCACATCACATACACACAAAACATTCCATCATGTATATGTCTGTTTTCAATTATATGTATGTATGAATATCTGTATGTATATTTGTATGTATGTATTTATGTATAT